>BMAU01019573.1:0-487500 GCA_019973935.1 Trichonephila clavipes
TTACGTATTGCTATTTTCCATTTCGCTTTAAAAAAGAGAAAAAAGAGAGGGGAACTTTTCAAAAGGATTTGCTTAGCGTTATGGCAATAATAAGATGCTAATCGGATTTTATTTTCTTTTACTTCTATATCTCTTTTCCCCTTTTTTTGAAAATTTTCTCCCCCTAACTCTCCTAGTTGATTTTTTAATGCGCTGTTTGTCATGGTTGGAAAAGGTTTGTCACTGGAAATTTTGGAGAATGAACACAATGCGTTTTGCTCCGATGGATTTCAATACCGTTCTGTGGTGCTAGGGTACAAAGGGTAGTGTGTGTGGTGTTTTTTTAGTGGGCTGTGTGTTTTTTACTTTTATTTTTGTTGGTGTAGTAGGTTGATGTTATGCATGGGGAATTTTTCGAAAAGTTCGAGGAATGATGGAATTTTTCTTTCTTGTCAATTCCTGATTTTTTTTTAAAAAAGTTTATTATTACTTCTTTTTTAAATTGTAGAAATTTCTTTTCCCAGGAGCAAAAATATTTTTTATACAAGCCTTTGCATTGACAAAGTTCTAAATACAGAAAATGATCTAATTTTTAATAGAGTATGTTTGCGTCAGAGTTTTCTCAAACTGCAAATATTTATTATAAAAATTGAAAAAAGTGTGGACGAAAATTAATTTTAGCATATTCATATCAACGAAGAAAAATATATCGCACTCACTTATACTTTTTTTTAACATTACTAAATTCAGAAAATTTCTTGGCGAAATATATACAAAAATATAAAACATTCCTTCCAATTTCAATCAGAATTTCTAAAAGAATAGGCAAGAAATTTGATCTTTATTAATTTTTAAAAAGAATTAGTTTCTTTTTTTAAAAAAAATTAAGCACACATAATATTGTACCTCAAAATGTTTACAATGCTTCTGTATATATGCCCAACTGAATAATTTTCCTCATTACAGAATGCTTGAAATTTTCATAACCAACATTTATTTACAATAAATAAAACTAACAAAACACTCCCTTTTAAAATTCTATGAGCTTGATGGAGAACAAAGAAAAAATCTAAATGAAAGGTAATGATCCAATTTTTCAAGTGAGTAATAAATTACAGCAATAAAAATTACTTTTGTAATGAAGAAAAGTAGATAAGTGCTTATGCGGAATTTGTGTCCACAAGTCATAAGATGTGTTGCCAAACTTGTCAACAAAACTGAGTGATTGATTATGCTCATAGTTTTGAAATCGGACTTCAATCAATTATATTATACATTTCAATGAATTTTAGCAATCACTTTAGTTAACCTGTTCCCAAGGTTTCTTTTCTTTTTTTGCTTTATAAATGATTTAAATTATATCTCTTAGAGTCTTACAGGATTCATTTAGTTTATTTTAAATTATTGGTTTCCTGGGACGTTTTTTGTGCAAGCATTCGGTTTTAAAACAAGAAATAAATTTTCAATTGCGTGCTTTATATACTGGGGTTTAATTAATCATCAGTAAACATTAAATAGTTTATCTTAATTAGTAAGGGGGAAAAGACTTTAATTTGAAAAATAATATGCCTTTCAGAATATATGCACAATGCTATCTATACAAGATATATGTATTCGTGCACGCTTTAAAAAGAAACAAATATAAAACCACAAAGTATCTTAACAAGAGAATATGTAAGGTCTTTCTCTCTATTAAAGCTTATTCTTAATTAAAATCACACATGAGCTTTCAAGCCAATGGTTATTCTCATATATTTTATGATCACGGTAGCCTAGTGGTCATGGTCATTAACTGGTGGTTAGTGTGTCATTAGGAGCCCATGTGCTACTGAAGACCTACCATGTAGAGGTGCTGATGCACGTTAAATCTGTTGGAGTTCAAAGTCCTCTCGTTGGCGTGGTGTGAAAGTTCGGAGAGATGGTACCAGCTCAGGTGTCGTCCTCATCACATGATCGCGGCTCACAATTAAGAGGCCGGTCGCCCATAGTGCGATGTCAATAAACACTCAGATCTGTTTAGTTTTATTCGAGATTGAAAAAATAATAATTATTCAATACGACAATCAACCAATCAACAGATCCGGCAAGTTATAAAAGTAGAATAATAAAAAGAGCAACAAAAAAAAAACAATTCGTTTCGCATCTTCTGCAAAATAAAAGAAACCATTTAAGTATAATTTATTCCTTTAATTTTCCCTTTCATTATGTTTTGAAAGCGAATTGAAGATGCAATTTAAAGCCATCAGTGAATAAACATGTTCATTAGAGCATTGCATTAGCCCTGTTTAAAAAAAGAGCAAAAATAACGCTGTTGGTTAATTCAGTACATCTTTATCTCAACTCAGCTCGAAATTGTCGCGTTATAATTTCTTTTTAAAAGAGTTAAAGGACACTGGAATTAGAAGGTAGACTGATTATTCATAAAACAGAGAAAACACGAAAAAGAACGAACTTTAGAATTCGATTTTCCCCTCCAGTGCAAAAGTACAGCTACAGTTACAGTGAAAGAAACGGTCGCGTGCGGGTGCAGATCAAAACCTCGTAATTAAAAATGAAAAGGTAATGTACATACGTGGAGGAAAAGGGAGAAAAAAGGATCTCATTAATCAAATACAGAGTAAATGGGAGAGTAGGGTTCGTGATTTTCTAATGGTGAGCAACATGCCAAGCAATATTCAGAAATTGAGCAACAAAAATACGCCAGTCGAGTTCGAAACACATCCCCCCTTTTCTGTGTTTCGTTCCATTTCATTTTAGGCCAGAGACAGTTTTTATTATTAATATCGATCAGAAACACTCGGTTAAAAGGGAACACATTCTGTTTGGAAAGTAATTATTTGTATAACAAACGCAAATATCGGGCGAAGTAAATTAAGAGTTCTACACCTGGAGCGGGGAGGGAAGTTCGAATTTTCAAATGCAAAACTGTGGCTCTGAATTAAATGTAGCCCAGTGTCAATAGAGTAAATTATCCGACTCACAATGGCCATGTCAAACAAAACAGAATATAAATGTAAAAATTAGCATAATTAGACGGACGTCTGTTGCATAATTTAATGTCCAATAGTTTGGTAAACAATTTTAAGTATGAGTGAAACCATAAAGGAGTTTGCAAGTTTTTTTCCTTGGTGAAAATAACAATAATTAGTCCACATAATGAAATCTGTGAAGCTAATAAATGTTTCCTCTAGATTTGGAGCCAGGAACGCTCTAATGCACGAGCACATTACATGATATCCAAAAACTTTGAATTTCTTTCAGTACACAGCAGTGTTTTTAATTAATTTTTTTCTTTTAACCTAGTGAACACTGCTGTTAATTAAGACTGCAACATCAGGAAGAAAAGCAAACATCCCAACTCTACGAATTGTAAGCCTGCAGCTCAGTAGAAAGATAATTGAGGGTTTAAAGGGTCCGAAATCAATTCACACAGTCGTCGCCTGTGGCAGCTTAAACGACTTTAACCCAGTTAAGCATCGAATTGATTTGGGATTGGATAACAAATACGGACAAGTCATTCCGTACTGCATCAAATCTGTGCCACACTTCATACATCATATTGATCAGAGAGCGGTGGCAGCCAGGTTTCTCAGCTACTCATTATCAGGCATTATCAACGGGTAAGAAATCTGGAGAACCTGCTGGCCAGGGCAGTTGTCAATCACCTTCTGTGTCTAGATAGGTCAAAATACGACGAACTTTGTGCAATCCTAATGAAAGATGACATCAGAGACCTCCAGCCTTAAGATCTAAGAACTCTAACGCTGGTTGTTCAGATTGACGCGAACAAGAAGTTATTCTCTCATTTATCCAATGGTTGCTCCTACCATCATACCAGGTGCAGAGTCTGTATGACGATATCGAATGTTAGAAGACCATGTGCACTATCCTCAGTGCCTGCACACACGGATTCGTCACAATGATGCACTCAGAACTGGGACTCGTCTCAAAAGACGAGTCCCAGTTTTATCACTAAGTGCACTATTGTCGCCGCGCGTTTTTATGCTGCAGCGACAAGTGAAGCCGCAATAACAGACACTGTGAAGACAGTCGTTCTGTTACAGCAGTTATCACGTTGCGCATGCGGATGCTTATCGCGCTGTAAACAAGCCCACTTCCTAACTCAAGGTTCATGATATGGCTGTATAATCAATCAAAATCAACCTCAGAACATATCTCTCCTGTAGGGTGTAAAAGGCGGAAGAGTTGAGATCCAGCATGGTGTTCAGCATGACCTCCTGAATCCATAGATTCCATATTTGCATGGTAATCGTTGGATTCCAACTAATACATAAGTAGGAATATCGCGGAATTATAAACCGCAATCTCGAAACACTACGATCCTGCCATCATCGATTTCCGGCACATTCTGATATCTGTTTATCCTTCTTATATGAGGCATTACACACATCACAAAAAATCAACATTTAAATGCGATTTCCGAATAAGATACACACTGCATACCTTTTCTTTTATAGAGAGTTTAAGACCATTCAATTGCGCTTAAATGCTTATCCTTTGCATATGCCAGCATCTACTTTTCATGCGAATTTGACGTTTGTGTCATCCCTCCCTCAAAGTGTTGCAGTTTGTAGACAATAAATATTTCAAGAAACAAAACAATAATTTTAAGGGCTTAAATAACATTGCTTTAGCTAGAGGGCGGGGATATCATTTATAATTTACTCGTAATAATTAAGTTTAAGAGTTTTGGAAAGCCATGGGAACCTCTGGCCACTGTGGGCCCAATCCCGAGGCACCTGGAGAGAGCCGAGACTGTTGCCCGCTTTTGCCTAACTACCGGACAAGACTTTTTGGGAGTATACTTTCACTGGCTTGGCGTGGCTGCTAACGAGGCCTGCCCACTCTGCGGCCATGCCAGAATGGTTGGCGACCACCTGCTCCAATGCACTGGATTAATACCCGGCTGATGACATCGTCATTCGGTACAGAGAGGTACGGCGTCAAATGGTCAAGAAGCCAAGCACGAGCGTTGGATAAATAAATAAAATAATTAAGTGCAATAACTAAGCAATTAGTTTAATGAAATGTGCTGAAATATTTTTTCATGGTTTGTATAGAGTTCTTTAAATATTGATGATTTCATATATACGCAGGCTGTTCAATAACTTGAAAAAGAGACAGACTTTTAAATTTCTATTTCGTCAGCTTCTAGAACAATATAGTCTCTTGCTTGAATTCGTAAATTAAATTTCTAAATCATCACTAATTCCAAAAACTATGTTAAAAAATATCTTCAAAGCTGTAAATTCTAATGCTCCTTGGAGTATCGTTTATAATTCCAACACACGCGAAAAAATTATAAAATTAACATATTTTTGGACATCGGATAACTTGATTAATCCACTTATTTTTACATACAGATGCAACCTCAACTCACCAAAGTTTAAACACCTAACTTTTGGATAGCTAAGAGTTTAAGATAAGTTTCAACCAGAAATTGCCACATTAAAAAATTATTGTACAATAAACTTAATTAAATGCTTTAGTTATTAAGAGGTTTCAATAGAAGTTCTAAAACATCGAAGGAATCAATTCCCTTATTAAGCATTGTTTTCGTTACTTCATCATTGTTCAAATTCCCTCAGTTGCCAAGAGCCCGTTATACTACTCTTGTCTGCTGTATCAATGATACGGGGCTCCCAAGATACAGGGACCCCAACATATGTAACTACAGTATCACTAACTGGGCTTTCTTTTCTGAAAAAGGGTCCTGAAGAAGTTTTGATACGGGGCCCATTCAGAGCTAGCCACGCCACTAATCCAATGGTAATTAAAATTCAACTGTCAATCTTCAAGCGATTCTAGTGAGCGACAGAAGATACGCCACTGAAACTTGAAATGAAAAGAAACAAAATCACAGCATCATTTTGCACAAATCAGTATATACATAACCTAAACAGATAAACATTAGCGTTGTATACACAAATATAAATCTCTATCCAGACGAAACTCAATCCCAAAGAAGCAAAAATAAATAAATAATTAAATAATATATATCCTTTTTGGTAAATAATTCGCCGATAATATCGAAACACAAAGTATCAAAATTCAACCAGTATCAACAAATGTTTATTTAAAATTAGCTCTATTTAAAACTACGACCGTACAATGTATCAAATCTGAAGCCTCGTATCTATCAATTCCTCTATGTTACAAGAAAAGATATCTATAAGTAAATCATCCCCCCCTTTTAAACCGGACTTGGCAACAGTCCAGTCAGAGGTCGCCAATCCAAGATAGGAAGGGTCGGGCACATTTTTTTTATTTGCTTCTTCTCTTTCACTTATTTTTCCTTCTATCTTTCTTATCCAACCATCCCATACACACCCTGCAGCAGAAGTGCTTATCTGTGCGTCTTTAGCGTACATTAAACTTAGTGGCAATTGAGAGTTGTGCCAATCAGTGCGATTAGGAAATTATTACACCCCTTGGATGAGTTCAAGGAAAAACAAAGAGTCCGCTATCCTCAAATTTTCCTAAGGTCAAGGCGAGCCCAATTAAGAAGACTGAGCGTTCACTTAGCACATTGTATCCGAATCGGCTATCGGATTTGAATGTTAAGTTCTTGTTGATTAACGCTTTCATTGATTACAATCAACCAATACCGGGATCTTTTTTCTGGAAGTAGTACATGAATTGGAAATACCTTCAGGAGTAATCTGTGAATGATGAAGATGTCATGTAGGAGAAGTATGGGGTGAGGGTTCATTTGCCACTGACTCCACCCACTTGGCAATGGAAGTTGCAGTTGTTAAACTGTGAAGATAAAAATGCACTTATTACTGTGAGGATAAACTAGATAAAAACCGGTTTTTATGAACGATTATTATATTTATTTTTTTTTCTTTCTTTTATTTCTAAAATTTCTATCCCACTATTAACAGAACATTCTAATCAATCTAACTTGGAATGATTAATCAAGGACATCAATTAGAGACCACACAATAACACAGATGTCCTAACAAACTTTTGATATTGAGTTAATGTTTCTGAAAATATAATTGGCTTCTTTAATATTGTATAGTAAATACATTAAGTATTTGAAATTAACAAGTTTTTGCAAGGTGCTGCGCTGCAAAAATATTTAGTTTTTTCAATGTGATGAATATATAAAATCTTATATACACAGTCCAGTCATATTAATGTGACCACTGTAAAAAGCCAGAATAACCATCTTTCGCAGAGGGGAAAATAGTCATTTAGGATCCTCAAGATATTCACTAGGATGCTGAACCATGCCGACTCTATTGCTGCACTAGATTACGCGCGTGAGGATCCATGACGCGAACAACCCGATCGATAGGGTTCCATAGATTATTGATTGGGCTTAAGTCAGGTGAGTTTTCTGGACACGGAAGAACGATAAACTGATCCTGGTGCTCTTTGAACTACGCACGTACGCTGTCAGTTGTATGACACTCCGCAATGTCCTGCTGGTAGATGCCACCATCCTGAGGAAAAACAATGCGCATAAAGGGGTAGACATGGTCTGAAAGGACAAATGTGTACTTCTATTGATCCATCGTGCTTTCCACAATGATGAATAAACACAGAAAATTTAAGGAAAACATTCCCCAGACCATAATGCTCCCGCCTCCAGCCTGAACCTTGCCAGCAATTGTTGCAGGGTTTTTGCTTTTACACGTTTCATGCCGTATTTGCCACCAACCATCCGTCCGATGGAGTATAAAGCGTGATTAATCAGAAAACTCTACCTGTCGCCTCTCATTGGATGCCCAGTTGCGGTACCTGTATGAAAATTCCAGTCTTCGTTGCTGATGAACAGCAGTCAGCATAGGTGCATGAACCAGGCGCCTTCTTCGGAGAACCAGACGCAACAACGATCGCTGAACAGTAGTTTGGAAGACACTGTTGGTAGCCCTTTGGTTCATCTGGGTGGTATGTTGCTTAACGGTAGCACGTCTTTCTCCCGAACTCACCTCTGCAGCCATCAGTCACCTCTATCACCTATGGCCCGTGGTACACCACATTTGCCACGTCACTGATTTTGGACGGTCCCATTTTGCCATGCACGGTATACTTTAACCACGGTGACACACGAACAGTCCATAAACTTAGCCGCTTCGGAAATGCTTCCAACCTTTTCCCGAAAGCCAAAAATTATGCCGTTTTGGACTTCGGATAACTCTTTACATGTTTGCATTACGCCACGATTGTAGTGTTTTCCGAAGCCCTCACACACTCTTTATATACGCTCAATAGCACTGCGATGCCAGCATCCTTCTGTGATTGGTTATTTAACGTCAAAGTCGAAAGTACGAGGTGGTCACATTAATGTGACTGGACTGTGTAGTCTGTGTAAAAAGTAGACTATTTACTGCACAAATAAAAAAAGGGAACAAAGATAAACATTTGGAAGTGGGTTTTGTTTCACAATAAACTGACATATGGTGTAGTTTCACTTATGTCTAAAGAGTAGATAGATTTTATTTTTTAAAAAAATAAAGTTATCAAAAAAAATTAAAATATTCCCAGAAACGATTCAAAATATTAAAATATTTATAAAAAAGTTGAGGTAGAGGTTAGCATTGATAATAAAAAAAAAAACTGTATAAATGGTAATTCAGAAAAATTAGTACACAAATAAAGTTTTATCTCAAAGTCAACTTTAAAATTTTGGGAATTAAAAACAGCCCACACGAAAGACATACCAAGAAAGATAGCAATTAGTCGACAAACATTAAAAAAAAATATTACTCTCAAGATATTATACTTAAAATTTTAAGAGTATACTAAAAATTAAAAATTTAACAATAATCGCGACAATAAGCGAATTACCACACTAATACAAGACAGGAATGCGTAAGCGAATTACCACACTAATAAAGAGTGTTTTTTTTCAGGTATAGAAGTTTAAGTTGGCATTACTTTCCAAGATGGCGACCGATTTAACAGCTGTCAAGTGATTTATTCTCAGTTTGGTTTGGCAATTCATCAAAACGATCATCAAGCAAGGCGTAGATTCGCCGAATGGGCCCAAAACGAGATTGCCGTTGTTCCCGATTTTCATAAGCGAATTTTGTTTAGCGATGAAGCGCACTTCTGGTTGAATGGCTACGTCAACAAACAAAACTGCCGCATTTGGAGTGAAGCTAATCCACAAGTGTATGTCGAAACACCGTTACATCCAGAAAAACTGACTGTTTGGTGCGCTTTATGGGCTGGTGGAATCCTTCTTCAAAAACGATGAAGGCCACAACGTTACAATCAATGGTGATCGGGTATACAGCCACGATTACTAACTTTTTCATTCCTGAATTGAACAATCATGATGTCCAAGAGCAGTGGTTCCAACAAGACGGCGCAACATGTCACATAGCTCGTGCCACAATCGATTTATTGAAAGACACGTTGGGTGACCGCCTAATTTCATGTTTTGGACCTGTGAATTGGCCTCCAAGATCTTGTGATTTAACACCGCTAGACTATTTTCTGTAAAGGGGCTATGTAAAGTCATTGGTCTATGCGGATAAGCCACAAACGCTTGACTATTTGGAAGACAACATTCGCCGTGTTATTGCCGATATACGGCCACAAATGTTTGAAAAAGTCATCGAAAATTGGACGTCCAGATTGGACTACATCCGAGCCAGCCGTGGCAGTCCTATGCCAGAAATCATATTTAAAATGCAATGCCACAAGATTATCTTTCGAATAAAAAAAATTCATGTCAATCGAATAATACATCGTTGTTTTATTGCAATTTAAAGTTCTATACCTCTAAAAAAACACCCTTTACAAGACAGGATATTCAAATGTATTGCAAGGAAGCACAGCTTTAGAAGGACGACTAGCCTGATTCGCCGGCTACGAGCAAGTGGCCAAAATTTCACGAATAAATTTTATAATACCCCAGGCATGTAAAATACTTAAATTTCCATGGTTAATGTGAAGCCACGGTAAGTTTTATGGTAGTGAAACTCGTACCCAATGTTGTTTCTGTCAAATTACGAGTTCGTGTCCTGGTGCCACTAGAGAGTAACCGCATAGAGGAGCTGGTGCACGTTAACATAATGTGGGTGTTTGAAGTGTGGTTTTCCAGGTCAACTGTCGTCCTCGTTATTTGACCGTTGTGCAAAATTACGAGGTCGTCACCAAAAACCCTGGTATTGTTTTAAAGTGCCACCAATCAACCATGGCCAATAAATGTTGATTTCATTCATGTTGCAACTAGCATTGTATGAAATAAGTAACAATTGCTCACCATTTACCTTTTCTCGAAAAAGGTGTTGCGATTTCCTGGAGATACAACTAAAAATATCCTTATGACTTTTCCGCAGACCTTTCTTTCATTAATTGGACGACTTCAAACGTAATCGCATAATCGAGATGACATAAATTGGCCACAAGCATCATACGGACATGCTGTGAAAAGATGCTTAAACTATTGTTTGATGGAAGGAATTCATTGGCGGAAAGAAAGCTCTGGTGGACCAAGGTATAAGAATCTGTGTAAAGTTAGGATGATTGTAAGACAGGACCGAACTGTTCCAATAGCATCAATATCTACAAAAACAATGCGCTACAACCTCTTCAATACTACCCCCAGCAACTTTCAATGTCTTTACAAGCTCGGCTGAGTCGGGGTTATGCTTACAGTGACTGAGTGAGTGAGTGAGTGAAGATTAACGTCGCACTGTTCAGCTGCACGAGGGCTTTCGGCGACGGACCACGTAATTTTGAACCATGGTCAAGTGACGTGGACGACACCTGAGCTGGCACCCCCTCTCCTAACTACCACACCACACCAACGGGAGGACGTTCAGCTCTCGACAGATTTAGCGTGCATCGCTGCCCTACACGGCGGGTCTTTAGTGGTACTGGGCTCGAACTCGTGACAAAGCCAGCCACGATCCGATGCCTATACCACTCGGCTACCGCGGCCACATGCTTACAGTGACATCTCCCTTTAACGCCCCAGCATCAGCAGAGTCATCTGGACCAGGTGTCATAGGCCAATATCACATCTTAATGTTCAGCAATGAATCGAAATTTCAGTCTTGGTGCAGATTACCATCTGATTCTTGGGTGTGGCAGTCGAAACTAGCGGTCTCAATCAAGATTTCTCAAGCTTTAGTCCTGGTGTGATGGAGTGAAGTTCTATCCCTTACAGTAGCAAGTTGCATCTTGTCATCTTTCGCGCAATTTTAAGAGCTCAACCCTATGTTGATGATATATTGATGTCGGTTGCCTTACACTTCACGATATGTCATCCTGGAGCCATTTTCCAATAAGATAATACCAAGTTCACACGCCAAGCCAACAAGATAATGTCACGCTCGCACGCCAAGCCAACAAAATGTCAAGCTGGAATGCCAAGTCAACAAAATGGTGCCACGGCTCGCATATTTCTGGACTGCTTTCATGATATTGTTACTCCATTCTATAGCGAATAAGTCTATAAAAAAACTTTCTTCACCAATTAAAAATATATGTTACTTGGCAGGTCGTCAGATTTGACCACCTCAAAATGTTACAAATTTGAAACAATTATTGCACAACTGTTTGGAACAATCATTGACAAAAGCTGGCAGAATGTATCTCAAAAAGAAATAAAGAATCTTAATAACTTCTTCAGTTCCGGTTTATCCATTGGACGGTTGAAGAGCGCGCCTAGGGATTCGGATAAGCAGGACTTGACCAGATTTTCTGGTTATAAACTTCGATCCACCAGTACCAAAGGCCCACAGATCTTTTACGCCAGGAGCCGAAAGGAGCCTAAATCGGGGCACTGCACTTCTTACATCGATGTTTATAAACATGCATCGCTGTCGGGCATAGGGAGGAGGCTCAATTAATATATTCAAGATATAACTTGTGGGAAGTAGGGTTTTGAATATCCAATCATTCTATTGTGTGTGTATGAGCTTAACACATGCTTAATCTTAAAAACACATGTATTTTCTACACATCGCGTTCCCCCCCCCCAAATAATAGTATTTCATTTTTAATAAGCATGTAATATATAACGTCTTGGTTTAGTATGGAAAGACTGCTTTCCTTTTATGCTGAAGTTACAAAAATACAAATAAAAATTTTCTTTCAACATACCAGATAAATAACAAATCTCAATTATATTAATCTATTTCATAGCTGTTAATTACTTTAATTAATTAATTTTTTTTAGAGATTTGTTTATTGAGGAAGCAAAGCCAGGAGTCTTCATCATGATTGAATAATGAAACGTTGTAATCAAAATTCAAACTACGCGTTTCAGGAAAACATCTAATGCAGAAAGAAGTCCTGAGAGACATTTTCATTTTCTCTCCAAGCCAAAGAATGACGAGACACAACCGTCACCTTCCCCCACATCACTTGCTGAAAGTATCCTCGTTCCAGCTCACCAAAGCAGTATCTCGACACCAGGAGCAAAGATGGAACAACAATATGCTAAGGTGAATTAACCAACTTCATCTTCTGCAAGGTACAGTGAGATCTTGGCAGTGCAAAATGTCGCGATAGTGTCTAGAAAACCGACAACCATCAACAATAAGAGGGAAGAAGGGGTGCATCAAGAAGAGTGTTGCTTTTGGCACGAGAACTCGACACTATCGTCTGCCTCCCTGAAGGGAAAGCAGCTGGAATGGTTCCAGGGGTATTCTCCCCCCTCTCTCTCTTCCATCTCCGAGAATTCCAACGAAGACACCCAACACTCCATTATGAAAAGTTATTAAGCTTCCCGTTTCCACCGAGCAAGACGGTCTGGAGTTGTAACTCAATCGAGACGGTGTTTTCCCAGCCACAAATTTTAAAGAGATTTTATTGTCACAGTCAGTGGGGAGATCGAGGGTGATTAGTGGATCTTTCCACGTCGTATCTGATTGCGATTTATCGTTTTTTTTTTCACCCCTCGTCTTTCGAGTGCTATAAACGTATCATTCGCTCTTTCGTTAAATCGAAATGTATCCGGGAAAACGCTTTCCGGTAAATAAATGGGGTTGGAATGAGATATGAGTATTTATGTCATAAATCTTTAAAATGTGTGTTTGTATCAAACACAGCTTATGCAAAATGTTTTTTGATGTATGGCAGATTTATGTTAGATGCAATATTTTAATCTAAGAATGTGACCAAAACATGGATTAAGTTTTTCCGAAGAATTTATTTTGTTTGCTACATTGTCATGCGTCACTATGAGCTAATGGCGACATGTTCATTACTTGAACCACAGTCTGTTTAGTTTTCAATTACCATCGTATTGAAAGCTACAAGAAGGCAATAGGCGATTGACCTCATAGTTCTCAGTAATTTAAGTGATAAAAGCAACACACAAGCGAGGACCTAGCTCTGATAGCTGCCCAACTACACTACGTGGGAACTTTGAAACCCAGCCTCATCTCAGTGAGCAAAGTGAGGGAGTGTATATTATTGCTGCTCCACAAAGCAACACGCAGGGTGACGGACTTCGTATTTTTGCACTATGGTCAAAACGACTATGACTAATATTTGAACTATTTATGAGAATGACACCTGAACTGGAGAATGAGAATGAACCTCCCTTCTCCAAACTACTACATCATGCCAACGGGAGGACTTTGAACCTCGACAGACTTAATGTCCATCAGCCCCTACTATAAAGCGGGTCTACAGTAGCACCAGGACTCAAACCCGCGAGACGCCGGCCACGAGTACGTGATCATAACCACAAGACTACTAACGCCACATCCAAGGTGCAGAAACAAATTACACAACGGATCTTTTTTAGTCAGAACTACAAATTATACATAAAATGTTTCCAAAATCTTCTTCACCACTAGGGCACGTATCTCATAAGTTAGCAATAACGAATACAATCCATATAATAAAAAAACAACTAAATACGTTCCAGTTGGAATCTACAGGAACTAACTTATTATGTTTCACTAAAATGAATTATCTTCTTTATGTTCATCAGCGTCGTACACACACCACGCGTAAAATCAGTGGCGTAACGGAGAATATTAGGGCCCTCTACAAAGTCAGGTTTGGGACTTTAAGCCGTACTTGACGTTAGTCAGGCTTTGTACCCTTTAGAATGCTGCCCCCAGCGATGCGGAGTTTGCAGGGGCGTGTATTACGCCATTGCGTAAGACTTACCATATTTACTTCTCTTCTTCATTCATCCTTTTCTTTTTATTCACGAATTTACAATATGATTAGATTTAAAAAATCAGTTAAGTCTAGTGACTTAACCAAGTAAATAAGAGCAGTTTAAAGAAATGAATTATACTTGGGTGCAAAAAAAATAATAATTAGCAATATTCTTTTTAAAATACACAGTTGTTCTACAAACAGATAAAAATATATAAAACAAAAAGTGCTTAAAATTGACTAAAAGAGAAAAACCTATCTATTATCCTCAAAATCCAAATCTATCATCTTCCATTGTGTACCCACTAAGATACATTTTAACATCTCGAGCATGATATTGTGTTACACTTTTTCCCACTGAACCGAACAACGTTTTCAATTCCCCCACACCAGCGACTACCGGAACTGAACAATACTTTCAACATTCCCCCTTCAAACTTTCTAATTCGGTACCCGCTAAAGAATGAAGACATACTATCTCATTCCCATCGCAATACAATAGCAATAATCAAAATCGTGACTTGTCAGATATCATTTCAGACAAATTCATCGTTTCGGTTAACTATTTCCCTCCACCATCCCGTGACTGAAGGTCACCCGGAGGACTATTATTACCAGCCCACATCGCGACCTCATTAAAGCAAACCCTTTTTTAACTATAACCCACTATCATTAGCTATCACCAATACCTTCCATCTATTGGAGAAACAAAAGAACTTTTTAAAGTAGACATTGGGAGGGGCCATCGGATCACGACACCTCGGTGGCTCAAGTCTTTTTCTTTTTCCCTTCCAATAAGAAATGGTAGGCCCGGAAAGCGATCATGGCAAAAACATCCTGCAGCCACGGCTATTAAAATCTGTCACTCACTGGAAATCACCCTCTATCCGGTTTCTGACACACTGGGCGCAGCTTTATCTCCAGTGATAGGCAAAGAGAGATAGCGGTCTTCATTCAATCACCGGCGATAGGCAGTTGCCAGAAATCGAGATGGAAGATAGCGAAGTCTTATTTACAATGGATGTCCAAAATGTACTACGATGGAATGGTGCTTTTTTCGGGAGGGAAGATGTTTTAATTGTTTGACAACCGTTTTGTGTGGGGGGGGAGAGGATTATGAGTGACATGGAGGGGGAAGGAGTGAAGATGTGACGCGCGCGCGGTTTTGTCTTCAGGAAGGAGAAGTGAAATTTCTAGTAATTTCTTTAGATCAAATCGTCCTCCTCACAATTTAAAGTTATAATTGGAAATAAAAGTTTACACTCACATTGACTTAGGCTTTAAATTAAAATATTATTTTCCATATTGCATCTGACGAAGAAAATTAAAAATTGACACAAAATGATAAGTTACAATTTTAATTGAATTTTAAAAAAAGTTTTATCTCTAACAATGAAAAAAAAATAAATGTAATCGCCAACTGAAGGAAATATTTTAAATACTGAGATGAATCTCTCCCTCTTTTTAGAAGTTGTTCTATAGAGGTTTACCCATTTTACTAGATTACCGTGTCCACTGTTTCACTTTGGAAAGAACAATTTGAGAAAACAATGAAGAATAAGATACCCTCAAATTGTAGATATTTTTCTCAACCCAAACACGACACTTCTTATAAATCTCAAAATGCGAGATTCTGGAAATTTTGTTTAACTAAATGTAAATTTCAACTATTTTTGTGTAAACGAACAATTTCATTTCATCGGTGATGTCAACGATCAAGAATGCTTCAGTTCACTGGAGATTGTTCTACTGTCACTGGCGTACACAAGGATGGCCCTTGGAAGTTCAATCCCTCATAGACCAACAGCTTTTTAATTTGACGCTTTTGTCTATGTTTTTAAAATGTAAACCCTCCATCCCCTCGCATAAAATAAGTCTATATACACTACTATCTACTGTAAATCAATAGTATGATATAAATACAATGAAGTTATTTAATAGTTTTTCCAAAATACAAAGCATTCAAAGCAATTTCAAGAAGTAGGCACCTTCTAAATGCAGCGAAATTCCAATCAACGTTTCGCTAGAAAATGTGTAGACTACACTATTCACATTCATTAAGCATCTGACTTTAAACCCTGGTGTTAAGGGGGGGGGAAACTAGAGTAATACAAGACTCAGTCAAAACTTGTTCCAAATCAAAGGATGGTTGGCACAAAAAAAAAATTGTTTAAAAGAGTCAAGTTTCCTTGACGTTTACTTTACCGTTTTTATTTGACCTTCGATCTGCTCGATAGAAGGTCGAAATCACAGGTGACAGGTAAAAACAGCCGATTTTGGCTTCTTTTCTTAGCGCGTCAAAAAAAAGAACGCTAATCGGCATAGATCTAGAAGAATTCCAATCATGCAAGTGCCAAAAAAAAGGTCCATAAGAGGCGAGAATACACACAATTCTTGCAAATTTTTCTTTCTTTCCAGAAAAAAAATCAGGATTATTTTAGATGTTCGGAAGATTCTCGATGCTGCGGTTCACAGTTAAAAAGTAAGAATAAAATCAAAAGAAAAGTAGCGAGGGCAAGAAAAAACACTTCTTTGTTTAGTGGCGTGTGAGTAGAGATAAGGACCCATGACAAGGAACGGCTGTAGCTAACGAAAATCTCAACAAGGATTTCATTTTAGTATTACAGACGCCTACTCAAGACAAGTAAAACGAGTTTAAGAAATGAATTAAAGAAAAGAAAGATCCCCTACTGCGAAAATGAAATCTTTCATTTTTATTTTTTTTTTCTACTTTTCTTTTTAAAAACCTCTTCGTAATCAGTTTAATTCCTTTATTGTTGACTCGCAATTACAGATAGCAAATGACGAGTTTAGAACACTTAATTATTCTTAAGAACAAAATAATAAATGTAGTTGATTAAGAATAATTAAGGAATATAAGGGAGGAGTTAAAAAATTGAAAATGTTTTGGTTCGTGCAAATATGGATTGAGGAAATGATGTCTACCGTGCGGTAAATGTGTTAGTAATAATTAGGTTATAATTACTTTCCTGTTTGCCATTAAAAATTTAACTTGGAAGAACTGCATTAACAAATAAGAATTGAATATATATATAATGGCTTTTTAAATTTTCACCCACTATGTTTATTCAAATGTGAATAGATCCTTCCTTAAAAATGAAACATTTAATTTATAGGACATTTCAAGTTCTCAAAAACAAAATACTAATCTTTCTATGACATTAGACTTGCACTTCCAAAACTTAGATAAAATTTTAAATTTTATAAATGGGTAAAGATCAGTGGCGCACACAAGGGGGGGTCCTGGGGGTTCGGACCCCCTTGATTTTTTTTCAGATTGATTTTAATTCTCAGTATACAGTAAGTAAAATTTAAGTAATTACTTGTTATTAATGATTAATTTTATTAATTAATGCTAATTATTTACTCAAAATTAGTTTTTTACTGTGTTTTGTTTCCGAAAATCGACAAAATCAAAAGGAGCATGATACAAGAATGGTGAACTTTCGACCCCGGACCCCGCCCCTCCCCCCTTGAAAAATTCCTGTGTGCGCCACTGGTAAAGATGTTTAAGTAGTAAGATTCTTCAAAAAAAAGTTTCATATAATTAAAAAAATATTCTTATATTATACATATAATTTTAAATCAAATGAATTATACTTTCCTATGTCCATTATTATTGATAAATATGTACTTTTTAAAAGAAAGCTTCTCTTAAATCAAAAGTTGGCAACATCTAAGATCGTGAACTGATTGGCTTGGAACACGTGATTGCAGGTATCATGTGACTATGACGTCACAAGAATTTAACCTATTGTACTTTAAAGAACTTAAGTGTACGAGCAATAAATTGAAACTTTTTCTAAAATGAAACAGAAATTAACTAGCTTTACTGGGGGAAGGAATAGATTTTAATAAGATAGATTTTTTTAAAAATTTATATTAATTAAATTATGTGCAGCCAGGACTTATATTGTGTTCTATGCAAATTCGAATAATGTGAACAAATCCTTAGCCAAACATCAAAAATTTTCTGCATCTAACAGAAGAATTTAAATTTTAAAGAGAAAATTTATAATAAACAACAATTTAAGAGTGCATTCAATTACCGGCAGATTTTAAAGAGAAGTTACATAAATGATTTTTTGAAGCATTAATTAATTTAAAAGTTCATTAGAGCTTATATACTTGTATAATTAGGAAACTCTTCAGCATAGTACCGAACTTTGAAACCAGGTCTACAAATCACTGATATTTATTTCGATTTTACGAGCAATAATTTCACTTTGGTTCCTGCGAAGTGAGGTTCTTCAATCAAGTTTCGAGTCCTAATGCCATCCGTCTCTGGTCAATACATTGTGGCTTTACTAACAAACATACAATGCTATCTCGCGTAAAATAGAACAAATAATAAATGATACTCGTGACAAAAAATTGTTGCCATATCTTAGAGCAATAATAATAAATTGAATGCGCCCATGCAGTAAAAGAAAAGGCTCTATAAAGGAGAACATAAAATTGATTGATCGATTATTTATTAGCGTCATTTAGGAGCACCACCGTTGAAGGAATTCCCAAGAGGACTCAGCTCCCCCTTATGGGCCTTAGAGCTAGAAACCAACCCCCAAGAAACAACCACCCCACACTCAGGCTTCGTTGAACAAAAACCTCTCTTTTTCCTGCCTTTTTTTTAAAATACACAAATGCATGCTTACATAACTGACAGAAAGTTTGAATCAAATAATAAATGCTTATTTGTAAAGTTAATATCAAATTTACAAAGTTTCAAACAACATATCTTGTAAATTTGAATGAGATAATAATTATTAACGTCGCGCACCAATGCAACACGAAAGCTATTGGCGACGGACCTCGCAATTTTGAGCTGTGATCCAGTAACGAGGGCGACACCAGAGCTGGCACTCCACCCCCCACTCCTAACTTCCATAGCACGTCAACTTGAGGACAGAGCCACGACATAGTTAACATGCATCAGCGCCTCTACACAGCAGATCTTCAGTGGCATAACGATTGGAACCACGTATTTTTAAAACACGGTGAAGTGGCGGGACACCACTTGAGGTGGAACTTACCTTTCCACAGTTCCACATAACGCTAATGTAAGGATTTGAGCTTAGACAGATTCAACCTACATCAATTGATTGATTGATTGAATATTAACGTCGCACTGTTCAGCTACACGAGGGCTTTTGGCGACGGACCACGTAATTTTGAACCATGGTCAAGTGACGTGGACGACACCTGAGCTGGCACCCCCTCTCCTAACTACCACACCAACGGGAGGACGTTTCAGCTCTCGACAGATTTAACGTGCATCGCTGCCCTACACGGCGGGTCTTTAGTGGTACTGGGCTCGAACTCGTGACAAGGCAAGCCACGATCCGATACCTATACCACTCGGCTACCGCGGCCACTCAATCTACATCAAACCCCCTACACGATGTGGCTGCAGTAGCCTAGTTGCTACGGTCAAGAACTAATGACCGTTGTGTCGCGGAACCAGGTTCGAGTCTTGATGCCACTTAAGACCCGCCATGTAAATCTATCGAGGCACGATGTCCTCCCGTTGGTGTGTTAATTCCAGGAGAGGGTAATTCCAGCTCAGATGTCAACCTCGTCACTTGACCGAGGTTCAGAATCACGAGGTCCATCCGTCAATAGTTCTGGTGTAGCCTCAGAATGAGATGTTAATAAACACTCTCTACACGATGCGTTTTTAGTAGCATTAGGAGAGATTCAATTCGATTGGAACGACCCTGGTCACGAACTCACGACCTTGCCCACTCTGGCATCCGTGGGCGTGAGGAAAATGAAACTGTACAAATAAAAGAGAAATATTATAATGTAACAATGGAAACCTGCCTTTATGTCAACTAATTCGTTTTCAAGTAAAGAACAAAATGTTAAAGGGAAAAAAAAGACAATACAAAAAAAAAAAAAAAAAAAAATCTGCATTTTGGATGAAAATTCTTAAAAATAGAATAAATTTTTAATTCCCACCTGGAAATAAAATCGCAAGGGCGTTTCTACTAGTTAAAATGTTATTCCCAGAACTGTTCCCAAACAAAACGTACAGCTCTGATCGGAATGAAAATGAGTTTCACAGAAGCTAAGTTAAAACACGTTTTAGCGAAAAACGAGTTAATAATAATTATTTCACTTTTTTTTCGGTAACGATTCTATCTACCCGGAAGAAGAAGAAAAAAAGAGAGATTCTAGAAATATAATTATAAAACAATTTACAGAAAGCAATTTCCTTCGCTTCGATAAAAAAATAATCAAAATCTAATTAATTAGAGATTAATTTATTTATGCACATACACACGACCTCCAAAGAAATGTAGCTTGTCACTTATTCGACGTGGACTTGATTAATGAAAAAAGATTAATTTATTTCATTTGGAAATGCCATTAATCCGGAAATAAATTAAATATATTTCAGTAGAGCATTATTTTAATACTGAATCTGTTCTGCAATTAATGCCCATCTTTTTCAAATATTAATGAAAATGTACATAGGAAAATTACGATATTCGAATATTCATGAAATGTCAGAAAAAGAATGAACGTAGAACACACACACACATACAAAAGTTTTATATATATTACTTATAAATTACTATATATAGTAATATATACATATATCTCTTATTAGTAGCGCACACAGGAATTTTTCAAAGGGGTTGGGATCCGGGTCGAAAATTCACCATTTTTGTATCATGCTCCTTTTGATTTTGTCGATTTTCGGGAACAAAACACAGTAAAAAACTAATTATTGAATAAATAATTAGCATTAATTAATAAAATTAATCATTAATAACAAATATTTAATTAAATTTTTCATACTATATACTTAGAACTACAATCAATCGGGAAAAAAATTGAGGGCTTTGAGGGGAGGGGGTCCGGACCCCCAGGACCCTCCCCTTGTGTGCGCCACTGTCTCTTATATAACACTTTAATTATATAATATTAAAGGCGGACCAACCCCTATTGTATGAATCATTCAACTGTTCATATTCATTGTTTAAATATAGTAAAACTGTTATCTACATGTACTATGTAGTTCGGTTTATTTGTTCTTTTTTTTCCTCGCACAATTAGATCTTGGTATTCCTCTTCATTTAAATTCATCACTGAATCCGCATCGCCCAATTCTTTTTTGATGAAGTCCTTAGATATTAATAAACCTGTAATTTCCTGAAAAGTTGAGCATTTGGTTCCATTGATTATTAATAAGTCGTCGTGTGGGACAGCGTTTTTCTTCTCACATGACGATTCCAGTCCAGGCAATAGTTGCGATATTTTTCTACGAGAGCTTGCAATAATGTACTATCGCAACCATATTACGAAACAAAGCACAGGGTTGTTGATTCAGTGCGCACGACTCATACGAAATCGGGTTGCCAACTTGGCGAATTATCTTGAACGTTGGCATTGACGTAATAAATTTATTACAGACTCACGAAAAACTCTTTTATACATATATAGATTAAAAGATTCTATTTTACAACATAGGAGGCTGCATTGAGTACAAATAATACATTAAGGAATATTTTAGGAAACACAGTTACAGTTATGATGTCTTTATATAAGAATAATTATATTTTGCTTTTTATTTTATACAATAAAAAAAAAAGTCCTGTTTTTCAACTTTGTGCAGAACAGAAATACTAAAATTTGTCTGAAAATCAAAAACAGAGATCTGGATTCCTCCAACATAAAAAAATCATAGAATTTATCACGAAAGTGAGAAAAGATAAAAATTATCTGTTTCAGAGGTGACTTAATGAACTTGAAACTTACCGGAATGAAAAAAAAGGAAATTTTTGGTGAAATTTCGAAATTTTTATAAGATTGTGTGAAACAAATTGATAATCTTCAAGATTTCAAAAGACAATCCTTTTTTAAATTTTATTTCAGATAGAAATTTAGATACTACAGCAAATTTAATAATATATTCTCAGTAGTTTTGGAAAAGAAAAAAAAAACCGGAATTATACATATATAGTGGCATTAATAAAGGGTGTTTTTTTAGAGGTATAGAACTTTAAATTGCAATAAAACAACGATGTATTATTCGATTGACATGATTTTTTTTTATTCGAAAGATAAATCTTGTGGCATTACATTTTAAATATGATTTCTGGCATATCATCGCCACGGCTGGCTCGGATGTAGTCCAATCTGGACGTCCAATTTTCGATGACTTTTTCCAACATTTGTGGCCGTACATCGGCAATAACACGGCGAATGTTGTCTTTCAAATGGTCAAGCGTTTGTGGCTTATCCGCATAGACCAATGACTTTACATAGCCCCACAAAAATAGTCTAGCGGTGTTAAATCACAAGATCTTGGAGGCCAATTCACAGGTCCAAAACGTGAAATTAGGCGGTCACCCAACGTGTCTTTCAATAAATCGATTGTGGCACGACCTGTGTGACATGTTGCGCCGTCTTGTTGGAACCACAGCTCCTGGACATCATAATTGTTCAATTCAGGAATGAAAAAGTTAGTAATCATGGCTCTATACCGATCACCATTGACTGTAACGTTGTGGCCTTCATCGTTTTTGAAGAAGGATTCCACCAGCCCATAAAGCGCACCAAACAGTCAGTTTTTCTGAATATAACGGTGTTTCGACATGCACTTGTGGATTAGCTTCACTCCAAATGCGGCAGTTTTGTTTGTTGACGTACCCATTCAACCAGAAGTGCGCTTCATTGCTAAACAAAATTCGCTTATGGAAATCGGGAACAACGGCAATCTCGTTTTGGGCCCATTCGACGAATCTACGCCTTGCTTGATGATCGTTTTGATGAATTGCCAAACCAAACTGAGAATAAATCACTAGACAGCTGTTAAATCGGTCGCCATCTTGGGAAGTAATGCCAACTTAAACTTCTATACCTGGAAAAAAAAACACTCTTTATATACACTGGAAGTGAGAAACATATTTTATTTTTCTAGTGTTATTTCCCTCATTTTAATGTGGAACGCACTAATCTCATAGTTTGTTTACAATTTATTCGTACAATTCTATTATAAGCTTTTGGCAACAGCATTTTTGGCGATATTCTTTTTCTATTTGCAATTTTCATTAAAGTTAACACGCCCATGTTAATACATATTTTTGGGGTTTTTTTTTTAATATTCTGTTTGTTTTCGGTTCTTTAATTGTTCGAACTTAAGCTAAATAAAGATTATTTTCCTTAAAGCTACGGGGAAAAATAATGAATCGTATCCTCCTTGTACAAGTAGGTGCATTTAAAACCAAAGTATGTGCATAATACTGACGTCAATCAATAAAAAGGCTATGGTAGATGAGTTGGCATGATCGTGAACTCGTGGCAGCGTTTTTTGAGTCGAGTCATAGGTCCAGTCCTGGTGCTCCTCCCCCAAAGATATACCGTGTTCAGGAGTAATACAAGTTAAAATCTGTCGAGCCACAGAATCCTCACGTTGGCGTGGTGTGGAAGTTTTGAGAATGAGGTGTCAGCTCAGGTGTCCTCCTCGACATTGGATCAAAGTAAATAAAGAAGTCAACTTCAGAGCGCGACGTTAATGAGCAACCAATCAGTAAATCTCTCATTATTTCCAAGTTTGCATTCCATCTACAGGAAAGGAAAATCGTGAGGCTAAAAAGGATTTATCATCATAATGCATAAGTACCTTCGGATAAAAAAGTTGATTGTTTTTCTCGTAGCATTTTAAAACTACGAGATATTAGAGACAGACATCAAACTTTTAAATTTTGGTCAAAAACGAGAACGACACCCGAGCTATAACCACACGCATCAACCTACCACACCAGGTCAACATGAAGACTTTGAGTATCGACATACTCATCTTTGATCGGCTCCTATACGCGACAGGTCTTTAATTGCACCGGTATTCGAACCCATGACAGACATCTATCACGAGTTCGCGATCATGATCGTTTGGCTACCGCGTCCTAAAAGATATTTAAGAATATTAGTGCAATACTTCGAAGACCATAAGACACACCCTTTTACATAAAAAAATCGTCTGAAACTAATGGTCTGAAGCTAATTTATATTAGACTTAATAAAAAAAAATATATATTCTTTTCTAAAAATAGTGCCATAAATTTGGGATGTGGCTTAAGGTAATATATATGTGTGTGTGTGTGTATGGTAATTAGAAAGAGTAACATTACTAATTTGAGATTCGATACCACGCAATACAGTCCGGCAAAAGTTTGAACGTTTTACGTAAAACTGTCGAAATGCAGGGGACATGGTAAGATTCATAAAGAAAAAAACACTGTGTGTGTAATTTAAGGATTTTCCCATTTTTTTTTTTTTTTTTTTTTTTTTTTTTTTTGTAACCAATGTATATGGAATACGTAAAGCAGTTTTTGTGCTTAAAATACTCCAATAAACTAACGATTTAACATTTAAAGAAAAGTTTTATAATTAATGAAGAGATTTTAAAATGCTTCTCCTCCCCTACAATAATGGACGTACACACATGAAATTTGATTTACGAATATATCAAGCTACGTATAATAAAAGTTGATGCAGGTTTTCTGCTAACATGATTGATAATTGTAAAATACTCTTTTTTTCCTGAATAATTATTGAAAATTCCTTGAAAAATATATAAAATTTTCAATTCAACTATTTTTTTAAAAAATAAATATTGTTTTGTTCAAAAATGCATACCAACTTTTTTACAAGTACTAATAGCAAAAAAAAAAAAAAAAAAAAAAAAAACTACAGCATGTGGCACAATAGAAAAATGCCTTAGCACTTTACACGAAGATAATTGAGACACATTTTTCTTCCTGAGATAAATTTGCTTCAAGTTTTTATTTGCCTTTGGAATGTGAATAAAAACAAACATAAAAGTTATCATATAACTCTGAATTTCTTTTCAACTTAGAGCTTTCAAATTTCGTTAAATTATAAAAAATGATGTAAAGAATAATTTAGGCTAAACAAATTTTATTTGAATATTTGACAGGTTTTTATCACAACTGTGAATCGTACTGCGTCTTCTGAAAAAAATTTTCAGCAGTCGTCGCTGAAATCTATTGGGCAGTTTTAGTACGTTTTATTTCTGAAATTAAAACCAAACATGTTGTTCTCGGATAGGCATAATATATACAGTTCATTTATTAATAATACGCACTTTATTAAACTTAACTTTATAAATTTTTAAAGAAAGAAAGAAAAAATAGCAGACAAGCTGAGATAAGACAAAAATCTGCAGATCTTTCAAAGAAATTTCGCAATTTTTTTTAATACATGAACAATGCATTTTTTCTCTTTTTTCCCCTACATTTAAATGAATGTACTGGAATACACACAGCGAATCAGTTCTTATTCAAACATGATTATCTCTCAAAATATTCTTATCTAAAAATAATGTCTGCTGATTGTGTGTTATATGAATGAAGATTGTTTATTTCGAAAGATGTCTCTCTCTCAAAAACTCGTGATTTTTCACGCATTTCATTTGTTTTTTTTGCTTGGAATTATTATGCAATGGATGACGACGTAATTGATACTTTCAAACACTTCAAAAGGTTTTTTAAGATATAATTTTTTAAAAAATTCCTGTCAAATGAAAGATGATTGGAGTCTACTTTACTTTATCACCAACAGAAATCTCAATACTTCATTGTGTGAGTCGCACTTGATATTACTTAATATGAATTATTACTTGATACTAGATCATTAATTAAAATAATGCAATTAAAAAAAATTAATTACCATTATAATCCTAAAACCATTAATTAACTTCACAAATCCTAACAGTTAAAACAATAAAAATAATCAATCATAAGTTTAAAAAAAGTAATCATAAATACAAAATCGTAACATCGTAATTTAATTGAAAGAATCAGGTGGGGAAAGAAGAGATATATGTGATTCTTTTACTTTTAAAAATAGAGATTTTCGTATTTTTCAAAAACTTTCTGAAGTGTTTTCGGTTTTGTTAAAGTACTGTGAGTGTGTCGCCCAACCGGTGTAGTGGTTAACGACGCTGACTGTGATGCCGTAGGGACTGGGTTCGAATCCCGGAGAAGACATGGATATTTGTAAGTGTATAGAGCCTTTGCGGCATGGGGTATTCTAAATAGCCATCAAGCCGCAAGTCCTCTCGTGTGGTTGGTGGAAGGGGAAGAGAGGTGGGAGGCCCCTGACCACCCCCAGGGTTTTCTCCCTCTAAATTGGGGTGGAGCCGAGCAAAAACGTACTGTCACCTGCATGGTGCTCAAGGTTAAGGCTAACGACAGGCGTAAATTCTAGCCCTTAGCCGCGATGAATTTCGCGTGCCTAGACCTGACTCCGTCAGGCAGGTGGCATTAGTCACAACACAACAACTGTTAGTGTTAATTAACGTTACACCAAAAAGAAAAAAAAATGGCTGTTAGAGACGAATCTCGTAAGTTTAAACCTTGGTCAAGTGACGAGAACGACGCTGATCTGGTACCCTACTGTTAAAACTCCCACACTATAACAACGTGAGGACTTTGAGCCGCTACAGATTTCATGCATCAGCCCCTCTACATGACGGGTATTCAGTGGCATCATGACTCGACAAAGCCGGTCTCGAGTTCGTGAACATGACCACTAAGCTACGGCGGCCACAGAAAACATCAGTTTTACTCTACATTAAATTTCAAGGTCGAACTTCGTTTTAAATGGTTTAGAACAGCGGTTCTTAAACTCTAGTTCTCGGACCCCTGGAGTGTCATGAGTTCTAGCCGTGGTGTGGCTGCTTAGATGGGTTGGTGTACATTAAATCTGTCTTAGCTCAATGCCCTTACGTTGATGTGGTGTGGTAGTTTGTAGAAGAGGGTGCCAGCTCGGGTCATCGCTTGATTGAGGTTCAAAATTACTAAGTCCACTACCAATAGCCCTCTTTTGTTCGGCGTTAATATTATATAACTCTCTCTCTCTCACACACACACACTCCATATTAGTCTAGTAGTTGTGAGCGACTTACTCCTGATGTCACTCCTTCACCGTCTTGCCTGCCTACGAGCGTGGGAGGAATCAAAGCAGTACCAGAAACTTCCATTATAACGACTGGTTTTTTTTTTTACTCAAGCACACTAATCAACAACATTTTAAACCTTAAGTAAATGTCCTAGGAGATGGTAGGGAGAAAGCAATATACCTTAAGTGAACAAGCGCAAGTAACCAATTTAATTTAACCAAATCTATCGCTGACTACAAATTCCCAATCCACTAATTTAATATAGTGGCAAACACCGCTCTTAACTTAAGCTACGAAAAAATCAACTTTACTACTATATCTCACCTTCGTGGCGACTGTAACAGTTTCTCAGCTCTCTCATTCTTCTTTACAATTACAAAATTCTGGCTTTATATAGTCGAACTAATCTACACATAAGGGTTTCTTCTTGCTATGAATTAAACGCGAATGCTAGCCCAAAGATTCCCCAAGAGGATTAGTGAGAAGATCCCGTAAAGATCCGTCACGTGATAAAGGTAACGGACTCGTGGCTGGCGTGTCATGAGTTCGAGCCCAGTACCACTGAAAACCTGCCTTGTAGGGGAGAGTTACACGTATTCACTCACTTAACACCATATCTGTTACTTTTACAAAATATATCAGTAAAAGGTTTGTGTGTGAGCATTATCAAAAAAAGTAAGAAAGAAATGCATGTAAATGAATATGTAATTCTCTTTTGTATCTTTTGATACTTCGTAATCCATAGCAAATGAGTAAAAGGAAGGATTCATTTGCGACAATGATTCATTTTCAATGGACACAAATTAACACAACCCGCAGAAAAAAAAACAGACTGAGATGCACCACCAGCAACTACAATGTTGCAATCACACCCGGAAAAAAAATGAATGCACGAAACTTTTCGCCTTTTCTTGTACACAGAGAGGTGGGTTATAATCATCGGGTGTCGAAGTGTCAACAGATGGGGGAGGGATGTCGCTTTTGAGTGAAGAGACCGGCAGACGATTTCTGGCGATGACATTCGAAAGAGCACGCAGAAGCAGTTAGTAGGAAATGCTTATTGATTCAGCTGGTGTCTGGAAACAATGCGAATGATACTTGCACCCGTCAAGGGGCGGGAGGAGAAATGACATCCCACCCCCTTTCTTCTCGCGCCTCTCCACAAAAGTCACCGAAATGAGTAACAGGCGATTTGGCATAGCTGAGGGAATAAGATTATATTTGATTCAACTAGAATGTATAACTATTTGGGCCGAAGGAATTACTAATGAAATTGTGGAATTACTGTATATTATAGAAGAATTGGTATCAGTGGCGCACACAAAGGGGAGGGAGGTCCTGGAGGTCCAACCCCCCTCAAAGCTCTTGAATTTTTTTTCTATTGATTATAATTCTAAGTATGTAGTACGTAAAATTTAATTAAGTATTTGTTATTAATGATTAATTTTATTAATTAACGGTAATTATTTATTCACTAATTAGTTTTTTACTGCGTTTTGTTCCCGAAAATCGACAAAATCAAAAGGAGCATGATACAAGAATGGTGAACTTTCGACCCCGGACCCCCCATGAAAAATTCCTGTGTGCATTACTGATAGGTATACGTTAATGTTATATAAAATAACTAAGCAATTCTTATAAAATAACATTGGAATCATGGCAATGTGTCAATGTAAAAAGGAGTACTTAAATATTAGACAAGAAACTTCTTCTCTTTAATAAAAGATATCGCACAAAATTATAAGACTATGCTTCATTTAGTAAACTTGAAAATAAAAACCACGTATTTGCATTCAAGTTTTCATAATTGTATCTCAAATTAAATTTATTTAAGTCCAAAAAACACCTTACATTGCAATAGTAGAGCTGTAAAGAGATTATACGCCATTTTATTATTGCTATTATTTAATTTTTATTTTAATGTATGCATTCGAGAGTTTTTACATAATTAAACACGTTTGGGTGATTCACCTAAACAAATTCTTTAAGTCATAATTTCATTATTACTTATTTTCAAAAGAAGAGAAATTTTTGTTTTGTTTGTTTGACGCTAAGAATGTGGAGATTATAGGGCACCACCGTTGATGTGATCTGGAAGTTTTGAGAGTAGAACTTCTATTCAGATTACGTAATTTTCTGGTGGTATTCACAACAATTATATGAATTAATTTAAGCTGCTAACATTTATCTGTGTTACTGATCAGTACAGTTAAAAAATATTAATAAACATATATGCACAAAATGAAAGAATAAATTCATAATTCATGCAATAACATCTTACGAAAAACAACGTTTTTTATTCAATACTACGAATATAAATTTGAGGTCTTAAAAATCCAGAGTCTTCGTTAAAATCAATCGTTCAGTTATTTTTTGAAATGTTTAGGTTTTAAATAATTAGTATAAATAAATTAAAGGTAGAAAACAATCTACAGAAAACTTTTATTAGTAAAAGATACCATAAGCTGACCAAAATAACTACAAATAAAAAAAAATACCGATCACACACAGAGATCCACACAAGCTATTTTTAATCTGTTGTTTTTTTAACTTTAAAATAATGATGTTATGATGGCTGAGAGTAAATTTTGAGATTCCAAGCGTACGAAGTCCTTTATAGAGATTGTCTGGCTTCGGTTCAAATTCTACAAGATGTAAACAAGAGAGTTATGAGGATAACACTTTTTCTCCAAAACGGAGTCACTTTTACCAAGCACTTAGTAAGACCTCCCCAGTTTGAGAGACATATGGAATATAAATAAGTAATTTTTAGACCGAAAATTCAATTTAATTTATAAATATTTTAGTGTCTAGATATATTTTTTTTATCAAAAGGCAGAATTTTCATGCTTTAATAAAACCACTGAAAATTTTCTCCCGGTTTAAAATTTTTTTTCAATAATAATATATTGGTAAATACTTTAACTTTTTTCTAACTTAGTTATTTCGGAAAAATTTTCATTGTATATCAATCTATTAATCATGGTTTTTGCATCCCCCCCTTTTACTTGCAAATAATAAATTACGCGTATATCTTTTCACTGCTTAAAGTTTTTATGATACAGAAGTCAAACAAATCTAAATCAATTACTTGCTGAGGCGTTATAAACAAACAAACAAAATATCTCGTTTTTGAATATCAGACCTAAGGACATGAGATTTGGAAAGCATGTTGCTTTTTTTAAATATAAGAGAACGATATGATTGAGATTTGTAGAAATCGACATTCAAGTGGTTAGAATCGACTTTATCGAAGTGGTGGGATGGAGAAGTAAGTTTCGAGGGTCGTTATAGACAAAAAATATCCCGTTTTTAATTATTAAACCAATGGACTTGAAATTTGGTAAGCATGTTTCTTTCATTGAATAGAGATCCGCTGAAAACGGATTCTACAGAAGTTAATTTCCCAAAGGAAGGATTACGGATGCGTAAAATATAAACATACTTCAGTTTTAGAAATTCATGTTCTGTCCTTTTTAAATCAAGAGGCATATGCTATAAAAATATTTTTTTGATACAATCGAAGTATACTGCTCAGATATTAAGATATCAATAACTTAAAAACATTATATAATCATAGAGTATTATGAAACATCCTGCGAAGGGTGTTGAGGTATATCTCGGCCAGCATGCGAGTGTGAGTGTATTGTACCCATGTATGCATTATTATCCTAACAATACAGTTGTTTCAGTTACCGTAAAATCCGTCATATAAGGCAGTGATCCGCAACCCCCGGTCCACGGATCAAATGGTACCGAGCCGCCTAAAGAACATAGAACTATTGCCATTTCATTTAAAGTGGTGCATTTCTCTCGGATTTGTGCAACTTTCCACGGAAATCCCTTTATATTCCATGTTAAATCGTTTTTATTCATTTTTGGTGTAACTATATTTTATTCTGAAGGCATATTTAAATGTAATTAAATTAAAATTGTTAAATCAAATCGATCTAAAATATAAACAATCAACGTGGCCCACCCTCAGCGGGCCGTGGTAAAATTATCAAGCGTTGACCGGTCCGCAGCGATAAAAAGGTTGCGGAGCACTGGTATAAGGCACATAGCACATATACTTTCAAGCCTCATTTTTTAATTTTGGGGAATTTTTGCCGTGTAACGCACACCCCCTTTTTTACGAAGGAAATTGAAATGTATGTTTGTAACGCTCTAATGTTTTGCAGTCATTTACTTACGGTCTTATCCAAAGCTTTTGAAAAAATAGCATACTTCTAGAACTACAACCCTTTAAATTAATTAGGCAAATAATTTTTTTTAATAAACAGTACTATGATCTATGTAAAAAAATCTAATTTTATTTTTATATTACTCATATCTCTTTTTTTATTTTTGAAGTTATCATTTTTATACCCGGCGTATAACGCACGCACCCTTAAATATCGATCTTATTTTTGGTGCTAAAAGCGCGCGTTATACCCTGGAATACATATGGCATGCAGCCAAAAGCAACGCAGTCTTCGCGCGCAGGCGCAATGAATTGAAACTGAAACTTGTGAATTAGTGGAAGAGAAACAAAAACTCTTGGACATTAGAGAGAGAAAAGAAGAACGCGAGAGGTGCGCGAGCAGGCGTTACCTTCTGAATATCATCGTCAAACTTATCTGTAAACTTATCTACCTTTTTAATTAATTTTTGTTTAATGTTAAATAAACCATAAGAGAAACGTATTGGACCCCTTGTTGTCTCCCACAAATTATGGGGGCTCGACCGCGATCGATAAAATTTCGATTTTGAACCAAAGTCTGGACAATGAACAACAGCGTCCGTGAAGGAGACGCTCCGCCATTTTTCGGAAACTTCGTTCAACCTGTGTAGAGGTTGAATTTTTCAACTTCATTCCGCCTGTGTAGAGGTCGGAACAAATAACAAAATAACCTGTGTAGAGGTGTATTTTTCAACGAACCATCGACAAATATTCCGCCTGTGTAGAGGTTGGAAAACCCATCGACGAAAATTCCGCCTGTGTAGAGGTTGGAACTAACTCAGTGTGAATAATCCGCCTGTGTAGAGGCCGGAACTACAATTTCAACGATATTACCTGCGAAGAGGTGAAATCAGTGGAATCGAAATTTTTTCTTCATTGGATACATCGTACGTGCGAGCAACAAGGGAGCCAGAAAAAAAAGGTAGGATCTTTCTAAATTTTTCTAAAATGTATAAAAACGCTCTTAAAGAGGATCTCATAAGAGTTGTTGAGGAGCTAGACGGTACTGTAGAGAGTACTGACACTATAGTTAAACTAAAGACTAAAATTGAGAACAGTAGTACATTTGAAAGTGATCCAGATTTCGTTAAAACTTTAATTCAAAACTGTATAGATGAGAGAGTATCGCAAAACGAAAGAGAGGTAACTTCAGAACAAAAAATTGAGCTCGCGAAACTTCAGTTAGCAAAATTAGAAAAAGAAATCGAACTTCAATTGGCTAAAAATAAAGCATTAAGTTTAAATCCTGCAGCTAAAGTCGAAGAAAAACAGTTCGAAACTAACATAGAAAATATGATAAAAAGTATAAAAAACTTTATCTCTTCCTGTTCCCACCAGATCTGAAAATTTTAATCTGTTCTTCCAATCATTAGAACGCGCATTTTTAACCAAGAAAATAAATGACGAATATAAATCTGAAATTTTAATAAATCTTCTGGGCGAAAGAGCTCATAACGTCTTACTGTATATTAAAGAAGAGGAATTAAATGACTATGAAAAACTAAAATCTATAGTACTCAGAGAATTCAATTAACCCCTCGCGAGTGTTTAAACTCATTTAAAAATGCTGTAAAATCATCAGGCGAGACATACATCCAATTTGCTGCAAGATTGACGGCAAACTTCCAATATTATTGTTCGTTAAGAAAAGTTAATTCCTTTGAATCTCTATGTGATCTTATAATTTCTGATAAATTATTTGAAACTTTAAATAAGGAAACTGCAACTCATATTGGCATTCGAGAAGCAGAAGATTGGTTTAAGCCTATTGATTTAGCTAAAGAGTGTGATATTTATATTTCATCTAGAAGCGGATCACATAAAGAAATTCCTATTACTTATGGATATACCCAAGACCCCTTTAAAAATAGATCACAAAACTTTAAACCAAAGGTTAAAGAGAACTATCCCCAATATCTTGAAAGAGAAAATAAAAATTGCTATATATGCGGTGATTCATCTCATTGCGCAAGAGACTGTGAGAAGCGTTTTAAATCTAAAGAGTCTAACAGCCACATCCGTAATAAAATAAACGTGAATACTTTGAAAATCGAGAGCGAAAAACAAAATAGCGATGAATGCGCAAATCTTCAATACGTAAACATTTTTGTGGAAAATCAGCCCGTAACAGCTTTGATTGATTCAGGTTGCCAGATCCCAGTTTTAAATTCCTCACTAATTAGAGTGCAAACACCTTCCGAAGAGATCATAACATTAAGTTCATGTTTTGGCGAACAGCGTATGGTAGAAGTTAAACCCATAAATATTTCTCTTAATCAACACTCTCCTAGCTTAAGTGTGAGAACGGCAATATCACCGACCTTGACCGAAGAATTTATTATACATCCCAGTGTATATTCTGAAATAAAGAAACTAGGCCACGCAAAGAGCGATGTTTTATTGAGTGAAAGTGGATCCTCTTTGAGTGCAGATTTGAGTGCAGATTGTGGTGTTTCTTTTCCAAATGTTTCTGTTTCAAATGTGATAGAAAACTCTAGTTATGATTTGCCATATGTTAAGAACTTTAATACTAGAAATGATTCGAGTTCTCTAATTAAGGATTATAAATGTAATAAAATTAAGAGTACTAAGTTAAAATTGAGTATTGTAAGAAAAAAATGTTCTGATATAGTATTGTGTAAGAAAGCCAATGGTGCCATGAAAACGAGTTCCGTGGAATTTATCTCCCGCTCACCTAACCCTTTACCTATGAAGAGTAAACATCATCGGTTTGTGTTGCTCCGAAAAATTTTTGAGCCTTGGCAGTGGAAACGAAGGAAAAAGAGAAATCGTTTTAAACAGACGTCCAGAACTCTACAGAGGAAAATATCGATGCGTTCAACCAAAGATCAACTTGTTAAAAAAGACGTTCTTATGCCTGTGAAACAATGTGTTTTCCTGTGGAACCTTCCGGATGTCGAAGAGGTGCCTTCACATGATGGAGAAACTGTCTAGTTCAACAAAATTATGATATGTTTAATCTCTATATATTTGTCGAATAGTCCTTGTCTGTTCCGTTTTTTTTTTTTTTTTTGTATGTTCAGATTCTCCTCTGGTCTCCATGGAAATACCGCTGCGGACAGCGTACAGTCAGAATGGCCGTTATGGCATGCAGCCAAAAGCAACGCAGTCTTCGCGCGCAGGCGCAATGAATTGAAACTGAAACTTGTGAATTAGTGGAAGAGAAACAAAAACTCTTGGACATTAGAGAGAGAAAAGAAGAACGCGAGAGGTGCGCGAGCAGGCGTTACCTTCTGAATATCATCGTCAAACTTATCTGTAAACTTATCTACCTTTTTAATTAATTTTTGTTTAATGTTAAATAAACCATAAGAGAAACGTATTGGACCCCTTGTTGTCTCCCACATACATGGTACTTTTTTTTCTGTGGTCGTAAATAGCATAGGTGGAGGGAAAGTGCAATGTATGCTTTTCAAACTTGAGACCCAATTTTCAATCATTATTTTCATTGCGCTCCTCTTCATTTCAATAATAATATACTTTGACTATACTACGACTTTAATAATAAACCGTATAAGTAATCAAGATAAGTATTTAATTTTGTATATAGTTTTATGACATGCTCATGGAGTCGCTGGTAATTATTAAGATTGTCCTTAACTTAGTGCAGTTAAGGGGACTTGGCACCCTTTGAACAAACTTCTTTATTTACGTATTTAAAAATTATATTTTAACATTTTATACAATGTTTCTATTCAAGAAAATGTTAACAGACGAACATTTTCATATATTATTCACACAATTTTAAAAATTTAAATTTTTTGAAGAAAAAATTGGGAAAATTTTTAAAATCCTACTCCTTTGTAAAAATTAATTTTTTTTACCTGAAATTTTTTATAATATTCTTATGGATGTTTTTAACAACTTTAGGGATCGATTTTAGAATAACTTCATTCGTTTTCGAGACAAAAAATAAAATGTTGATATACAGGCTAAAAATCAACGAAAAGCCAACATGTCTTACATTTTATTTTTTTAAAAAAAAAAAAAAAAAAAAGTATTCAGTTTATAGCAAAACGGATCCCGAATTTTATTACATGCTTTATTTTTAACACGCAGGAAAAAATTGAAGTGATTGGTAAATAATTGTCGAAGGAGTAGCATTTTGAATGCACTAAGGTTTCGAAAAACACAAACTGAGAAAAACCACTTTAAAGTTTATAATTCTGAAAAAATAATTATTATAAGCTTAATTAAACTTAAAATACCACTTTAAGATATTACTTATACGTTTTTCTTTAAAATAATTGCATTTTCATATGTTTTCAACCCACACATTTTTATAAATGATCAACTTTTAGAGAGTACTAATTGCACAAGAAAACTCAAGAAAAACTTTAAAAAAAATTTTTTTTCTGTCACGACAGAAATTTTAGCTGTTTTTCTTCTTATAATATTAAAGTATTACATTTGTATGAAAAATATATCAGGAATAAGAACTGAAATTATAATATTATTAATATAAAATGCCTTAATTTAAAACTTTTACATGCACACATTTCACAAGGAAGAAAAATTACATTATTATATTGCATCGGAAATATTCTGCTTTTAATACTACACATTCTTTTCAATAGTTATTATTTCTATTTATAAAATAGATTTTTTTTATCATAACGCATTTTTTAGCTTTTTTTTCTAAAAAGGGGGTGTGGCTGAATCGCCTAATTTGTTTCCAAATGAAGTTTTATTCAACTTCTAACTTTCCGACATGCACAAGTGATATATCAATCGAAAGATAATAATGCAAAGAATAAGATTAAATGAAAATAAAAAAACGATAGGTTTGTGATTTGTAGGGTACCAAGTCCCCTTAAATTAATTACGAAATACATTATGCAGTACTAATACATGTATAAGTGTATTATATCAGTGTAAATGTGTATTTTATTTTTATTATGTATTTTGTTTCGCTTCCTTTCAGTAAATTAATATATATATTTTTTTAAATAATCTAGTTTTCGACATACTCTCGCCCCTCACCTAGGATTATCCCATCCCCGAAGGGGGTGCATCGCACAGTTTGAGAAACGCTGGTGTAATGCAAATTTGAAAGTGACATTTTTACATTGTGAAATCTTAAAATCTACAAACGACTTTTCATTTGTAAATGGTACTGAGGGAAAGACCCCCATCCTTCGCGTTTAAAGGAGAGTATAAGAGTAGACCTTTGTATGAGTACGCAAACAACAAACCGAGATTACAGTTCCACAGTTTAAAATCTCGCCCAGAATTATCATACGAAGCCGGTCTCTCCATTAATTTTAAAGCTCTTGAGACAATACAAGTGGAAATATGTCAAAGTCCGCAGCGGTGATAGCTTGCATTTTAAAACTCGACGTCGGGATCAGGGAGAGACGGCAAAATTAGATTTGACAGCGTGCTTCAGCAACTAATGAAGATTTTTGGTCGCAGGAAGCGTGCGGTCGTTGAAATAAGCAAAGGGAATTTTAAGCACGAACACCGAGGCCTTTTGTTGATGGGATTTAATTCGTAATTTACATTTCACGCTAAAGTCTCTCTTCAAAAACGTCCAATCCCCCCTCTCCTTCAACAATTCCGCCGATGTCTAAAAGCCAAGTGAATAAATTAGAATATCCATCGAATAGTTTAGAAAAGGGACATATTAATAAGACGTCTTTTACGTCTGAACCATCTTGGTGAATATTTTGCGAGGATTTCAGAGCAACGACACAATGCAGCGAAAGGGGGACCGAGAAATCCAAAGGATCTTTTGCGTCGAACTCGGAATTAGAACTCGCTAATACTTTTCTATTATCTCATGGAATTCGTAGGAAAAGCTGCTTTTCAGAATTAAACATTTGAAAAGCTTTACTGGGCTCTAGTTTTATGGACATTTGTATTCAGATGTTGTTTCCGATGCATAATATTTCCACGTTCTTCTGCTGCTCCCACAATGGTAAAATGCAAGGCTGGATCAAAAGTACACCACTGTTAATTAGTGCTCAGAATAGGGGGTATTTTTGTTTGTGTGCGGAAAACGCACGGAATTGAATAATCCCCGTTTTCGAAATATATGCCGTGACGACTCGCGTAATAATAATGCACCAGCATTTTCCGTTCCATATTTTCAATGGTATATGTAATTCGGCATTCTATAAAGAATTAGTTTAAATTTTCATAAGCTTAAAAATTTTATAAACTACGTTGAGGAATATCTGATGCAAATTTCATGCGTTTCACAAAACATTTTTTTTTAATGAAAATTTCCATTTATGGTAGAAAAAATATAATTTAAATAAATAAAATGAATTATAACTTTTTTTTTCAGTGAGAAAACTACAGAAATATCTTTTTTTAGAGTATAATATTTTCTCTGAAATAAAATAAGAAATTTCTGAACATTTCGGAAAACTAGTTAATTAGATGTATAAATAATGTAGACAAGAATTCCATACAAATGAAATATTATTACATTTAATATAAAACAAGGACAAATTCATTCAAAAACACAATGAATTTATCTGATAAAACAGAATTAACTCATTATAAGGCCCTATGGTAAGTACATTTATTACTAACTTCATCAATCTAATCTCTGCATCATTATCTATCTTTTTTTCTATCTAGCTTACGATTCATTTTGCATATTACAAACCTCTATGTCATTTACAAAACATATATTACACATTTAGCGTATTAACCACATGTTGATCCTTGCTTTCATAAATTTCATGGAGAGTAATATGTATATATATATTCTTGATTTCCTCATCATTTCTATGAATATAAATTTTACCTATTTTGCAATCCCTTTTTTCAAATTGTGGTATTTACAAAATATATTATAAATTTCATTAGAGAAATCTAAAAAGATGCTTTTCAATAGCATGCAATACACAACATTAAACATACTTACCACCAAAAAAGTTTTAATAGTCAAGTTAACAATTTAAAAATCCAAATTAATTTCCTTTCGTAAATCAATCTCAATCTCAAAAATATTTTAACATACCATCACACTAGAAAAAAGGCATATTAGTAAAACTAAAACTCCAGTTTACAGTTAAACCGCAGAAGGTATAAATCTAAGTAAGCTTCAGAAAAACTGTTCCAGGTTACATGAAATATATGTGGGAGACAACAAGGGGTCCAAGACGTTTGTTTTTCTTCTATTTTATTTAACATTAAACAAAAATTAATTAAAAAGGTAGATAAGTTTGACAATGATATGCAGAAGGGTAACGCCTGCTCGCGCACCTCTCGCGTTCTCCTTTCTCTCTAATGTCCAAGAGTTTTTGTTCTGCTTTTACTAGTTCAAAAGTTTTCGTTTCAGTTTCAATTCATTGCGCCTGCGCGCGAAGACTGCTTGGTTTTGGCTGCATGCTACATATATATTAAAAACAATAAACAGTTCTCTTCATAATAACAAAATAATTATTTTAAGATCAAATTCCAAAGATTCGTGATTCCCCTCTTCTGGAAGGAATGTTTATTGGTATTTAAAATCGAGGTAATTTTTTTAGAAGTAATTTTATGAAGCAATCAATAAAATCGAAATCTCACCATCAGGGCCAAAATTATTTCGAACTTAGCAGAAACTAATTTCTGATTATAGTCTCCACACAACCCTGAGGATAAAAAAAACAACTTCAAACCCTCAATTGGCATCACTAAAAAGACTGTCTCTGTTTCGTCAGACCTTTTACTCCATCGAACCACAAAAACAAGAATTCCATCCCTAAACAAAGACCTGCTGACAAGAAGCTCAGTCTCTAACACAATACATCGAAACAAATCAATTAAACCCGTGGAAGGAATTAGAGAAAAAGAGCCCGAAAATAATTCATCACTGTTCAAGAGTAGCATTAAAACGCTTTAATGCGGCGGGCAATTTCATTTGTACATCCATAATAATAAACTAATCAAATTATTCAATGGAATCGGGAAAGGTCTTCGGCCTAAACTTAAGGCACCTTAATCAAAAATACCGAAAAAGAAATCGAGGCCTTTTATAAGCGCCTTATTGCTCACTGTCAACCGAGATTTTACTAACTAAATTAGCGGAACATGCGCTGTTACGGGACTTGCCCCCCAATTAATGTCTTTTGTTCATCTGGCTTTGCTTTAAGGTCCTTTCGGCAAGTATGGCAACAGCATATTTGCACCCTTTCCATGGCCATCAGTCAGTTCTAAGAATGAAGTCATCTAAAAGTCTTTGATGAATCTGTCGCCCCTCCCCTCGTTCGACTTTTTTTTAGTGTTATTCTTATTTTTTGCAAGGGACATCACGTTTGCTAGTGCTGGCAGGCATGAGAATCAATTTATTAAGTGCGTGAAAGATAAAAGACCTCATTCAAGCTCTGCAGAAATGGGTGCGAAGGCCTCAAATGATTGGAATTGAATGCAATGATTCAATGGATCAAACGAGCCCTAAATGAGGAAGGACTTAAATTGCTGAATATTTTTTTGTTCCCTTCATGAAAAAAATATATGTGCCAGATCTTTCTGTCTACGTCTTGACGAATAGCTTCCCATTATCGTAAATTGGAAGCGGTTAATACGTTGATGCAGGCACTGTCTTTTCTTGGAGGAAGCTGTTTAAATGATAATGCAATTTTGATCGCATTAAAGAAGGGAACAAGTAGAGAGTGAGATGGTGGAAATCTTTTCTTCGATGCGATGGAAAAAAATGAAAACACCAATTGAAATGTAATGCTTGTTTGGTGCGTCAGTTCTACTGTTTAAAACAAGATCGGAACCTTCATACAGGGCTATTGTGATGGGAAATAATTTGTTTTCAATTTTATTGTATCACAGTAGTGAAGAACGTAGAAAAAATATTGGCAAATTAAAGATGTTGCAGATATTATAATTTACATTTCATTCTAAGTAACTTTTTTTTTCACTAAGTACAGCTCATTTTGGCGTGATAAATTATGGCAGAATTGTTAACAAGCGCTGGAGGGAAGAAAACTGTGTAATGAATGAAAATTCAGATATATTATCAAAATGTAAATATCATGTGAATATGTTTGATATCATGTAAAGAACATATTATTAAAAAGTATATTTTTTCCTATGAATTGTTAATATTCTTTCAATTTTTTTTAAAATGAGTAATAGTGAAAATGAGAATAATTAATTTTTTGTGAGTGTGGGTGCTGCAAGAAATGTTTCAGTATGAATTTATTAGTGATCACAGAGGTTATTCAAAAACAATGTTATAAATGATATCAAGTATTGCATGCCTACAACAGAAATATACAAGCAATATACTCAAAAGTTGCTACAAATTTCAAGTGTAGGTGCTGAAGTTTACAATTTTGTTGCTAATTAATTATTTATTATACAAACAATTCTATGTTCAAAGTGACTACGTTCGAAATCGCGATTTGAAAAAGCGTATAAATAAATAATTTGTTTGATATTTAGAGTCAGTTGAATTAGAATATAAGTATAAAATTATTTAAGAATATTATTACAAGAAAGAATGGCGAAAAATGAAAAAAAAATGACAATTTTAAAAACATTCTGCTTTTATGGAAACTGATTCTGTAGTAAAAATATTTTTTCTATATATAGATAGGACTTCTCTGAAATTGAAATAAAAGTTTTCAAAAATTTACAATATTTTCAGAGTTACTATCAATTTAAATAATAATCGGTGTTTTTTCTTCTTTCTTTTGGTTCAAATTTCTCTACTCTGATATATTAAAATATGAATAAAAATCCACTTCTAAATCAGATATTGAAAAAAAATAGTTCAGGCTCTCCGTTCAGTAGTCATATACACAGTGGTGTACACAAGGGGGAGGTCCCCGTGTCCGGAACCCCTTCTCAAAGCCCTTGATTTTTTTTCGATTAATTATAACCCTATGTATATGGTACGTAAAATTTGATTAAGTATTTGTTACTAATAATCAATTTTATTAATTAATGCTAATTATTTATTCAATAATTAATTTTTTGACTGTTTTTTTGTTCCAGAAAATCTGCAAAATTAAAAGAATATGTTGGGTGGCGTATTGGAACTGATACGTGAATAGTGGTCTTTTGATTCTAGATCCCCTTTCCCCTCCCCTGCCCTTTGAAAAATTCTTGTGTGTGCCAATGGCTATACATACAGGCAAAATATCATCATTATAGAAGCATTTTTCATTAAAAAAAAATTCTTTGAAAATATGTCATTCTCAAATATTTTCGTCATAAAAATTGCATTTAAATATTTTTTTCTTGTAATAATATTCTTAAAACAATTTTATTTGTATATTCTCTAAATCAACTAACAGTAAATATAAAAAAAAATTATTCATTTCTCTAAGCTTTTTCACAATTACGGTTCCAAATGTAGCAAATGAATGAAAGAATAATATGCGTGGTAATAATCAGTGGCGCACACACAGGAATTTTTCAAGGGGTTGGGAGGTCCGGGATCTCGGAAGTTCACCATTTTCAGATCATGCGCCGCCCAACAAATTCTTTTGATTTTGTTGATTTTCGGAAACGAAAAACAGTAAAAAACTAATTATTGAATAAATAATTAGCATTAATTAATAAAATGAATCATTAATAACAAATACTTAATTAAGTTTTACTTTCTGTATGCATAAGATTATTATCAATCGAAAAAAAATCAAGGGCTTTGGGGTAGGGCCGGACTTGGTGACCTCCCCCCCTTGCGTGCGCCACTGGTAATAATAATTGCAGACCTAATTTAATTATGCGTATTAATAAAAATAAAATAAATAATAATAAAAATTCGGCCTAAAATTCATTAAATTCAACTTTTTGGAGGGATGACATTGAATATTGAGATACCAAAGTCAAATTACACATAAGACTAGAAGTATTACAAAACTAAAGATTCATAAAGATTAACAAGCGATTTCCGAAATGCTTAATTGAAAGCAAAAAAAAAAAAAATTGCAAACACACTCTCTCCTGATAAAACTAAAAATGGAAGCTTTTCAAGTGACAGACGACGAGATGACGAAATAATTCGAAGAAACAGCAAACTCAAAAACTATTGAGTATCAAAAGTAAAAAAAGAATCTAGACTGAAGGGGGGAAGGGAATGACGCACATGTATATATTACTTCATCTGATCCAGATTTTTACCACATTATATAGACATAAACATCCCTGTAATATTTCCATCCTTGATTACAATTACGAACATAAGAGCCATGTGTGCCTTTCCTCCTGGTGAGATGGTTGTTTCTATTTTTGGAACCTTGCATGCCAAGGAGTGAGGCGTTGATTAGGGGAACGTCTGCTCCGGGAGCGAAGAAAAGTGAAGTGAGAAGATGGTAAAAGGAATGGAAGCAAGAAAAAAAAGAGTAGGAGAGAAATAATAATAATGAAACGGAAGTTTAGCGGCGAAATCCTGGAGAGTGTTTGCGCATAAGTTTCCGCAATTACATTCACACGTGCACGTTTAGCGTAATCTGCGATCCAGATGGGAAACGCATAGGGGTCGAGAAGACCCATAAGTTTCTTCCCTTCCCCCTCCTCCTTAGCAAGATCTTGTTTAGATTGGGGAACGGGAGATTTGAGATTTGTTTGTTTACGTCTAGTATACGGTTCTACTTTAATGCCGCTTCTCCGCAAGATTGAGCAAGACAGAAGGATCGTTGCCAAACATTGGCAAATTCTTGACAGATTAATGAGTGTTTATTAGTCAGCCTTCTAAGTTGGCGTGACAACCTTTACATTAATTTTTTTAATTAAAATTTTCTTAACTAGCAATTAATAGATGTGTTTTGAGTGTATATATTTATCAGCTATCCAAACAATTACATTATAAAAGAGATATTGATAATAATATGTTCGCAAAAAAAAAGCAGAATGTTTTGAAAATGTCATTTTTTTTTCATTTTTTGCCAAACAAATCGCATTTGAATAATTTTTTATCGCAATGATATTTTTTAAAGCAATTGCATGTGTATATTCTAATTCAAGTGAGACTAAATATCAAAAAAGTTATTCATTTATAAGTTTTTGCAAAATCACGGCCCCGAACGTAGTCGGATACCTTAAAATAATCGAAATTTCACACACAAATAACCTTTCATCTTCAAACAATAATTTCTTTTTTTTTTTATAAGTATCAACGCGCGTATAGCAGTATAATTTTTCTAAAACTATTTTAATTTAATTTTTTTAATTAATTAATTTTTTGCAAAGTCAGGTTTTGGGCCCCCAAAGTCGGATCTGACAAAGGATTGCAAAAACATAACATAACAACCCCCCCTTTTTTTTAAAGCCCTGGGCCTCTCCGCGATGCGGGGATGAACGTTACGCCACTGATATGAAGCAAATATATATTTTAAACCCTTTCAGCAGGTCATTCTTGCACTTTTCGCATGTTTTCTTTAGATTTAAAAAAAGAAAAAAAACTCTCTGTCTACTATTCTAAACGTAGTTCCAGTATGATGAAAATGCATTTATTTCAAATTTATTTCAAATTTATATTCATATATATATATATATATATATATATATTAATCTATGAGGTTTTCATTGAATGAAAGTTTTCACAAACGCTGTGGAACATATAATAGAAGAAATCACATTCTATTTATTTAGTTTATACCAGAATTTTAATGCAATAAATCATCCTGCTTGTAATGAATATTAATTAGAAATCCATTATGCAATAAACAGGTAATTAAGTACATTACCAAATTGATTTGCTAAATAGGAAGTTTAATTGCTTTTTTAGAATGAAAAACAGGAAAAAGAAAAATAAGTCTGATTCATAATTTCGTAAGAGGGAATTAATAGATAACAGAAGAAGGGTGAAAATTATTGGAGTGTTGGCAAGATCTTATGCAATGCAATAGTCTGGCAAACATCCATTGAAGAGGAGTAAAAAGAAAAAACGATGAAATACCAAAAAGTTATAATTTTCGCGACAGCTCAATGACCATGAGACAGCATTCTTACATCCTGACGCAATAACACATTTTTCCACCCCTCTGAATTAAATGCTCCTTGTAAAAAGTCAATGGTTTTAGAAACGTGTGCTTTTGAGAATTGTTTGGAAAAGCGATCAAATATTGTTTCAACTCATATATCTTGTTAATGTAACGTAAATTCTTAGCTAATAATGATATTTATATCATTTTATTTACGGATTTACGTTAAAAGGTTTTCGTGTAAAAAGAAGTGTTCTCCCCAACCTTTTTATCGTCGCGGACCGGTCAACGTTTGTTAATTTTACCGCGGCCCGCTGAGGGGGAGGACGTTGATTCAGTGGCGCACACAAGGGGGGTCCTGGGGTCCGGACCCCCAAAGCCCTTGATTTTGTTCCCGATTTATTATAATTCTAAGTACATAGTTCGTAAAATTTAATTAAGTATTTGTTATTAATGATTAATTTTATTAATTAATGCTATTTATTTAATCAATAACTAGTTTTTTACTGTGTTTTGTTCCCGAAAATCGACAAAATCAAAAGGAGCATGATACAAGAATGGTGATGTTTCGACCCCGGATCCCCCTTGAAAAATTCCTGTGTGCGCCACTGCGTTGATTGTTTATATTTTAGACTTTTGATTTAATAATTTTAATTTAATTGTATTTATTGTGACTTCAGAATAAAATATAGCTACACCAAAAAATGAATATAAAGTGATTTAACAAGGAATATAAAGTGATTTTCATAAAAAAATAGCCCAAACCCAAGACAAATATACCACAGTAAATAAAAGGGAAATAATTTAATGTTTCTTTTGCGAAGCGTTAGTATTTGATCCACGGACCGGGGGTTGGAGACCACTGATCTAAGGCATGGGGATTCCCAAATTTTTTCCAATTCTTTTAACAAAAATAATTTTCTTCACATACCCCTTTACATTTTTTCCCCTAATATACAGCATGCAGTGGCGCATTTAAGGAAGGCCCTTCCCCCAAATCTCATGATTTTTTTTCCGATTGATTATAATTCTATGTATATAGTAAGTAAAATTTAATTAAGTATTTCTATTAATAATTATTATATTAATTAATGCTAATGATTTATTGTTACGCTGGACGGCTTATTGGAGCATGATACGAAAAGGGTGGACTTTCACCCTGGACCCTTCCCCTACCCGAAAAATTCCTGAGTGCACCACTGACAGCATGTAATATAATCATATTAATAATTGCGTAGAAAAATTTAAACACACAACATAACTAAGAAAATGAACAGAAAATTCGAAAAATGGGGGTTTATTATATTTATATTCTGTTTATACTATGACAGGGGAGTGCAATTGTTTTGGCTCGAGAGTCGCATTGTGGAAGCGGAGAGTACCGGAGGACTGCACCTATTTAAAATAATATAGTTAAATTTGCATCTCAGAAAATGTGTACCATAAAAATCAATAAATATACGTTAAATAAAATAGTGGCAGTTTTGTTCAGTTTATTTATCCGTTCTAATTTCATATCTATAGCAGCTAACTCATTTAATTTTAAAATCGAATTAATGAGACAAAACTACCCTATCCAGTAGAGCAGTGTTCCGCAACACCCGGTCCGTGGGGCAAATACTGGTCCGCACAAGAAACATTAAATTATTTCTCTTTCATTTACTGTGGTATATTTTTCTTAGATTTGGGTTATTTTTTTTAAGAAAATCACTTAATATCCCTTGTTAAATCACTTTATAGCTATATTTTATTCAGATGTCACGATTAAATACAGTTAAATTAAAATTATTAAATCAAAAAACAGTCTAAAATATAAACAATCAACATTCTCCCCCTCAGCGGGCCGTGGTAAAATTAACAAACGTTTACCGGTCCACGGCGATAAAAAGGTTGGGGAACACTGCAATAGAGCACACAGGAATTTTTCAAGAGGGGGGTTCAGGGTCGAAAGTCCACCAGTCTTCTTTGATTTTGTTGATTTTCGGGAACAAAAAACTAGTTATTGAATAAACAATTAGCATTAATTAATAAAATTAATCATTAATAACATTTAATTAAACTTTACGTACTATGTACTTAGAATTATAATCAATTGGAAAAAATCAAGGGCTTTGAAGGGGATGGAACCCAAGGACCCCCCTTGTGTGCGCCACTGATACCAATCCTATAATATACAATAATTCCACAATTTCATTGGTAATTCCTTGAGCCCAAATAATTATACATTCTAGTTGAATCAAATATATTCAAATAAAAAAAAGAAGGGGCTTCGGACCCCTTGGACACCCTCCTTGTGTGCGCCACTGACCTTCTCACACTTTTCTACAATATTTTTGACAACAGAACAGAGAATTCTTGCTGAAATTCTTATCACAGCTTGCAAGTTAATGTCAGCCAACTTGCATCTATATTTACTCTTGTTGATCTACACGCAAGAAAAACTTTGATCATAAATATATGTTGACCTAAACATAGAGAACATTTTCTATCTATTGATCATAAATATATGTTGACCTAAACATAGAGAACATTTTCTATCTATTGATCATAAATATATGTTGACCTAAACATAGAGAACATTTTCTGTCTATTGGTTTTATGATTATCCTGAAGGGCCACACACACACAAACTTTGAGGGTTGCATTTGGCTCACAGGTGGCTATTTGCCTCCTGTACTACGACATTCCGTTTTAGAAGTGTGGATCATCTTCTAATAGAAATATAAAGGGTGTTTTTTTGAGAGGTATAGAACTTTAAATTGCAATAAAACAACGATGTATTATTCGATTGACATGAATTTTTTTTTATTCGAAAGATAATCTTGTGGAATTACATTTTAAATATGATTTCTGGCATAGGACTGCCACGGCTGGCTCGGATGTAGTCCAATCTAGACGTCTAATTTTCGATGACTTTTTCCAACATTTTTGGCCGTATATCGGCAATAACACGGCGAATGTTGTCTTCCAAAAGGTCAAGCGTTTGTGGCTTATCCGCATAGACCAATGACTTTACATAGCCCCACAGAAAATAGTCTAGCGGTGTTAAATCACAAGATCTTGGAGGCCAATTCACAGGTCCAAAACGTGAAAGTAGGCGGTCACCAAGCGTGTCTTTCAATAAATTGATTGTGGCACGAGCTGTGTGACATGTTGCGCCGTCTTGTTGGAACCACAGCTCCTGGACATCATGATTGTTCAATTCAGGAATGAAAAAGTTAGTAATCATGGCTCTATACCTATCACCATTGACTAACGTTGTGGCCTTCATCGTTTTTGAAGAAGGATTCCACCAGCCCATAAAGCGCACCAAACAGTCAGTTTTTCTGGATGTAACGGTGTTTCGACATACACTTGTGGGTTAGCTTCACTCCAAATGCGGCAGTTTTGTTTGTTGACGTAGCCATTCAACCAGAAGTGCGCTTCATCGCTAAACAAAATTCGCTTATGAAAATCGACCATTATTTTTGAAATAAAATTGCACAATTTGAAAGCGTTGTTCAGGCGTGAGTCTATTCATGATGAATTGCCAAACCAAACTGAGAATAAATCACGTGACAGCTGTTAAATCGGTCGCTATCTTGGAAAGTAATGTCAACTTAAACTTCTATACCTGGAAAAAAACACTCTGTACATGTTAAAATGAATATTATTTAATAAATATCAACTCAAACTCAGTGATGCAATAGCCCAAGAGGGCCATACTGTGCCCATCTCAGTATACCTGACCATTGGGCGCTGAGGTGCATGAGCAGATGTCCCGATCAGGTGGATTATTTAATAGTTATAATCTTTAGAAATTAAATAAATTTTAAAATAATAAAAATTGTCACATCGACTTCTAATAGATCCCTCGAATATATTATAAACTTCTTAAAGATTTTAAGGAACTCCACATACACACTCCACATTTCCCTTTTGCATCTCTGTACTAAAGGAAAAATGTACCCAAATTTGGAACACATTTTTAAAAAAGTTTTTAAAAGGAATAGGTGTGGCAAAAGTTTAATGTTTCGTCCAGTTATATGTATATAAAAAAAGAACTTTAAAAATAACCTTACCGGTGGCAGTCCTTCCGAAAACTAATTTTTATTACTACAATTATCAAAATCACAAATTGAAGGTAATTTTCAACACATCAATGAAAACAGTTTTCATCTAGGTGAATCTCTGCTAGAATACGCATTTGTAACGCAGTTTTTTAGGCTGCAAAACCTAAATATTTTCCTCAATGTATATCCTACGGTGTGAAATCCATTGAAATTTATTTAAAACTGAATGCCAACGAAACATTTGATTTTTAATATCCTATTGAATCTAACGCAATACACCAAAAAATAATTCCAATAGTTTCTAGAATTGTGCAAGATAGGGTGTTGGAATGCAAGATTCTATAGAGCATCCCAATGGCCAGTAATAAGGTAAATTTGGGGCATCTGAGTAAACACATGTGGAGTGCGACACACACGATCGATTCGCCGTATATCTCAATTATGGGTGCTATGAACAATAAATTGTCTTAATGCACCATAGCGTAATGGACATTCCGGCAAGGAGCCATTGCACAATTAACTAACAGGGTCCATTAGAATATGCACAGATAGGAAGGTCGTGACACAGAGAGGCCATTTGAGCAGTCAACCACTCAAGGGGCACAGAAGTAAAGCATTAATAAATGTGGTTTTTAAATTAAAAGTAAACTTAAAAAGTATTGTGACAACAGGAATTTTAAAGACACCATCCACCAGTTAATAATTCAGGTTATTCAATGTTTAAAATAAAATTAAAAGCCGCCCTTATAGTCCGCATTGTTTATAATACTGCCGCATCCATCTAATTAATGCATGATTCTTTTACCTTCAAGTCATTTAAAAGAGAGTCTTTAAAAGAGATTATTAAAAACAATATATATAGAAAGAGATACATATAAATATATGTATGAGAGACATAAGTTATTTAAATACCAAATCTAAAAATTTTAAACTGAAATACGGGGAATAATAATGAAATAGATGACGCAGAATTATACATATGCAGTGGTGCACACAAGGGGGGTCCCGGGGTTCCGGATCTCCCCAAAGCCCTCGATTTTTTCCCCGATTTATCATAATTCTAAGTATATAGTACGTAAAAATTAATTAATTACTTGTTATTAATGATTAATTTTATTAATTAATGCTAATTATTTATTCAAAAATTAGTTTTTTACAGTGTTTTGTTCCCGAAAATCGACAAAATCAAAAGGAGCATGATACAAGAATGGTGAACTTTCGACCCCGGACCCCCCCTTAAAAATTCCTGCGTGTGCTACTGTACATATGTATAATTAATTCAAATAACATGACCACTCGGTTATATATACTACAATCACAGGATTTATTTTTTTCCTTTAAAAACACCAAATTTGGGTAACTGGGCAATTAAGTTATTGCTATATATGCAACAGAGATATGCATCCTTCTTACCCCTGGACATGGTTCAAATTACAAGATCCTTCACCAAAAGTCCTCGTATTGCTTCGAAGCATGCCATTAATAAACAACCCATCAAGGAATAGATTATACGCAGGTTTCAAAATACCATTTTATTATTATAAAAGAAAAACTCAAAATAGATTTTTTCATTGCTTTAGATAACATAAATAATATAAAGTTGATGAAAGGCTGTTTTCGCCATGTACACAAGAGCGTGAACTTAACGCGGAGCACATTTTCGGACAGAAAAAAATGCCTGAATTTTTATAAGAATTTGTGATATTGTAACTCATGCATTTGTTTATTTTATAGCGCTTTTTAAAATTTCAAAATATCTCATAAATAATTAGTTTTTCCTTTTAATATGTAAAGGAATAGCTCCTTTAGCATTGCGGTATAGGAGAAAAAAGTGGCCGCGGTAGCCGAGAGGTATAGGTATCGGACCGTAGCTTGCCTTGTCACGAGTTCGAGCCCAGTACCACTAAAGACCCGCCGTGTAGGGCAGCGATGCACGTTAAATCTGTCGAGAGCTGAAATGTCCTCCCGTTGGTGTGGTGTGGTAGTTAGGAGAGGGGGGTGCCAGCTCAGGTATCGTCCACGTCACTTGACCATGGTTCAAAATTACGTGGTCCGTCGCCAAAAGCCCTCGTGTAGCTGAACAGTGCGACGTTAATATTCAATCAATCAATCAATCAATCATAGGAGAAAAAAATGCGAAACACATTTTATAAAAGAAAAAGTGTATCAACTCGGATAAAAATGAGTAGTATGATAAAATAAGTGATTCCCTACTGGATAGTGAAGCCAGAAGATAATATTAATGCTTGAGTATTTTTTTATTTGAAAAAATATTCAGAATTCGGGTCCTATTCTTTAACATTAGCCGAAAACAGCCTTAAGCCAGAAAAAAACATAAAACAAAAATGCTATAAAAGGAGTTAAAGAATGCAATCACAATAATTTTAAATAAACAGGTAATCAAAAATAAATAAATCATCTCAAAGATTTATCATGGTCGAGGTAGTCAGTGGTCAGTCACATATTCGTGTCACCATTATTTCTGTCGTGTCATGTGTTAATGTTCTGCAAGTTATGGTTTCATAAAAAATCTGACATACAGAGGGGCTGTCTGACATACATTAAATCTGTCGAGGTTGAAAGTCCTCACCATGCGTGGCGTGGAATTATGGAGTATGGGTTCCGAGCTCACATACCATCCTCGTCACGTGATCGTAGCTCATAATTAAGATATCCATCTCCGATAGCTCTACTGTTGCTTCACACTGTGTGTGTAACGTTAATATACAATCAATCTGTTCCTTACGACGAAAACTGCACAAAGCGCATTCTGCCTGATAAACTTAAAAACAGATTTTTCAAAGCTCCTTTTTTTCAATTTTAACTATTAGCTCACACTCTCTCTATATATTTACTTATTTATCTTGGTGGAATTTTCAATCGTCAATAACATACATTTTAAAGCGTTCAATAGAGCTGAAATTTTATATACATGATTATTTTGGATGATAATACAATAATTTAATTATAATTAATAAAAAATTAATTGATTAAAACTAATTATCTAAAGAATTACAAGTACACAGCCGCATTGGCATCATTTTTGGCGACTTGTGTCAAACTTGAAAAGGTTTTTTTTCTCACATTTTAAAGCACTCATTTGAGCTGAAATTTTCTACACACTACTGTTTTGCGTAAAAATACGATAATTTGATTATAATTAATTAAAATTAATTGACTGAAACTAATTATTTAAAGAATTACAGATACAGCCACGTTGGTTTCATTTTTAGCGACTTGGGTCAAAGCTTTAAAGATTTTTTTTCTCACGTTTTAAATCATTCAATTGAACTGAAATTTTACATACACGATTGTTTTGGATGGCAATACGATACTTTAATGATAATTAATATAAATTAATTACCACTTAATGTTGTGATTCTGTCATATGTATATACATATTTATATTAATTGTAACTATTAAATAAAAAGTAGGTAAAATAAAATTTTTCTTTGTTGATCTAAGTAGGAATCGACTTAATTAATTTTTTTATATTACTCTCTCTCTCTCTCTTTTTTGTTTGTATTAAAAAATTTTTTGCGTAGATGACTAATAGTTCTAAACAATGTATCACATTACAAGCATTACATACATCAAATCGTAAGCAATTGATTAGTTTAGAAATGTGTACTGCATATCACAGCTATTAAATTCAGATTACATATAATTAATCTCACCCTCGTTGCGGAAACTATACGATGAGACCGCAAAATATTAATATATATATCTACATGAATCTCAATAGACATATGGAACGAATTAATATCATGAACACATCTACTCTGTTAAATTTAGGAAGACAGACAACTCTCGAAAGTCAAAACTTTTTTGAAAAAACAATTATATTGGTTTAGTGTAGTAAAGCACTCACACACACTTATGATTTAGAGTCAATCATCCAATTAGAAAAATTCAATAGAATATCAATAATTCTCTTCGAAAGTTCCAGAATTTCCTTGAACGGACAAAAAAATAGAGATAATTTAGTTTGAACTCCAGCATTTGCTAAGTATCCAAAAATACTGGTAATTTTCCGCGAATGAAAAGATTTAGTTTTATCCTACTACAGCAATTACAGTAGAACGTCGTTTATCCGAACGTTTATTATCCGGAGCGTCAAATATCCGGACCTACAGCTGCTTAAGAGAATCAGAGACCTTGGAGCGAAAAAACGAAGGTGTACATTGGTATAGCGAAAAATAAGTGATTATTTTCCACAATAAAGGCAAAATTGAGACATTTTGCACCTATTTTGCTTTTTCTTCAAGCACGTTTCCCGCATGGGATGATTTTCAACATTCGCATAGTGTCCGGTTTCATATACTGCATGGATCGCATTCGGTTTTCGGTTGTCCGAACGGTGTCCGGTCCAAATTAATTCGGATAAACGGAGTTCTACTGCAAGTGGCCGTGGTAGCCTAGGGAGGGGGGGTCAAAATAACGGACTCGTGGTCGTTGAGCCTTGTACCGCTGAAGACCCGCCGTGTAGGGGGGCTATGCACATTAAATCTGCCGAGGCTCAAACGTCTTCCCGTTGGTGTGGTGCGGAAGTTTGGAGAGGTGGGTGCCAGCACAGGTGCCGTCCTCATCACATGCCCATGGTTCAAAATGACGAGGTCCGTCGCCAAAAGCCCTCGAGTAGCTGAATAGTGCGACGTTAATATTCACTCACTGTCAATTTACGCAGCTATTTAATCTTAAAAACTCAAATTAATAACACCCTCGTGTTCTGGCATCTCATCCCCCCCAGAGAATAAATTTCGCATGCTCAACGCCCAGGAAGGCAGGTTACTCAAAACTTAACTTTTTCCATAACGAACAACAACATAAAAAAAAAAAGGTTCTCCCTTTCTTCCTACAGTGGGATCCATCAACAAGCATTGCTGCGAAGATGGTTGCTCAAACTTGATTAATCGTTTCCTCGCAAAAGCGATTAAGATATCGATTATTTCCCGATAAAGAGCGTAGTGGAGGGAGAAAGAATAGAAAATGAATCTCGTAAAGAGAGGGCACACAAAAAATAGAGAGAGAGAGAAGGAAGAACAAATAAAAGAAAAAAGTATTAGTGATGTGATTAAAAACGGGAAAGACCTCACCGCACCCAACGAAAACCGGGGCGAGTCTCCAATTCCCTGGGTAAGGAAACCCTTTTGGCGAAAAAGGAGGCGCACTTACTGAGGAGAGCCCTGTGTAATTAGCAAAAGGGAAAAGTGCAATTAGTTGAACTCGGGATAATTATATGCCGTAGATAATTAGGACCAGATTACACTTAATTACCGAGCGGAGAGAAAACTTTAGTTTTTGATGCCCGTCGGAGCCAGCCAGCCCCTAATTGTATGCAAAGAAACAAAATCTCCTTTTCCGAGTGTTCTCAGGTGCCCTTAAATGCTTTTAAAGCATCACGAGAAAACGAATTACAGAAAAAGGGTTTAGGTACTTATTTTAATTCCCTCGCCAGAGAAAAAGAGGTCCAAGAGAGGAGAAAAAGAAACAATTATTTCCTTCCACTTTTTTTCTGTTGCCTCACCCCCTCTCTTGTTGATGTTGTTCGTCCACCCCCCAACTTTCGGTTAAGAAACTAACCAAACTTCTGGGATTGCAGGAAATTTTAGCACGCGTTTCGATTAGAGGAAATGTAATCGTTTTCAGATGGTTTCTCCCGCAGAATTGTTTTTCTCGGAAAATTTTAACTGCGCTTTAATTAGCGAAAGGCCCGAAGCAATTAATTCTTGAGGAAATGAGAAAGGCGAACTTTAGACTTACTCGGTTGCGACTCCGGTTAGAATTGAATTTGGCGACGGAAATCAACAGAACTGTTTTTATATATATATATATATGCCCACACGAAAGGATTCTCTTAGAATAAATGTTATTAACGCAATACCCGTCTGGATATTGTTATAATTTTGAGAATGCATTTCAAGAATAAGAGATTCTTTCAGATCCTCAGATGTGTTAGAGTGAGTGAGTGTTTGCTAACTCTGCACCATAAAGTAACACGAGGGCTATTGGCGACGGAGCTCGTAATTTTGACCCATGGTCAAGTGACAAAGATGACACCTGAGCTGGAAACCCCCTCCGCAAACTACCACACTACGCCAACGGATGACCTTGAGCCGAGACAGATTTAGAGTGCAAAAGCTCCTCTACACGGTGGGGGTCATGATACTCCAGCCACGAGTTCAGGATCATAACCACTAGGCTATACCGCTGCTACGTTATAACATAAAAAAACAACGTTGTGATATTCCACATCCCTTAAGGTTCATTTACACTAGCAAGCGATAAAAATGTAGACAATCTGAGGTCTTTGAGCGAGGGAGCTACGATCTCCGATTGGCTATACCTTCGACGCTCACAGCATACTCCCTTGGGTGGCCGCGGTAGCCAAGTGGTCAAGGTATCGGAGTGTGGCTGACATGTCACGAATTCGAGCCCAGTACCACTAAAGACCCACCGTATAGGGCAGCGATGCACGTTAAATCTGTCGAGAGCTCAAACGTCCTCCCGTTGGTGTGGTAGTTAGGAGAGGGGGTGCCAGCTCAGGTGTCTTCCTCATCACTTGAGTATGGTTCAAAATTACTAGGTCCGTAATATAGTTGAACAGTGGGACGTTGATATTCACGCACTCGCTCACGCATACTTCTTTGGTGAGAATAGGGCTTTTAGCGGAGAAAGTATACCTTGAAAAACAAATGTCAAGCCGTATAAAATAATTTAAGCAAATTAATTTACAGGAGAAAAAAAATTCAAGAATAAATATTAGAATTCAATGGTTATGTTATTATTGTTTTTAATGTCATCTGTCTGGTGGTTTCAGATCGAGGTTCACGAAATTAATCGCAGGAAAGGGTTAGAGATTTAAGGCTGTCGTTATTCGTAGCTTTAAGCACCATACATTAGTTCCACCCCAATTTTGAGGGAGAACACCCTGGAGGTCGTTGGGGATCCCACCTCTCTTCTTCCACCAACTTCACGAGAGATTCGACAGCTATTTAGAGTACTCCCAAGCCACAAAGGCACTCTGCATTTACAAACATCCATGCCTTCTACAAGATTCTAACCCAGGCTGAACGACACAGTAATCAGTGTTGCTAACCATTATATCGGATGTCGGCATTTAATGGTTATTAAGGTCGCATTTAAAAGCAACAAGACACCCAAGTTTGCACTCCAAACTTACCCACAATACAAACGTGAATATTTTCAGTTCCGATTGAGGTTTAATGTACGTATGCCGGATTACACACGATGGTTCGTGAGTGAAATCAGGGGTACATACAGTGGAGTAACGTACACCCCTGCAACCCTTGCATTTCGGGAGGACCCAGGATTCTAGAGGGCCTAAAGTGTGTCTTAAGCCAAATATATATATATATATATATATATATATATATATATATATATATATATATATATATATATATTTGTAAGATCCGGCTTGGGGTCCAAAATCTGACTTTGCATGGGGAGGGGCTTAATATTCTCCGTTACGCCACTGGGTACATATGTGTCAGCCTGACGAGCAATAAATGACCAAGATTTTGAAGAATTTTCGCCAACATTTATTTGTATAAATAACTACATTTAAATTATATTTAATTACTCAAAAACCATTGTTTTAACAAAAAACAATCAAATTTCAAATAAATGAAATAAGTAGCAGCTAATCATTTAGGAAATGTGGCTTGTCTGTTTTTAAATAAACAAACGTATTATGTTCGCCAGTGGCGTAGACAAAGGTAAGAGAGAGTTTACGGGTTCCAACTCCCCAATAAACCAAATTTTTAAAAAATTTTACCATAGAGATTACGCTTTTGTGCTATTGTCAACGTGTTTTTTAAAATGTAACCTCCGCTCCGTGAGAGTTCTGTGTACACCGCTGGTGTCCGCTAGCATACTCCTTGGTTGGAATGAACCCTAACTTTGGAAATTATGTTCTTTTTCGTAGGTAAAGTCCTAAATTTTAATCCTTTTTTATACAAATTAGAGAAGAAAAATGAAACAGAAATAAGAATTTCGATTCAAAACATAAATAAGTGTTCGGCCACCCATTTATCGTTTTTTACTTTATTGGGTTGTTTTTTTTTCTTTATTAAAAAAGGCCGGTGGCGCACACAAAGCAGGAGGGGTCCTGGAGGTCCGGACCCCCCCAAATCCCTTTCTTTGATTTTTTCCGATTGATTATAATTCTAAGTATAGAGTATGTAAAATTAAATTAATTACTTGTTATTAATGATTAATTTTATTAATTAATGCTAATTATTTATTCAAAAATTAGTTTTTTACTGTGTTTTGTTCCCGAAAATCGACAAAATCAAAAGGAGCATGATACAAGAATGGTGAACTTTCGACCCCGAACCCCCTTGAAAAATTCCTGTGTGCGCTACTGAAAAAGGCTAATGCATTAAGTCATGATTTGAGTCAGAAATAAAAACAAAACATAAAATCAAGAAAGAAGAAATAACTATATATATATATAATTATAAAATAACTTAATATTCGAAATAAGTGTTACAAAAAATCTATCAATAACCTTTCCCTTTTCCAAAGGCATATCGAAACTTTTTAAAGAATCTTTTGGTTCTTTTCCATTTTGCCGCCGTACGCGATAAAATCGCCAAAAATTATACAATCCATGCCAAATACAATACTTTAAATTGAACGCAATGGAAAAAAATTAAACGATTTTAAAATGCTTATTCCTTTGAAGAAAAAAAAAATTTTAGAACTAACATTTATTAACATCTTTTTTTAAGTGTATATTATGGTCGCCGCCAATAAAGTCTGCTTGGCGAGTTTTGCGCCATTGAAGTATGAACCTGAAAAGATAAAATATTAGTAATAGTTTATGCAACTATAAAACAATGCAATATTGTTCAAAAAATCAGTCGTGAAGCCGAACCAAAAGATAACTAGCATGTTTTTCTCTATCTATAACTCACTCAAATTAATAGTCAATTTACCGAAGATACTTTCACCTCTCTAGCCCTAACACCAACTTCCATTGTCAAAAGCAACTCGCTTACTAGATACAGCAGAGTGGAGTCCACTAACAACAAATGGACAGATAATTCAATTGAGCCACAGGATTACGTCAGCAAATTACACAATACACAGCAGAGGTACACACCAACAGAATTCTCACTTTTCCCCCTAAATTATTATTCCACTACAAAGTAACTTTTTTTAAATGCGACGTTCACATTTAGTACCACGATGTAACCGTGCAAATGAGGAAAACAAGTAACCTTTTAAGAGCAGTCTTTGTGCGGTGAAACAAAAGGTATTGTGTAATTCCAAATGGTACAGGTAGGGGCAGAGGATAAAATAAAAGAGTGAATATAGCCGGAAAAACAAACAACGAAGATGGATAAAATAGCCGTTTATATGGCCATACATCACGCTAATTGGAGCAGAGAAGATACGGGGAAGGGGGAGAGGGACTATATTATTAAGTCATGAGGTGAAATTTTTTTTAGAGTTAAGTAATTCTTTTTTAAAAAGCTTATTTATTTTCTTTTTTTAAAAGCTTACCTATTTTCTTTTTTTTTAAACCTTTGTTTGGTTTGCCTCCTTTTTTTTTCTTTTCTCTAAATTATATTGTTTTGCTTTTAGTGTAATTTGAAACGATTAACAGATTTACAAAGATGTGCTTGCTTTAAGGGGATTAAAAAAACTGCATTTAATTACGTAAAAACATGCAATACGTTAAATGCATTTATTGGAACCGTCTATTGTTAGTGATACGCTCCACGATTGTTTTGAGAATTATGTAAATGTCTTATTATGCGAGGGGGGAATATTCATTGTAAATACCATAAATTGGATGTTGGTAAAAATGAGAGAGAAGTTATATAAGATTTTTTCATAATGTGGAATTCCCCAAACACGCGTGATTGAAAAAATCAGAATGGTTTTTAAAATTTAAATTTTTACTCGAGATTAATTAATTTTTTTTTAATTTAGAGATCATACATTGTTATTAGTCTCTAAAACTAATACAATGAATCAGTAGCGCAAACAGGAATTTTTCAAGGAGGGGGGGGTAATATTATTTTAATTTTGTCAATTTTCGGGAACAAAAAATAATAAAAAACTAATTATTGAGAAAATAATTAGCATTATTTCATAAAATTAATCTCATTAATAACAAATATTTAATTAAATTTTACGTACTTTATACTTAGAGTTATAATCAATGGGAAAAAAAATCAGGGGCATTGGGGGGTGGGGTGGACGCCTATGACCCCCCTTGTGTGCGCCACTGCAATGAATAGATTATTACATTTTAAAGAAGTATGAAAAATATATATTCCAATAAAATTATTCTAATCAGAATCACTAGAATCAAGTCATCCTGATTTAAATTTCACAACCGCTGACATTTAAGGCTTAACTACAGGGCGTAATGTGGAGTCAATGTTAAAAATAAATAGGTCCCGTCGTCAATAGCTTTAAAAGCAACGCTAATAAACACTCAGTCACTCCTGCAAAGTGGTTGAAGCACGTTAAATCAATCAGTCGAAGTTTAAAATCCAAACGTTGGCGTGCATTAAAAGCAAAGTATGGGGTGACAGCTCGAGCTTGGTATCTGGCTGTTTTTCGAAAGCCTATGAGTTGTGACTGCGAGGCAGTAACAAATAAGTCAGCAATTTTTATTTCTTTTGTATAATTTACAAAAGAGCTAAGTTCAAATATTTCAGCAATTATACACATATCACAATCTAAAAATGTACTTCAGTGCAAAAACAATTCGTTAACAAAAATATGCTTTCCCATAAAACGCTATTAATAACTATGCAAATAATCATTTGAAGTTGGCAAAAACTATTTCTAAAATTTAAAAAAAATTCACTTAAGATTTAGATTATTTAATACAGTATGAAAAAACATATTTTGTTTGGATATTTACGAAAAAATCTACCTGAAGACTTGCATATTATTTGCCTGTTATTTCATTAGCAAACTTTGTATTCCGAATAACAATTGTTTGTTTTAAAATGAAAACAAATAATTATGAGAAACATAACACATTTTGAGAGTGTAAATTGGATTAATTTTTTTTTTAAATCTGATATTGTATTTTAAGTGAAAAAGCAGGAAATATTTTACAGAAATGTTTTTTTAACGTTTTGCATTAAAAAATATTCCGGTTATTTTAATTTCCAGTTTATTATTCTTCAAAAGAAAAGAAAAATTCATTTGATAAAATCACAAACGAGGTCACTCCCCCAATTCCTTAAAATAATCCATACATTTAAATCCGGTTCGTTTTTCTTTCAAAAACTTGGAAAATTATTCAGTTTTCTCAGCTTGTTAGAAGAATACTTAAAATAAACTTTCCTCTTAATATTTTATACAAGTCTACAGAGTTCAGAGAAATATCTGACAACACTTAATTATTTTCTGGTTCTAGATTATTTAAATAAGTTCCCGAGACACTTAAAACACATATACTGTATCATATTTAACTAAATTAGTTAAACATATTCATTTTCTGTTGTTATATGTAATGAAATTCAATTTATATATCTTCTTATGATATGCTTTTCTTTTCTTGTCCTCTTAGTATTGAAAAATCCTGTTTGTACCGAAAACACGTTTGTTCAATGAATGCTGTCTCACTGCTTATTTGCTTGTTTCTTCCAAACACAAGCTCAAGTGGAGGGGCTTACGGCCTGGGCCAACTGGACCCGGGCCCAGGGCCTTGTTTTGTTCTCGACTCAATCTTAATAAGATTATGGTCAGGATCATTTCAATGGTTAAATATAGTATTCCCGTACATATTCTCCGAAAAACAGGGAATTTCAACTGGCAAAAGTGGCCAGACTGTATTATTATGTGAAGACCATTGTCCATGTCTAGGCATAAACCAAATACCATAAACAATCATTTAGTCGAAATGCGACCATTGGTCGAGCCAGATTGTGAGTTGTACACATTTGTTTCAAATTACCGTTTGTACGAGTATGTGAGAATACATGCTATTATACTATCTACTTTTTAAGATCACAGATAGGGCCTACTTTGGCATAGGGGCCCAGAGTCTCAAAAAATCTTAATATTTCTCTGGGCCTCTTAAGAACTCTTAAGACGTCCCTGCTTAAGTGTCGTTCTCGTCACTTGACCGAGGCTCAAAATTACGAGGTCCGTCGCCAATAGCCCTTGTATATTCATGAAATATATAACACAATTTAACATTTACAACTGTTGTCTTAAACAAAAAATACATATAAAAAAATCAGTGTTTTATTTAATCCCTGATTTTTATTAAATTTTACTTATGCCCACAATGATAGATTCATTCAAAGCACATAGATGTATGCAAAAATTACGTTAGAATAGAACTTTCAATATATTATCCTTAATTAATCACATTGACTCACAACTTCATTGGTAATTATTAGTAATAATCAGTTAAAGTGATTAATGTGCATTATTTATTGTGTTTACCAAAAGGCATGTGGTATTATTAATAATCACCGGTTATTATTAATTATAACCAGGTTCAGTGGCGCACACAAGGGGTCCGGATCCCCCCCCAAAGCCCGTGATTTTTTTCCTATTGATTATAATTTTAAGCATATAGTACATAAAATTTAATTAAGTATTTGTTATTAATGATTAATTTTATTAATTAATGCTAATTATTTATTCAAAAATTAGTTTTTTTACTGTGTTTTGTTCCCGAAAACCGACAAAATCAAAAAGAGCATGATACAAGAATGGTGAACTTTCGACCCCGACCCCCCTTTGAAAAATTCCTGTGTGCGCCACTGACCAGGTTTATTACTTTAATCGTAGCATACATATATTTAACAAGAGGTGTCTCATACCATGGCTATTAGCAAGAATAGTAAAAGTCAAAGACCTCCAAATCACATCGTTATTTCTCAACCAATCAGATCACAGAATCCACCATATATATAGTCACAAGATTTTTAGACTCTTATCAGTCTTACACTACACTTGAAACACCTATAACAGGGGTCGGCAACTTATGTGGCACTCTACACTACTCTACAAAATTATCAACTTTTGAGTGGGTGGAAGTTGATAAATTTATAATGGACCTTATTTGAAAAACATCTTCAGAATGATGGACATTTACGAAAAAATTTGAAAGATAACTCCAAAGATTACAGCTACTTTGAAAAAAATATTGAATGTAGGAGAGATTTAAATGGAGAAATATGAAACAAGGAGAGATTTAATTGTTTGAAGAGAGAATATTGCATATGCACTCTGCTTCCCGCTTTTGGTTTTACATATCTAAGTAAAAAATTTTCCTCATATGAAAAATATTTCGAGTCCGCAAAAAATTTGATTAACTGAATGTCCAGGATCGTGTCAAATTGAATGTCACAAATTGTACCATTGATTTTGCGATATGAAAGTGTGCGTGTTGGTACAGAGTGGTGCAAGCACTAGGTTTGCATTAAATCTTTTATTTAATTATAATGAAGCGAAATACTTACATGTTAGGGGGGTTGTCTATTTTTTATTTTAATAAATATGTATAAAGATGCATAAAATATGTATAATTTTCATTTTTTAAAACTTTTTGTTGAAGAAATAGTTACATATTTTGCACTTTTTATTTTGATGTTAAGAAATATCTTTAAATGATGCAAAACAAATATATAATAAAACTTTAAAAACTTTCGTATATTTTAGATCTTTATTATGGAATCGAAATGCTTCAAAAATGCCCTATTGTGTGGGACGCTGAATCATTTTGGTAAATTGGTTTGGCACGCCACAGGTAAAAGGTTGCCGACCTCTGACCTATACCTGCAATTCATTCTTAAACCTTACTTTAAGATTTAAGAATGAATTGGATTTTTTTCCCATTCAAGATAGTCAAAAAATTATAATACTAAAAACGAAAAAGACAATTGAAAAAAAATAATTATAGGTTGATGTTTTTAAAAATTGATTTTTTATACTTGTAGGTACATATATTTTTATTATATTGCAAATAACTTTATTGCAATAGTAAGATATATTGAAACAAAGCAGAAAGTCTATTTATATATTCACCATTCATCAACAGAAAGTTCAATTTTATTCTTTTCAACTAAATGAACTTTTACACAAACAAATTAATTAATGATCTTAAAAAGATTCGATTGATTTTCGCGGTTAAAAATTCCAGCGGTAGCGCGAAGTTTATTAAAATAACAAAATAAATTATATAAAAGAATTTGTTTTTCGAATAAATTAAAACATTTTCAATTCATTTACATTAATGCATAAAAATCTTTTTAGGGAAAAACAAAAATCGAACGCCTTTTGTCCAGTACTGATTTTTTTTTATATATAAAATCCATCAGGAGAGAGGTGCAAATGTATAAATAGCCGGCTTCGGTGTCCAAACAAAACGAATTAATCTGGCCAATCCCTGTGGACCACGCCTTAGGCCCCAGTGTCAATTAAACACTCCCTATAATTAGTGTATAATCAACATCCTGTTTCTTGGAACCCTTTGCAGCGGCGGCAATAAATAGCCTTTTGCTTTGTTTATGTATTTTACACTTTTCATCTGCCCTTCCCACTCCTCCAATCACCCTTCCCAGAACGGATGCCTTATCAGATGGGTGGCCTCTTCTATTAAAAGCCTTCCAAGCAGACGATTTTTCTACGCAGACATTCGATTTTAGAACTACACGTATTTTTATCTAAATATGTGTACTTAATTTATTTTTTACTTTATTTCAAAAGAATAAGAGAGGCTTAAGAGAGCACGTTTTTTATTGCATTCTTTGGCAGATCAATCAGAGCTCAGTTATGGCAGGATTATATTTGTTGATTGTTTTGGAATTCGTGTCGATCTAGGAGTACCTAAGGATTATTGGGACGGATCATAACGTTGAGCTGCAGTCAAAAGACCAAGGACTTGAGATGATTAACAATTCTCTTACATATCATAACACAATCATATGAGGTTTTTATAGCTTAGTTGCATTCCAGATGCAGCCCCCCCTATTTCGCTATTGTCGGTGGACCTCGTAATTTTAAACCACAGTCAAGTGTGAAGAGGATGATACCCCCGATTCCCCTAACTCAGACATCGACGTCCACGTGAGATTTTCAGCCACGACATATTTAATGTGCTTAAAACCCACTATAAGAAGATTCATCAGTGGAATCAGGTATTAAACCCATGGCTTGATTGAAACTTCGCTGACAACGAGAGCAATCGACAATCGTGTTGTTAACTGGTTATCTCGAGTTAGTGCAAGATGTGGTCGCTTTGGTAGAATTGGAGTACAAATTCACAGTCCGACTTGTAACGGGCTGCCTCGCAAGTTTCCCTCTTAAAACTAACTCAGGGTTTGTTTGCTTTTTAAATCATTAAATGTTTTTAGCTATTACCCAACTTGTAACGGCCTGTCTCGCAAATTTCTCTCTTAACACTAACTCAGGGTTTTTCATGTTATTGAATATTTTTAACTGCCACTTTCTAATAGAGAAAACTTGGTAAGTATTATTTGAACTGGAACAAAAGTTAACTAGTTAGACAATACTTCTGATAGCTTTTCCATTGCATCCGGTTTATCATTTTGATGAATTTAAGTCTCAGAATGTTGTTAAGGACCATTTTAATTTACTTAAAGGCATGGGAAAATAAAAATTTACTTAATACAGTTCAATTAACGATAAAAAATCATTAACTATATAGTCACTTGAGACTAATCATCAATTATTCAAAAAACAATTTGTAAATGATAAAATTTCATTTTTATGCCTTATTTAAAAACAAAAAAATAGTAGATACAATCTAAACAGACAATGTACTTTTGTTTTAATGTTTTTATATGCGCAATTATATAACATGCAAATTGCAATTTTTCCCAATATTACAAAAAATTTTATCAAAAACTTTATCACATAAGAGTATTTTTGATTGATATTTGACAGAAAACCTACTGTACATTTCAAATCACTGAAATGAATATCACCACTTCAGATAAAACTGAAGACAAATCCTAAAAAGTGTTGATCAACTGCATATGATCTGATAAATAAATGGCTTACTTATACAGAGTGTTTTTTTTTCCAGGTATAGAAGTTTAAGTTGGCATTACTTTCCAAGATGGCGACCGATTCAACAGCTGTCTGAACAACGTTTTCAAATTGTGCAATTTCATTTCAAAAATAATGGTCGATTTTCATAAGCGAATTTTGTTTAGAGATGAAGCGCACTTCTGGTTGAATGGCTACGTCAACAAACAAAACTGCCGCATTTGGAGTGAAGCTAATCCACAAGTGTATGTCGAAACACCGTTACATCCAGAAAAACTGACTGTTTGGTGCGCTTTATAGGCTGGTGGAATCCTTCTTCAAAAGCGATGAAGGCCACAACGTTACAGTCAATGGTAATCGGTATAGAGCCATGATTACTAACTTTTTCATTCCTGAATTGAACAATCATGATGTCCAGGAGCTGTGGTTCCAACAAGACGGCGCAACATGTCACACAGCTCGTGCCACAATCGATTTATTGAAAGACACGTTGGGTGACCGCCTAATTTCACGTTTTGGACCTGTGAATTGGCCTCCAAGATCTTGTGATTTAACACCGCTAGACTATTTTTTGTGGGGCTATGTAAAGTCATTGGTCTATGCGGATAAGCCACAAACGCTTGACCATTTGGAAGACAACATTTGCCGTGTTATTGCCGATATATGGCCACAAATGTTGGAAAAAGTCATCGAAAATTGGACGTCCAGATTGGACTACATCCGAGCCAGCCGTGGCAGTCCTATGCCAGAAATCATATTTAAAATGTAATGCCACAAGATTATCTTTCGAATAAAAAAAAATTCATGTCAATCGAATAATACATCGTTGTTTTATTGCAATTTAAAGTTCTATACCTCTCAAAAAACACCCTTTATAATACCTGCAACCTTTTCTTGCTAGATATCGTCTGCAGTCTTAGGGTGGCAATGAAGATGAACATCATAGAGTTCCAACACTCAAGCAAAGATAATAGAGGCATTAAAACCCAGTTCCTCACGAACCTTCCTTCACTTCAGGCAGAAACTGAATGAGTCACCTTTGTATAATATTACACGATACACGGCCTTAACTAAAACCAAAACTTTTATGTGTGATTCACCATCCATGTGTGTGTGTGTGTGCGTGCTCAAAAGATTTTTTAAAATACATTTTCAAAAACTAAGAACGAATTACTAAGCATGTCTTATAGCGCAGTTAGTTGTGTAAGGAAATATACTATGCTTTTTTACAAAATTTAGCAATTGTCATTTATTTGTTTGTTATAGCACAAATGTATATTAAGTTTGTTTCCACAAAAACTACAAAAAAAAAAGCTTCTAGGAATGAGCTGCCAACTTTGAATACAGTCAGATAAGGATATTTCAGAATGTAGCCAGTACCTAGAATATCTCTAAAATTTATCACAGGAAAATAAATCTGAAGAATAATTTAGCATACTCACGAATTATTAGGATACACCCTTTTGGTTCTTTAGACTGGGGGCGAGAAAATAGATATATATATAAAAGATACAGTTGCAAAGAAAGACATGAATATAAAAAATGGAACTCAAATATTAAAAAATGTAAGCGGGTATTACTTGTAAACCAGCTCTTTTTCTGACTATAAACACGCAATAACCAGAAAAAATACTCTCCTAAGCTAAGAACATAGCTTAAACCTATGTGTGTGTGTGAGTACATACAACTCATAACGCAAACACAGTTATACATATCACTGATAATTTGACATAGAAAAAGCGGTAACGTACATCGAATAAATATATTATAATGAAAAAGAGATGGTACTTTGAAGTATTCTGTTGAATAATAAACCAAAAATTGTTTTATATATGATGTATAACAACAACAACAAAAATTCTAAAAAACTCCATTCAAAATCTCTTAACATACAACTGATAGAACAAAATAATAATTTTTTTAGACGACAAATTGATTGATTTTTAGAATTAACAGAGAGCTATTAGTGACGTCTGTAAATTTTTAAACAAGGTACAGTAACGAAGTCGAATCCTGAATTGGTACCTACCTCTCCTGAATTACACACCACGCAAACATGAGTGCAGAAGGATTTAAGACGAGTCAACCCCGCTACACAAGTTTTTATTGAAATCAGGGTTTGAACCCATGACTCCGGTCATTACTACTCGACTATGGAGGTCGTTATATAAATACAGATTGCAAATGAATATTTTTAAACTATTGCACTACAATCCATCCATTGAAAGACCAAAAAAACAGAATTCTTTTGTACATCATTCTGATGAAGTATAACATTTTAAAGGAAGTTCATCCTATATGAGGTACAAAAAAGTGCATGTAGCTAGCTAATTACCAGCCATAACTGAAAACTATAATAAAAATAAAAGTTTTTTTTTATTATTTAGAAGTTATAGTTATTAAAAGAGTAGAGTTTGAAAATGTGTCCCAAAAATGGGGCATTGGCGGATAACGGATTGATTATTCGAAGTAAAATTTTTCATCGAACGTTTGATGAAGAAAACTCCTCATTTTTAAATTACAAGAATCAGCCTGCACAAAATCATATTTCACATTAATAATCAAAATGGCAAAACATTCTTTTAGTTAGTAAACCATCCACTATAAAGTACCCAACTATAAATATCAAGACAAGTTTGCTTTATATCTGATGCATAATATAATTTATTTATTTAAAAAAATGTCCCATTCACACACAAAAACCTTCAACTCATCTCAACCCCAACAAAATCTCATTATTTTTAGACAGCCAGAAAAAACATCGAATCAACAAACACTCATCACTGACCTTTCATTTAAGAATTACTAAGTTCACAGTAAGGTGATCACTTAAAAAGGTGTCAGTTTACGTCAATACAGACAATATCCAAATTCATTTTTTAAACGTAGACACACATCTCTCGACAGTATCAAAGTTTAAATAATGTATTTTCACACAAATTCGTGTCTCAAAACCAAGTAAATGAAATAAACAATTTTTTTTTTCAAAAAAATAATACTTTTTCTAAACAATCTTATCGCCTCATCAGAAGACACAACGAGGCTCCTACAGAAGACGCTAAATTAGCAAGTTCACTCGTAAAGACGTTAATTTTACTCATCTTTATTTACGCGAAAGCTCATTTTTCGCGAAATTACGCACTTTTTAAGCCTTATTTGCTGAGCACAGAAACGTTAGAATCGTCGTCATCAGATAGCTGTAGTGAACTTAAAAAGAGACAGCAGATACTTCAATTAAAAAGGATTGAGTACATGTAATTCAATTTAACATATTTATTATAGTTACAGTATTTCACTTAAGAAATGTATATTTTACATATTTATACCCATATAACACTTCTAAGTTGTTGTTTTTTTAAAGTAAATACACCAAAATGTTAAAACACCTTCAAAATTACAAAGGAAAAAAAATTGATTGCATGAATTATTTTTTGTTTAAGACACATTTTAGTTAAGTTATAAGATAAACATTTGTTTTTTTTTAATTAAATATATAATACTAGGTTATTTTAGTTTTGATTTGTGAGGGATTATATGTATATACATAACTGCCGGAAATTTTTAATAATTTAAATTAATTACATAAAATGTCGATGTAAGTGCACAGAGATATAAAATTTACTAGAATAAACTAAAGAAATATACCAAGTGTCCGGGGATGTTTATTTTTAATTCATTTCTTTTTTGAATGTGTAGCCAGACTTTTTGAACAATCTATATAATAATTGATAATATTATGTCTATTATTTTTTTATTAAAATAAGGAATTATTTCATTAATAACAAAATAACGAGAGTGAACTAAAACGTTTAAAAAATTCACTTTTTTCAAAGCTTAATTTTTGCACATCTGCCACTATGGGAAATTCTCGCCTTCAATCTATAGAAATTTAAAATACATTTTTTGAATTATACCTCACAGTTTCGTTTAACATTCAGAGAACTTTATTTTTTACTTCTTTCAGATCTTGACAATATTTCACAATTTGTACAAATATAATTCTGATGTTCTTTTAAAAAATCAACCTACGAGTAAATAAAGTCTGAAAGAATTGCTGACATGCACGTAATACAATATAGACGTTATACATTTAATATTATCTAATCATACTTTAGAATTCGATACTCGAGTTGACCACTCGGCTACAGCGGTCACTCTAGAACTTTTGGATAACCAAATGTAGATTAATTAACAATTTGTGTGTATGTTACTATACGTATCTTATTCATTTTTTCCCCTTTGTCACAATAAAATTACATAGTATTAAACATTACATAGTGCCTCAGTAAATGTCTTTCATGTCTTGAGGTTCATATACAGTAGAACCTCTATATTGCGAATTTTTCTACATAGCGAACTTCTCCTGGAACCTTGCACATTTCACGATTTTCTTCGTAAAATAACCTCTCTATAGCGAAGTATATTTTCTATAAAACGAACTTTTTCTTTTGTGATTCAATTTTTGTTCTCCCTTTTTTTCAAAGTATTTCTGAAAAAATTTCAAGTTATTTTCCCTTTAACACATTTTAAGGTGGTCATAAATGTCAAACTGGTTTTGTTACATCCTAACTCGCCGAGAGCAACACAGTTCTGTACGTTTCATTCTAGAAGTGCAACATTTAACCCGCATTGCCCAGTTCACTAGAAACATCTACGATATCCTTTCACCCTCAGGGGAGTTGTCCCGTGTCCCCGTGTTCCAATTATAAAATGTATGCTTAATATTACTTGTATGCTTTAAATTATAAAAAGTCCTTAAAATCAATTTTAGTATAAAATTATTTTCATAATATTGAAAATACAGTGATGGGTTGATGGGTAAGTCGTATAAAATAAACATATAATAATTTTAAAAAGGTGTGAATAATTACTTTTTTAAATATATAGTGTTCATGAATTTAAAACATTTGTTTTATGTGGGTTATAAAGTATATTAAAAGATGAACCTCTATATAACGAATTTTCCATATAACGAACTTTTTTCCGGGATTTAGCGTCTTCGTTATGTAGAGGTCCGACTGTATTTTGGAAGGTTAAAGCAAAATCGGAAAAGTAACTTAGGTTTTACACACTAGAGAGTGTACACACACAAAAACACACACATACATATATAATCAGTAAACCGTTTTCAATCAGCCGAATATCCCTTCAAAATTTAATACTGAATACATTGTGTCAGCTCTACCGCTATTGTTTACGAACAGGAACGTCTTAGGCAGGGGGTAACCTTTATGGATCAACGCGCCATTTTTTTTTCTAAAGAAGTGTTTAATGAGGTATAGACGTGCCGTCAAATAAATTTGACTTATAATTATTGGGAAAATAATAAAACTAAGTGCTAACAAAAAACTGAAAACTCTTTGTTTACTACGAAAAAATACCTTTTTTGTAGAGTATAGTTGTAAATGTTTTAGTTAACGTGTAATTGAAATTATAAAGAAACATTAGTGTGACTTCTAATATTACAGACTGGATGACAAATCACATATATTAGGTTTGTAAGATGTTACTTTCAGTAAAATGCACGATGAATTGAAGTCATCTGGCCAGTGGCGCACACAAGGGGGTGTTCTAGGGGTCCGGAGCCCCCTAAAGCCCTTGATATTTTTTCCGATTGATTATAATTCTAAGTATAGTACGTAAAAATTAATTAAGTATTTGTTATTAATGATTATTTTATTAATTAATGCTAATTATTTATTCAATAATTAGGTATTTAATGTTTTTGTTTCCGACAATCGACTAAATCAAAAGGAGCATGATACATGAATGGTGAAATTGCAACCCTGGACACCCCCTTGAAAAATTCCTGTGTGCGCTACTGCATCTGCCAAATGGTTTTTAAGCAATTAATTAGTTTTGCAGTGGTTTACTTTTTTGACAAGAGAATTTGTGATTCGTTTGAAAATGCCGTTTTACAGACGATGTTGTGCATAACTCGGTGCCAGAACATAAAACACACATCGCTTTGTCGCCTTTACTAAACATGCCATATTTCTGGATTCACCAAGTTTGAAATTCTTCGTTGCAATTATCATCTTGCCCCCTTTTTTTTTGTTGCTGTATTATACAAGTTAAGTAACAATTAAAAATCGTAAATATAACGCAAACTTTATAAACTTTAAAATACAGTTGTGTCAACGAAATTTACTATGACATGCCTAGATAAATTTTGCATCAAACGCAATTGCATCAATGCGATGTAACTAAGGAAAGACAATAGAAAACGAGTATGCACCCAGCGACTGATTACTCAAATTAATCCGTAATACTCATAGTAAATTTTGTTATTTTGAAATAAAATGCTAACCATTTTGATCGCTGACGTGCCAAAAATATTGTGTTGCGTACCATTGGTTCGCCATCCTTGTCTTAAGGCATAGGTCAACTGGACCCGGGCTCAGGGCCTCACCCTTTGTCTTAATAAGATTATGATCCGGATAATTTTAATGTGATCAAATATAATTCCCGGACATATTCACCGTAAAACAGAGAATTTCAAACAGCATGTCAGCTGGCGAAAGTGGTAAGACTGATTTATTATGTGATGACCGTTGTCCGTGTCTGAACTAAGGCCAAAAACCATAAACAATCATTCAACTCATTTAGTCGAAATACGGCCATCGGTCAAGCCGGTTTGTGTTTGGGTTTGTGAGATTGTGAGTCATGCACATTTATTTGTTTCAAATTACCGCGTTCGAAGGAATATTTGACAATGCATGCTATATACCAGGGATGGCGAACCAGTGGCACGCGTACCATTGATGGCACGCGACACAATATTTTGGGCATGTCACTAATCAAAACGGTAAGAATTTTACTTCAAAGTAACAAAGTTTACTATGAACCAACGTGAGTGATCGGTCGCAAGTTTCAGTGAGATTTTCTCTGAATACTCAAGTTTATTATGTACCCTGATGTGTGTGTGTGACTTCATTTGTTAAACTGGACTTGTCCCAATTCGATTGGTTGAAAATTGACAAAATTTTAAATGCAACTGAGGGATGGATTTCCAGTCTAATTCAGTATGGATTCAAAAATTTATTGAAACAAGTACGAAGTTGGAATTGATTGAAACAGAAAGATTTATAAGCAATATAGGTAAAAATATGTTAATAATGAAATTTTGGAAACACGAAAATCGATTCCAGACACATTTAACTTTTTTTAAGAAGCTGGATCACATGCTATTTCAACAATATTTTCATCTGCTTATGCCTGCAAATTATTATCATCAGAGATGAAAAATATTAAAAACTCGCTTAGAAATCGTTAGACAGTTATCGGTGACATCTTATAATCCTAATATAAGTTATTTGTCATCCATATAATCTGCTACAGCAAAAATCCCACTCTAATTTGAATTACACGTATAACTAAAACAGTTACTACAGTGCAGAATGTAATTCTTCGTAGTAAATAAAGAGTTTTTCGTGTTGTTAGTACTTAGTTTTATTATTTTTTTAATAATCACAAGTCAAAATTCTTTGACGGCACGTTTGTACCTCAATAAACATTTCTTTGGAAAAAATGGCACGTTGTACCTTAAAGGTTTGCCACCCCTGCTATATACCGTCTACTTTTAAAGACCTCAGGTGGGGCCTACTTTTAAATAGGGGCCCAGGGCCTCAAAAAATCTTGATTTCTCTGGGCCCAGTGCCTCAAAGAGTCTTACGACGTCCCTGTTTGTGGATTCAAACTTTACGAAAGTGGACTCCATATACGCTTACGTAATATATACATATATATATATATATATATATATATATGTATATGTATATATATATATATTCCTACATTAAATATTTATTAATAATTTATTAAAACACCGCTCCCTAACCCCCCAACCTTTTATCGCAGCAGTCCGGCCAACGTTTGATAATTTTAACGCAACAAATTGTTTATATAGTTTTAGATTGTTCTGATGTAATAATTTTAGTTTAATTGTATTTAAACATGCCTTCAGAATAAAATACAGTTACACCAGAAAAGGAATATTAAGTGAGATTTAACATATAATGTAAAGGATTTTCATAAAAAGTCGCACAATCCGAAGAAAAATACAACCACAATAAATAAATAGAAATAATTTAATGTTCCTTGTGCGGCCCGGCGGTACTATTTGATCCATGGCCAAGGGGTTGGGGATCACAGTATTAAATGATAAGTAAACTGTATTCTAATACTACACATTTGTTCCTAAGACTATTAAAAAGGATTCTTTTTCTTTTCTTTTTTTTTGCTGTTAAATTGTTTTGCAAATATTTCATGATGAAGTATTTAGTTATTATATTATGAGCTTCTCCCACAAAAGTTTATATGGACCCTGATTGAGAAACGTGGGGTTTCAAATAAATCACAAATTAAATTTCTTAAATTAAACACAGAAAAAAAAACGATTTCATAAGTAATATTCAAATTTAGCCAACACACATTAAAACATCAACATAAAGACAACAGTAAATTACATTTAATCTTGTCAAAATATACCAGTTTACGAGAGCGCAACTTTCAATGATGATAGAAATTAATTCTAAAACATCACTCATAAATTTAAGCAAATGTATCTGAGAAAAAAAAAAAAACTAAATTCCTTTTCATAGCTTGCTTAAAAATTAAACACGAACGGTTTTCACTTACCACCCCGGCACCTTCTTCCGCACACACGCGTAAAAATAACGGTTCGAATTCTTTAACGTCTTTCCAACGGCGCTTATAAATTATTTTCCTGTTTCGGTATTCAAAACTTTCTCCTTTCCGAAACTGGCGGTTTGAAAATTCCCCTGGCTTTGTTGAAAGAAGAAAATGATGTTTTTAGTTGCCATAGCAACACGCAAAATTCCACAAGAGGACTCTGGATGAATTACAAGCAACAGGTACGGAGTGAAATAGGATTACATTCATTTCAATTTATTTTCTTTTCCACGCTCGCAAGAGTGGTTTATTTTTAATGCAGAGAAAATACCTTTAGCAGGGTGTATGTACATATATATATTTCTTGATTGAATTATTTCGAGAAGTGTTTTTGTCAGTATTTATTGACTCATTCGGATAAAAGTTTTTGACGATATTGTTTCATTAAGTTATTGTTAAACTGTGAAAAAGATATAATGTGCTTCAACTTATACATCATCGAATTTGTTATGTAAAAAGGTTTTGCTACATATTGAGGTGTTAAAATATTTTTCTTGCATATAAGCTCAAAAATAAACATTCCAATTCAAAACATGGTTATTTTTGGAAAGGCGAATCTAAATTCCTAAGTTACTTTATTTCTTCAATTCTGACATTAAATAAAACATGGCTTAAATTGAAGTAATCCTTTTTGATAGAAAACAAAATAAGTTATATTTAAAATGATTTAAATCAACAAAACGTTAAATATAAACACTGAATGTAAAAGATACTGAATTAAATACGTACACTGTTAATTTTACAAAACCAATTACAATTGTGAAATTTTATAGTTAAAAAATCTTTTTGAGGAAGACTTTCTGAATAAACACACGTACGCAAAAAATGTATTCTGCAACAAGTGCTTAGTATATTAATATAATAAAAAAATAGAAATATTTCACTAAAATGTTTTAAAATGTAAAAATTAAATTAATAAACATTTAATGTTCATTAAACACAAAACAATGTGTACCAGAAATTTATACAATATATAAATAATTAGTATTAATTTCTGGTATCTATTTCCTTTCCCTACAGCTCAGTAGTACAGGCAAATTAATGGTGAAGGTTGGCTGGCCTGAAAACAATGTTTACACCAGCAATCTTAGTTTCTAAGGCAAAGAGTTTGCTATGGTACTATTAAAGCTAACATTTCTGATCTATACTGTCTGGTTGTGCTTGTATTTTTGCTTTGCTTATTTAGAATTATAGCTATTTAGTATAAAAATTACATATATTATTGATTATACGTATTTATATACATGCACGTAAACATATATATAGACACGCACAAATACATACACAGATATATGTACATTATAATTTTCAATAAACTGCTTGAGAGACTAAAATGACTTCAATACTAAAGGTAAAAAATATCACTGATATTTTGGGAACTTACAATGTAAGTTTCTACATGCAATAGCGCACACAAGGGAGGTGTCCTAAGGGTCCAGACCCCTTCCAAAGCCCTTGATTTTTTCCCTGATTGATTATAATTCTAAGTATATAGTACGTAAAATTTAATTAAATATTTGTTATTAATGATTAATTTTATTAATTAATGCTAATTATTTATTCTATAATTATTTTTTTCCTGTTTTTTGTTCCCGAAAATCGACAAAACCAAAAGAAGCATGATACAAGAATGGTGGACTTACGACCCTGGACTCCTCCCCTTGAAAAAACGCTATGTGCGCTACTGTTTACATGTATATATAAGTTACATATATACGTATAAAATTTTATATTATATCAAATACATCCTATATTTGTATACATATATAATCATAAACAATATACTGAATTACTATAACAATAATGCTAAGCTCTAGGAAAGAAAATAGCATGCTAGTACAGGACGAAGTAAAATAGCAGCTACAGTAATCACCACTGGCGTAGCTAGTTCTATGTGGGCCCTGTATCAAAATTCCTTCGGGGCCCTTTTTTAGATATGAGAGCCTTGTTAGTGGGACTGTAATTATACGTTTTGGGGGCCCTGTACCTTCGGAGCCCGTACCATTGATACGGCGGTAGCTACATCCCTAGTAATCACAAACTCTCGGGATGAAAAGTAAAATTGCAGAATTTAACATATGTATATACATATAATAAGGGTTTATACATTTATACATGTGTGCGTGAGTGTGTGTAACATAAAAATTTCACTCTAAACCATCAGATTAAAAATATTCGTAGCTTAACTTAAAATACTTTTTAAAAAAATTTGCTTACAGTAAATATATAATAAATACATCCTAAAACGAAAGAATTAAAGATTTAAAAATAAATAAATCCTGCAAACCCCAGGAAAAAAAATATATATTCTGACAATTTGAACCTATATTAAGTATATATATATGCGTGTGTATGAATCAAATCTTACGAAACTAAATGATCAATAAATAAATATCTGACAAACTAAATGAATTAATACTTCTTATATCTTTTCTGCCGCTTAACTTAAGCGTTTATTAATATTATAAGCAATAACGAGTAACGGAATTATTCTTACGTAACACCATTAAAATTAACCGCACAGGAATAATCACACACATAATTAACTTTTTTTCCCTCACCTAGCAATAATTGGGGATTACATCACGAGGAAAAGATTAAATGTCCCTAAAGGTGTAATAATTGCATTTCTCATTGCAATGCATAATATATTGGATACCAACTCAATTCCAAGTAGAGAGAGAGAGAGAAATATTGCACCATCAATACCAATTTCCTCATCTGTGCATCAGTGCATTAAGTGTTCCTGGCTATTATAGATGCCAGAGTAATTTATATAGCCGCTTTAATTCTATGATAATTCCATTTAATTGTTTTAATTTTAAGTTTTGAAACTTTTGATAAGGATAAATGAAAAATTAATTTAATATTTTTAATTGAAGCTATAAGATAAGGGAAAATGTAAAGGGGAACTCTCCCAAAACTCCATAATTTAAAAAAAAAAAAAAAACTATTGCCTATGATACTCCTACACATTTTTTTTTAAAACTGTGGACTGACCACTTTCAAAACGTTAACCAAATATATATATATGTCTTTTTATACAATAAAAGAAATTAAATTTTCAACTTAACAAATAATTTGTTGCTCTTTATTTATAAGTATACAAAATCTTCTTAATAGTTAACTTGTCAAAACTGTACGTAAAAAAAAGTAAATCACTTCAACTATAAGAGTATAGTTAATTTTTTAAGCGGAAGACACCCATTTAAATATTCCAGACATGAAACAAAATGAAAACATGCCAATCTAGTTTATTTTAGATTATAAAGAATAAAAAAGTTACAGAGAGAGTTTCCCAGACATGATAAGCAGTAAGTGTTTAAAATACTTAAAAAGCGTATATTTCACAAAAATGCAAAGAAATGTTTAAATTTAGAACAAATATTTCACTTATTTTCGTCGACGCAATTTACTCTTTTATTACATAACAGACATCTGAAATCAAAACGCAAAAGTGATGAAATTTAGACTCGGCTTCGAGGGGGTTTTCTAATCATGAAATTTTTAAACATAATAATGATTTATAATTGATAATAATAAAAAAGCACAGATTAAAATTATACAGTAAATCAAACCAGTGGCGTGCACAAGGGTGAGAAGTATGGTAGGGCCCCCTGAAAAGTTAGTTTGGGACCCACGCCGAATCACAAAAAGGATTGCAAAACCATAACCACTGCTTCCCCCGTGGTGTGGGATTTACGTTACGCCATTGAGGGTAGGGTTTAAGGATTCAAACCACTCCCAAAGACTAACAAATTATTAATTTTCAGCGTAAAGTTTATGTCTCGGTGCTTTCGACAGCAGTTGTTTAACTGTGGTCCGCAAACCCCTGGGGATCCCCAGCACCTTTATAGAGGTCTATCTTTTAATATTAGATATTTTCCCCTTTTTTACAGAACCTGAAAGGCCACAGATTGTTGAGACTGCAGATTTTAAATATTACACCTGACATAATATCATTTGTAAAATAAATGCAGTACCATATCTTTCTCACTAAATTTGTAATTAATACTGTTACGTACATTATTTATTTGAAATAAGTATTTTCTTATATATTTAATTAGATGTTTACTGTTTTCTTAAAGGGAAAAAAAAAGAAGTGTAAAAAAAGTTTGTATAATAGCAGAAGCAATAATAGGATTATAGGGGAATCTTCCAATCCCCCAGCCGTATGTTGGGAGTCAGGGAAGTGTGTTCAAAATCTTGGGATCCACGATATCAAGCTGATGTATAAAGGGCGTCCGTGACGATAGGTTTATGTTTTATTAAAAATTAACCCCTTCCAGTGGCGCACACAAGGAGGTGTCCTAAGAGTCCGAATCCCCCCCCAAAGTCCTTGATTTTTTTTCGATTGACTATAATTCTAAGTATATAGTACGTAAAATTCAATTAAGTATTTGTTATTAATGATTAATTTTATTAATTAATGCTAATTATTTATTCAATAATTAGTTTTTTCCTGTTTTTTGTTCCCGAAAATCGACAAAATCAAAAGGAGCATGATACAAGAATGGGGGACTTTCGACCCTGGACTCCCCTTGAAAAATTCCTGTGTGCTCTACTGACCCCTTCCTATGAGAGTAATCTAGGTACGCCACTGAAACAAACGATAGTCTATGAAATCTCGTCTTGGCTGCTTAATTGGCGATCAATTATAATTCCAACCCCAAACGATTAAAATAAACGGAATTAACTGAAAAATCAGCAACCACACGTATTACCACCATTACCTGCAATTGACTTTTTCTCTCGCCGCCAAGATCCGCATTGTTTAATATCCTTATGCAATCGTCGGCACCCACACTCCAATAGATAACACTAGCGTCACAATATCCCCCCCTTACCCCACACACATACACAAACACTCGTTTTATTCTTTCTTTTTTTTTATGGAAAAAAAATTGTTTACGGCTTTCTGTAATGAAAGTTAACGCATTTCTCTTTCCAAACGCTATCTTCAGTGTGTCCTATGACTTGAACAGGAAATGTCGGAGTTAAAAGTCTTATCTTTGAGATGTTTGTTTTGGGAGATAACTCGGAGGAAACCATAGAGGGGGAGGGGGATAGTGGATTTTAAAGCTAATGCAAGTGTGTGTGTGTGAGTATCGTCCTTCGCGCGGCCCTAAAATTAGAGCGACGCGCTTAGGGTTTGAAATATGGCCTCTTCTAATCAGCGACGCCGTAGAGGAAGGATGACTCGAGGTGGGGCAGTCTCAGTCTCGCACTTCCACCCCCTCTCACGACTCACAGTGTGAGGCGATGCCCGTCTCGAGGGTAAAAAAACTTTCACGCTTCATTAGTTAAAGTGATTCTTTTGTTTTGGCGATAAAAATATAGTCTTTTATCAAAAGATATACATTTAAACTAACTGTTTCCCCAGTTGCGTGTGGCCGCGGTAGCCAAGTGGTCAAGGTATCGGATGGTGGCTGGCCTTGTCACGAGTTCGAGCCCAGTATCACTTAAGACCCGCCGTGTTGGGCAGCGATGCACGTTAAATCTGTCGAGAGCTCAAATGTCCTCCCGTTGAAGTGGTGTGGTAGTCAGGAGAAGGGGATGCCAGCTTAGGTGTCGTCCACGTCACTTGACCATGGTTCAAAATTACGTGGTCCGTCGCCCAAAGCCCCCGAGTAGGCGGCGTAAATATTCATTCACTCCCCAGTGGCGTAACGGAGAATATTAGCCCCTCCCCTGCAAAGTCAGGTTTTGGGCCTTACACCGGATCTTGCAAAGGATTACAAAACCATAACCTCAGGGCCCCTTAAAATCCTGGGGCCTGCCCGCGATTTGAGGGTTGCGGGGGTGTACGTTACGTCACTGCGTTACCCGCCCACTTGGCTGGGTATTTCATGATTTTGTCATGTATACTGGCAGTGGCGCACACAGAATTATTTTAAGGGGGAGTCCAGGGTCGTGAGTCCACCATTCTCGTATCCTGCTCTAATACGCCGCCCTACATATTCTTTTGATTTTGTAGATTTTTGGAAACAAAAAACAGTAAAAAATTAATTATTGAAAAAATAATCACCATTCATTAAATAAAATTAATTATTAAAACAAATACTTAATTAAATTTCACGTACTATATTCATAGGTTTATAATCAATCGAAAAAAAATCAAGGACTTTGGGGTTGTGTGCGCCACTGTATACTGGTTAGATAAAAAAATAAAGTAATGATATATCTAAGTCCTGGCATTAAGCGTTCGATTATATTTAAGAACATTTTTATAATCCTCACCTCTAGATTTAAAAAAGGACAGCATTTGAATTACGAAAATTGAAGTAGAGAATGATCTTTTACACTCTCGTAACCCCTCCCCCCAAGTGGACACCAAGACCCGTTCTTGAAGAATCTATACTCAAAAGAAGAAACATACTTATCAAATTTCGCGATTATTGGTCTAATAGTTCAGTCTGGAATTTTTGTCTATAAGGCTTTCTCCCTTAGCCCTCCCTTAAGAATTGATTTCTGAAAAACTCATTCTTAACAGACCTCTACACAACAAAAGAAACATGCCTACCAAATTTCAAATATGCAAGTATAACTATTCAAAAACGGGGATATTTATCTATAATGCCCCTTAAAACTCAGTGGCACAACAGCCCATGCATGAACAGATGTTCCGGCCAGGTGGTCAGTCTAATAATCAGCAACCTTCGCAAATCCTCTTAGGGGTCGAATTTCACAAAACCCATTCTTAGTATATCACTACTCCATGAAAGGAACATGCCTACCAAATTTCAAGTTAGTAGGTCTGGGAATCGGATGATGAGTGAGAGAGTAAGTGAATGAATGAGTTGCTCTTTTCACCTTTATACTACAATTCAACCGGTAATATTATAGCTTTCAATCTATATTTGGATCCTGAATAACTTGGCAATAACTTGTTTTTCATTCACTGATTCATCGTGATCTTTGCATTTTTGAATACACCTTTAGGTAAGTTACCCTTTTCTTACAATGGCTTTTGGACTTCTATCCATTATTTTCAATGGGATTTCGCTCAGTATTATAAACAGAAAGGAGGAAAGCTGGCTATATATCCACAAAACTGGTTAAACCCTACTTTTATATAAAATTGATAGCTGTCCAAAGTCAGCATTGTTTATAATACTGCAACATCCGTCTTTTTAAATTTTTAATATTAGTTTGGTTCTTTATTTTTATTGTTCAAATCATTTAAGTCTCTCTAGTACAGATTATTAAAAACTACACACACATATATTAGGTTGGGAAAAAAGAAATCCATTATTTTTGCATGAAATTCAAGACTTAATTTAACGATTTAGCTCAAATATGCACTGTTTTGTTGTATAATTTGTTGCCATTTTAAAGCTAGCTTCATAATGCATCTCTCATAGAAGTATTGGTCCTTATTGGCGAAAAACTCTATGTATCGATTTTCACAATCTTCTCTTTATCCCAATTTCTTATCATTCAGGAAGTTTTGCAATGCGAGAAAAAGGTGGTAATTACTTGGTGCCAGGTCCAGACTATATGGTGGATGCATTAAAACTTTCCAACCAAGCTCCCAGAGGTTCTGGCGAGTCACTACAGAAGTGTGTGGCCTGGCGTTGTCCTGATGGAACACACCACCTCTTCTGTAGGCCCTTTCTGGTCAATCGCTAGTTTCAAACGGTACAGTCACTGACAGTAGATATCTGAATTTATTTTTTGGCCATACAGAAGCAACTGTAGATTATTCCTTTCCAGTCCCCACAAATACACAGTAGAACCTTCCTGGCCGTTAGTCCTGGTTTGGTTACCGTTTGAGCTGCTTCACGGCGCTTTGACCACGATCGTTTTCGCACAATATTGTCGTATGTGACCCATTTCTTATACCCAGTCACCATCCGTTTAAGAAATGGGTTGATTTCATTCCGTTTGGCCAAGGTTTCGCAGATGAAAATTCGATTAATCATGTTTTTTGGTGTTAATTGGTGTGGCACCAAACATCGAGCTTCTTTTTGAATCACACTTTGCGTAAATGGTTTAGTCGATGGTCGATCTTCAGCTCCTGGGCGATGCTACGACTACTAACATGCCGGTAAACTTGGATTATTTCTGTGATTTTATCGATGTTTTCGACGATGGGCCTGTCTGTGCGAGGTGCATCTTTAACATCAAAAATGGCTCAACGGAATCCATTAAACCAAAATTGCTCGTAATTAGCTGTTACAGCATCGGCTCCATAAACACCATTCACAATTTCAGCCGTCTGGCTTGTATTTTCGCCTTTATCAAAGAAAAACTGTAAAATGTACCGAATTTTCTCTTTGTTGACTTCCATTTTCAACACCCTGTAACTCACAACTGAATGGACCAAACAAAAAACAGCAAAATAATTTTTTTTAATGTAAACTATCACCTTGACAACGAACATAAATTTAAAATTGTTTGATCGGTACTTCCCTAGATATCGGCATTACAGCTACATACCGAAAAAAATAATAGATTTCTTTTTTTAGTGCTTTACGTGCAACTTTTGAATGGGAATACGTGCTAGTTTAAATGAAAGTTGTGTTAAAAAATATTAATCGGATCGTAAGTTGAAGATATCCCTTAGAAGACCTCCACAAACAGTAAAGTACTAGTAATCAACTGCACAAGGTAGCAAAAGAAAATCGAATAGTATGGTTTATAATACTGCGCTTTTTAAAATAATACAAATTATTCTAAAAATATTTATCATGACATGTAAATTTATCATGACGATCCTTTCAGCACGTTGAAAAAAAGATTGGCAATAAATGCAGTTAATAATTTAACGAGCTTGCAAGCGATGAGCATTCATTTTGGGCGTATAATTCCCACGATCTTAGAGCAGAGGCTGACATACATTGAAAATGCAGCCAGTCTATTTATGAATATGGAGAATATGTCAACAACTCGGGTATACACATCATGTTTCAAAATTTAGGAACATGAATAGCATTAACCAGATCTTTGAATGTGGCAAAAAACACAAAAGGAAGAAATAGCTCAAGAAAACTTAAAATTTTAGCAGCCATAGAAAAACTGCGTTGAAGTAGGAAATAATGAATATTTTTTAAAATCACATTTGTGATTTATTAAAGGTATTTTTGCGTCTAATGTGATATAATGAAGAACTGAAATCTAGATTACTTTTTCGAATAGAAAAAGAGATATTAACATAAACTCTGACTTTACTAACTGATGGATGGCAACATATTTTAATTCATTCATTCCTATTCGAATCAAACAATTTTTTCGAATAGTGTGTTTCATATTTTTTTATTTCATATTTTTTTATTTCCTATTCTCTTTAATATCAGATACATTTCCTGTTTTATATTACACCGTAAAAATTCTGAGTATACTGAATATTGCTTAAATTTAGAAAAGCATCCCGGTAAGCAAGTATTGTATCACAACCTCATCAATTTAAGTTGAAAATTATAATCCTTTTCTATCAAAAAAAGTCGTTCCAAATCAAAAATCCTGTTTTTTTGCTTCCTAAAAATAAAATAACAATCAAATCTATTTTCATTTATATTGAAAAAAATTTTGAGAAATGAAGAAAGAAAAGATTTTTAGAAGAGAAATATTAACATTGTAGGAACCAGTTTGATACTCACTTGTGAATAAAATTCGATATGTGAATAATTTCGATATGTTTTTCAAAGCTCAAAGAATGATTTAATATTTGATACTCCTAACAATGAGATTTTTTTTTAAAAATCTTATTCAACGTGGATTTTCCACTGTTTTTCGTGTATCTTCAGTTGCCCTCACACCGTATACCCGCAATTCGAATAATTTGAGGTGAAAAAGTCAAACCTACCCCCTTACAAAAGGTTAAAAATTATTTAACTCCCTAAATATAGTTCATAAATAAAAAGCATTAAAAAAATTACAATATTACTAATATTTTTACAGTAAATAACAATTATTCGAAAAATTATCTTCTTCAGTTTTAATTAAAGTGTGCAAATATTTTACGTTTCGTACACAAATGTATGTCCGTAATATAATTAGTCATTTTTTTAAAAAAATTAAAGACATTTGCCGTGTTTGGCACCATGAAATCTACTTTTAAACTATCATTTAATGAAATTTTATAGAAACAATTATCCTTATACACAAATCATTAGGATGTGAATAAAATCCTATGAATTTATAAACAAAAACTGAACATTTTATTCCCACTTAAATTCCGGAACTATTAAAAGTACAAATTCACAGCGGAGAGTTCTTACTGTGTTCCATTCTTGCATTAATTTCTAATTAACGAAAATGTCAGCCACAGTTTAATATAAAATCCCACCACGCTCGATTTTAATTGAATACATGGCATTCAATTATCTAATTTCTTACATTAATTTAATACAAAGCAAAATAGTGATAAGTATAACAGAAGAAGCAGTAATTATGATTCAGAATGAGATGAATAACTGCCCACATTCTCAAAAAATAAGTTTACTTTTAATTTAATTAGATTATAATATTCAGACAAAAAGTTGCAGGGTGAACTAGAGTAGTGAATCACATTATTGTAAAATATTCTAAATGACAAACACTACACTAGAAAAATAAGCAATATCCATGCAATTTGAAAACTTTGAAGTCTTCGTAACATTTTCACGGGCAAACGATTTTTTCTGGCCTTTTATTTTACATGAACAATAGTGAAAATATTTGGTTCAACTTCTCCATTAAAGAGGAAGTTAGCATCTTTAATTTAAAATTTTACAGGGAAAAGCTATATATACGGTACAATACGATATAAATTTGCAAAGAATCTCATTTTTTTAATTTACCATTTGCGAATAGAGAAATTTCATTCAAATTTCAATGTTTTTTTTTTAATATTTAGGGTTAACTTAACCTAACTAGAAATAATAATAAAAAAGAAATATAACAATGAAAAATATATCGATAACAAATCTTGAACGATGAAGCTTTTAAAATTTGAATAACGTGCAACAAGAATAAGTTTTATTAATAAAAACTAATAAAGCAAAAACTCTGATTAAAATATTCATATTAGAAAACTAAGTTTTAAATCAGTCTTGGAGTTGTATTTTCCAACCTATAATTCGCCAAAAGTCGCCAATTCCATTGAATTGATAAGTATAAATACTAAGAACAACTACGTTAAATACAAATATTTATTTAATAATTAAGAGTGTATCTTATCAATTGATATTGCAAACTAATTATTATATAAAAGCTACAAACACCAAATAAAAAAATTACTAATTTTTTTAAGTCATAATTTTTTAAAAAATAAGTGAAACCTAGCGGAAAAACGAACATCGTATGTTTAATTGACATTCCGTTACAGAATTTTCATATTCATAGCGAACGTTCTTTTCCAAGTTCATTTTTTCCTATTTAGCAACGAACTTTTCTCTGACGCACGTGCATCATAACTCTTCTCTCCCGAGTCCCAGTTTCGAATGGACCCGCGTGGTGAATCAAAACAACGATGAACCCGCCAACTTCGAACGTTGATCGTACGATATTTTAACCCCTTATGAATACATCTCTTAATATCATCGATCAAAGCGATGAAACTACACAAGGAATAAATTTGTGATATCAACCTCGTTTCTCACGCCTTCGATTCGGTGAAGGTTAAGAGCGATTTATTCTAAGGAATCGAATCACGCACCGATATTTTTTCCCCGCACATATGATTACTTTAGAACAAGATTTTCGAATGTTTGTTTTAAATTCTAATAGAATGAGCGGAGCCTAAAAGCGCTTCAGACGATAAAAAGTTCTTTACTCAAACAAGTTAATTATTCTTTTTACTTAATCTTCAAACGATAAAAAGTTATAAACTTAAACAAAGTCTTCTCTCTTACTTCTTTAAGTTTAATCCGAAAAAATTACTATTTACTAATTAATTTAATTGCTACTCTCTTATATAACATACAATTTCTTTAATGTTTCATTAAATTAGAAAGGGAGAAGAAATAGAAATTGAAAAAAAAAATACCTTCAGTAGTGTGTTTCAATTAATTATGCAATTCAAAATACACATTCTGTTTACTTGCACAGTAATTGTTTACTGTTACGCAACTTGCGGATGTATCTTTTTTGTAATATCTGTATTTCTTTTCCAGCAATTTTTTAAAAATGTTTCGTAAGAATTAAAAAAAGAATTTGAGTTCCGTTATACAGATGTCTTAATCATCGTCAATCTAATTTCTTCTTTTTTTTCTGTGTGTGTGGAGATTAATTGAAAATACGAGATATAAATTTCAAAAATGTCAAGAAGTCTCAAACGCTTCCTACTTGATTTTTAAAAATAATAAATTTATGTATTTATTTCAAACAAAAAATACATATTTAAAAAAACAGTAATTTTTTTCTAATTACTTCATTGCAACAACTATACGGATATAACTATCCGAACAAAAAATCATTTTCCTACTGATGGGAAACTGAAACAGAAACTAATAATTTCCACAAAAACAAACTTACCACTCAATACATTCCAAAGAAACTATCGTCTGCTTCAAGTTGTTGCCATATATCACCAGCAAATTTCAAGTCAATAAATTAATGCCAGTCTATCATATAATTATAATTTCAGCAATTAATCCGCCCAAAAAAAATTAACAGCGCGGGAGTCAAAAGTGCGAAAAGAAGAAAAAGAATCTCTTTTGTTTTTCTTCGACTTCCAGACGATAAGAAAGCGTGCAGCTCACGCCGAGCGCCACGCAAAACTGAACGTTCCGGCGGCAAATCGCAGCACAAGTCATTAACAATGGTGGAATTAATGTTCCTCCGCCACGGCGTGCGCCATGAAAATGTGACACATGTGGGAGCAGTCAGACACTTCTACTATCAGCCCCCCCGAAAAAAATCGATAACCTCCACTCACAGCTGGCTTGCCGGCGGTCGAGCTGCACACCAGAGAGTTGTGCTCCTCGGAGCAACGGTCGTAGCCGGCGATCGCACAAACTGTCTCATCGTACTAATGCCAGGGCCTAATTAACACGCGCCAATCTGGCTAAAAATGGCCGTGTGAGTCATCCAAGTGTTTTAACGTCGACGCCACGCAGATTTTTCTCGCCTCTGAATCCCGCAAACTGTCTAAAAATTGGCTCCGAAACCTTCCTTGGCGCCGTCCGCTGCGGGCTGTTTTTGTCACTACTCACTCCGCTCATGGGTTTCTAACTCACGGCCAGCCGTGAAAATAGCCTTATTCACAGGAGAAGGTATTTTTACTCCGCTAATTAATTATTCAAAAAATTAATTGGATTGGAGAACGCATGCGCGTCCTGCATTTCCGACCGCAAAGCATGATGGGTAGACCGTCTGCTAGAAAAAACTGTCATGGCGATTTTGTTTGGGTTATAGTTGTGTGTTGACGTGTTCTTCGCATATTTGGATACCTTTATTTTGCTCGTTGGTGTTGAAAAAGCTTATGAGACGTACATGATTGCAAGGTAAACAGCATTTTATATTTATTAAACTCCTAATTTTGTGTTCTTTAAGTTTTTACCTCCATCACGACATATGGATTCACCGGTGTTTACGTGCCGCGGTAGGCTTAGTGAAAAATAAATTTTTCGTACATTTCTCTATATTTACTATTATTTAAATCATTAATTACTTCAAACTAATTCATTTCTTTTTATATTTTGAGAATTTAAATGATTCTTGCTGTAAATAAACTTCATAAGTATTATTTGATTATGAATTATATCGCAGTTTCTGTATCTTGTTCTCTATAAACTAATAGATCGTGTATAAAGAAGTTCTTTGATTCTGTTATAATAGAAATCCAAATAAAATTACAAACAAATGTATAATGATATTTCTTTATTGAAGCTTCAATAAGTGAAATTTCATTAATGGTTTTGGTGTCTCGCTATCATACCGATGTTCATTAGTCATCGAAGATAAATCGGACATCTCGTTTTTCTGTGTGACGAAAACTCGATTAATATCGGTTTAGTAAAAATTGTAGTTAGGATGTTTTTGTATTTTGACTTATACTTTCTATTTATTAACTTGGTGTAATTTATGAATCTAACTTAAGCAATTATAGGTAGAAAAATTGCATGGGTTGATTTAGCAACCACATCAATTTACCCATTTTTTTTCTTTTATAAGTATTTCTGTTTTTATTACTTTCGAGTTCTTTATTAGGTGAGTTTCATTTTTAAATTAATTCTTTGTTGGAAATTCTTTCCTCTTTTTAGTTAAGACTTCAGTAATTTATTTTAAAACTTTTTTTAGAAACTGGCAACTTTTTAAGCTGATGCTATTCTGAAGATTAGTAAAGCTGAATGGAATTCCCATTTATTAAATAGTTTTTAATTAATATAAAAACTAGATTGGTGAGCATCTGTGGTTGTTTTGCTGAAGATGAAATTCTAAATTGGTATTGCAAATGTTCCTTTACTTCTAATATTGGTTGTATTACTTTCTAACATTATTTTATTTCTCGCATCATACTGACTTCATTTACTTTTCTATTATATCAATGTTTTATGTATGTTTTCAATTGAAAAGTTGATATGTGTGTAGTCCCTCCCATTAGTCAACTTGTCAAATTGTTATTTTCAGAATTTCATTGAATGCTGTAATTATTTCAGAGAAGATTTTAAATTAAAACTATATTTTTACCAGAACTAATGTATGTTTTTAGAATTGATATTTATTAAAACCAGTGGCACACACAAGGGGGAGGTCCTGGGGGTCCCCCAAGCCCTTGATTTTTTTTCCCGATTGATTATAATTCAGTACAGTCCCGCTAATCCGAACACTGCTAATCCGAACATCCGGTTAATCGAACGGCTCCGCGGAAAATTTTTATAATTTTAAGGGACGAAAAAAATCGGTGAATATTTCAATATAAAACAGTATAAACCTTAATTCAAAACAGTTCTTTATTTAATATTCACGCACTGTACATCAAGTTATGGTACAAATTTTAAAATGGAATAAACTACAGAACAGAACACTAATGTTTAGTATGGAAAAATTGTACAACATAACCCGTACTCCCAGTTCAAATAGTGATTTCGCTGTTACTCCGGCTAATCCGAACAATCACGTAAAACAGGGGTTGTCCAATTGTTCGGATTATCGGGACTGTACTGTATATAGTAAAATTTAATTACTTGTTATTAATGATTAATTTTATTAATTAATGCTAATTATTTATTCAAAAAATTAGTTTTTTACTGTGTTTTGTTCGATGACCCCAAGGAGCATGATACAAGAATGGTGAACTTTCGATCCCGGACCCCCTTGAAAAATTCCTGTGTGCGCTACTGATTAAAACCATACACATGTTCTTATAGTTAGAAACTTGGATATTAATGTCACCACAACCAAATTTGTGTCATGCTAATTGTGGCTTGATATCGTAACAGGAAAAGAGAATAACAAAAGTTTTACATGCGTTTCATTTGAAAAAATCGGTCAATAAGATTTTTTTGGAAAATAGCACAATTTGTGTGGCATAAAATTGATTTTGGTTATGTTAATATGTAAGCGTTGATATGTTATTTCATAATCATCCATATTGCTACTCATTATAATGTGAACTTAAGGTACTTGTGTATTATCACAACAATCGCCAGTTTTCAAGCTAATGCGCCAAGTTGGCAACCCCAATTTTCCATGTGTAGTATGCGCTGAATTGGCAATCGTGCTTCGTTTCATAAAATGTCACCAATATGTTGCGATAATACACAAGTATCAAAATTAATTTTAATAAAAAAATATCTTCGTATGCTGAGTGTTAGGTTTTTTGTTGTGACCTTATCACTTGGTTTTCCCTGTCTTATGTGGATATTTCTCTGGTATCAAGTACTTTAAGATCAGGGGTAGGTAAACAGCAGCCCACCAAAACAGTCAGAAAATATATTTTGAAGCAAGATTTGTTTCCTGTGTGCAATCAAAGATTGATTCATCTTGCCTTTTTCACTATTAAGAAAACAGAATTCTTTCATTAGGGGAAGACAATACCTAAAAGTGTTTCATCTTTGAAATCATCTGCTGAGTTTGACAAGGCAAAAAATCAGAGGATTTCTTAAAAAAATGAGCCTATATTCAATTTTTTCTTGTCATCCCGTTACTGCTAATATTGTTTCCGCCCCTGAGGAGCTACAGCTTAAACATTGACTTACTGTTAAATCACATTGTTAAGGAAATGTTTGATGCCATGATATTGACTTTTACAAATCTTTGTCAGCTAAAAACTTACCAAGTATAAAGAACAATTTTCCAGTAGATTTCTTTGTTTTAGTTGGCATATATTTGCGAGTAAAGTTTTCCTTGCATGAAGGTCAACAAGAATATATATACAGATTCAAGTTGACTCAAGTAAACTTTTTTATAATGAATACAATTATTTAAAAAAGGTGCAGCCTTCCGATATCTTCTCTCACAATGTTTATTATTATTACATCAATAAAGGCCATATAAGCAATTTCCCTGCAAACAGCCCAATACAAAGTAGCCTCCGCAGAAAAGTTGTCAGAAGAAAAATTCATAGAGCCTCTCCTTTAAGACAGAGGACAGTCGGGAGTGTTTTTAATGTCAATTCTGTGTAGGTGTTCCTGAAGAAAGTCATGATTAGACAAAGTTCTAAAAGTAGCAGAGAAGATTTGTCTAGGAAGATTCATTGTGACTGGACTAGGAGCAGTATCAATCAAATCTTTCCCATAGCATCATCTTCTTGAATTTGATGAATATACTTTCCCATGGATATAGAGATATTCGAAAAAGATTGGTTGTGGGAGATGACAGCCATACTTTGCCAAAGAGTTCACCTTTTCTTTGCTTGGGGGTGTTACAAAGGCTAGGGATCCATTGGAAGACAATACTCCTATTAGCACTGTTGAGTTCATGAATGCTCCCACAATGTGGTCCATGAGCTAAAGCAAGTTGTTCATACCAGTATTAGATGACGAATTTTCCAGCACTAATAATGCTCATTTTTTGCCATTTTATCCTAAAAATTTACATCACTAACTACAATAAAATTGTATCTACCTAATAGAGCAGTGGTCCCCAACCCCTGAGCCACAAACCGGTACTGGTCTGTGGATCAAATGGTACAGAACTGCTCAAAGGAGCATTAAATTTCATTTTATTTACTGTGGTGCATTTCTGTTGTGCTTGTGCAACTTTACATGGAAATCACTTTGTATTCATGTTTTGGGGGTAATTGATTTTATTCTGAATGCGCATTTAAAAATTAAAATCATTAAATCAAAACAAGGGAAAATATTAACAATCTACATCTAACCTTCAGTGGTTCGAGGTAAAATGATCAAACTTTGGTATAAAAGGGTTGGAGCACTTGATGACGAGAGAAATTGATGAATATTAAATATGTAAAGGTTAAAATTTGTGTGAAAGCTCGGAGAGTGGGATACCAGTTCAAGTGTTCTTCTCATCACTTGGCTGTAACAGGCTCAAAATTATGCTGTCCATTGTCAGTAGCCCTTGTGTTATTTCAAAGTATGGCATTTTCAAAATAGGATATTTTTCTCATAAACTTTTATGTAAGGCTTCATAAATAGCCCTTGCATTGCAGTGTAGCGAGACATCAATAAGCAATCAATCTGAGGCTTCATAAGAGCCCAAGTGTACCAATATAGTTTCAAAGGCATAGTATGGCTTCATTAGAAAAGTAGTGTTAGTCTTTCTAATAAATTTTTCCCTTTTAAGAATTAATATTTTGGATTTCATTATTTAAAAGTTATACTTTAATTATATTTTTAACTTGGATTATCATCAAGAATAATTTCTTCATAAACTCAACAGCCTTTTACAGGCCAAGACTGACCTGCTGATCCTCCTCCAGTTGACACTATCAATCACAATGGCTTTCCATCGGTTGATTCCCATTAGTTTCTTTTTCCACATCGTTTAACCATCATGTAGGTCAGCTATGGTGAACCAGTGGCACGCATGCCATCAATGGCACACGACACAATATTTTGGCACCCCAGGGATCAAAAGGGTTTGCATTTTATTTCAAAGTAACAAAATTCACTATGAAGTATTACAAACAAATGCGAGTGATAGGTCGCGGAGCGACGGGGAACGCATTCTTTTATTATTGTCTTGCCTTAGTTACGTCGTGGACTACAGTCGCTCATGATGCAAAATTTTTCTACACATAGCATCGTCAATTTCGTTGACACAACTGTATTTTAAAGTTTATTTGTGTTACATTTACGATTTTTAGCTGTTATTTAACATGACTATTTTAGCAAAAGAACAAAAAGTGCTATATAGTAAGTGTAACGGAGAATTTCAAACTTGGCGAATCTAGAAATATGGCATTATTAGTAAATGCAACAGAACGATGTGTTTTATGTTCTGGAACAGTGGTATGCAGAACATCGTCTGTAAAATGGCATTTTGAAACAAATCGCAAATCCTCTTGACAAAAAAGTACACCACAGCAAAAATAATCAATTGCTTAGAAACCATTTGGCAGATGACTCCAATTCTCAGCATGCAATCTACTTAAAGATACATATTACAATCCTAATGTAAGCTAATTGTAATCCAATCAGCAACAGCAAAAAGTCACACTAATGCTACTTTAATTTGAATTACACGTATAACTAAAACATCTACAACTATACAGTGCACACACACACACAAAAGATATTTTTTCATAGCAAATAAAAAGTTTTGAGTTGTTAGTATTTAGTTTTATTATTTTTCCAATAATCACTACTCAAAATGATTTGACACATGGCACGTCTACACCGCATTAAATACTTAAAAAAAAAATGGCACGTCTATACTTCACTAAACACTTCTTTCGAAAAAAATGGCACGTTGATCCATAAAGGTTCTCCACCCCTGGTGTAGGTGGTCGTCCTCTATGTGTGGTCCCCTCAATTTTAAAAAGCTACTTTTTTTTGGTAGGGAAAGCATTCTCATCTGTACAGATAGCCCAGCCAACTAATGTGTGATGTTTTTATAGTTCTTGCAGTGTCAATCCTGCCATATTTCCTGTAAATTTCATAATTGCTTCAATCATTCATATATTGAATTTACGCTAAAAATTTTAGGTACTTGCATAGTAACCTTACAGCAGCCAAATTTGTGTCATACAAATCTTGCATTTTTTACCAAAAATCTGACTGATTAGTGTTTTCTCAAGTAAAAAACATAAGAATCTTTTTGTTTTGATATCATGGCACAAATTTTGTTGCAGTGACACTAACACACAAGTACTGAATTCTATTGTATATAAAGCTTTGCAATTCCTATAAATTTTGTTCAATTCCATGTGTAGGAAGCTGTTAGCTGCTTATTATCTATTATTGCAAAGAATAGGAAACAAGATAGTTTTATCAATTTGTGTAATTTAAACTGAATTTTTCATGTACTTTTTATCATAGGTTTAAAATATTTTTTAGAACTGCTGAAAACTTAATTTTAACTTTGGTTATTTAGAATTAAGACTATCAACTGGTAAATTGGTAAAGATTTTTAAGAATTTTCCCAGTTATAATCAGGATAATGTTTGAGCATGTGCTTGAGCATTTTCTTTTTTCATTATTGGCTAATGTATATTAAAGCATTTGAAGATATGTGATGGACTAATATGCAAGTACTTGGAATAAAAGCAACTTAACTGAACTTTTCAAATCTTAAATGGTGTTAAATAATGCCTCACTGGTTTTGATTTGCACCTTTTCATGTTGCTTTACTTATAATCTATCATTTGCATGTCTGGCATCTTATGTTCAATGCCTTTGAAATTTTTACTGGGACTGGCTGTTTGTAGCTGGTACAGTCAGCAGCCATGTTATCATGTTTGCTTTCATCTTTGTGTCACATTAGCAGAATTGTATCAAAGTTATAAATGCTGCTTTTTTCATGATTAATATAAATGTAGGTTTTAAGTTGGTTTCTGTGCTTTTTATTAAATTTATTGATTAATGCCAAATGTTGAAAATTCAGTCAATTATATTTATGTATTATCCAGTATTCATATAAGAGAGGCTATTGCAGCTCAATGTTCTTGATTAGTGCTTGATTACCTTTTAATATTGCAATGTTTAGGCAATTAATTACAAATTGTCTTAAAATTGTATATGCTCTTTATATTGTTGATCAATTCTTTAAATTAAAGGTGGGTAATTTCTCTAGCTTGAGGGTTACATTGTGGGAGTGGAGGGAACCAGAGGGCAGCACCTTTTTAAAATATTGCATTCATTAAAGTTGTACTTCCGAAAAGATAGTGATTGTATCATTTATAAAAATCAATTAACTTAGATAAAATAATGGCAGTTTTATTCTATTTTATGTGCTGATTTCAGATCTATAGCTGCAAGCGCATTTAATTTTCGAATCAGTTCAATGTGACAAAGGAACCCTATCTCACTTTGCTACATTTTCTTTAGAGGCAGAAGTGAAATCAGTTGTCGCAATTCTCATCACAGTCTGTTAGCTATTCTCAGCCAACTTTCATCTATATTTACTCTTGTTAATGCATGCAAGAAAGACTGCCCACAAATGTGTCGACCCAAATATAAGGAACATTTTCGCAGCAAATTTCTTCATACATGGAAATTTTTCATAAGACAAAGATTTGTAAAAGCCAGTATCATGGCATTAAACATTTTCTTCACAATGTAATTGATCTTGCTGCAAGTCAATAAATTTAAGCTGCAGCTCCTCATTTGCTGTATGCAATGTTAGCAATAATGGAATAAGACAGCAAATTAAATTTAGTGTGAATTTTTTTAAAATCCTGAATTTTTCTTGTGATCTTGTCCTCCAAACTTTGCAGATGATCTCTAATCTTTGCTGAAAGGTTTTCAAGGTACTTTGTTTTCTATTAAAGGAATTCACCTAATAGTGAAAAAAAATAAGGGGTGAATCTTTAGTCGCACACAGATGTTCAAAGCAGATTTTTTTTGTCTTGCCAGGACTTAAAAATTACTCTGCGGGGACCTATTTGCTCACCCCTGCCTAAAATGAAAATACATTGCCAAATGGTACAGTATGTATCCAGTGGTAGGGAAACTATTTTCTTTCATGTACAGATCTTATAATCTTTTGACGTCTCTGTTATGTTTTATGTGGTTCGTAATGATCAGCTGCATATTACTTTTTAAACTAATTTAATTATGTCACAATATTCACAGTAAAAGAAAATTACACTTATATACAGAAATTAATAATACATTCTATTCTAATCGTGGCATTCACATATATTTAGGATGATTCTATTACTGTTACAGTCATTAGTCTTAGAACTGATAACAGTTAAATATGCATCACAGACTCAAAATTAGTTGAGGATATAACATGCAAGTATTTTGTGAAGGTGGAATGGTAGCATATCGCGCTTCCACTACTCAGATCCAAATTCTATTCCCGGGCTGGTCAAGGTCGATCCAGCTTTTTATCCCTACTGCAGTGGGTCAATAAATGAGTACCAAGCTTGCTTGGGGGTCTCGCTTCAGACTGACCACCTAATCGGGACATCTACTTCTGCATCTCAGTGCTCAATAGTCATGTATACTGGGATAGGCACAGTACTCTCTGGCCCTCATGTGCTGTTGTGTCACTGAGTTTGGGTTAAGTTTTAATAATTCCCCAGAAATTATTTTTTGTCAGGGTAAAATTATTTCCTACATAAAAAGATTCTTTTCCCCCTCCTTCCAGTTTCATTCATCATTGAATAGAATATTTTTCTTAATCTATAGAATCTTTAAAGATTTATATAACATTTTGAACTTTTTACCTTCAAAATAAAACATAGAAATCTTATAAAATGTTTTTTTTTATTCCACTTTTATGGAATTTAGTGTTTTATTTTGGTTTAGACATTCTTGAGCATTTCAAGAATTTTAATATTAACAAAGCATCACAAACAGGACTTAAAAGCTATTTTGTTCATGTAATTTGTTTTAATACAAACTAAGGAAGAAATTTAACCTCTACAATTCAAAAAGTATGTAAATTACAGGTATAAATTTTAAATTTGAAAGTCATTTAAGATACAAGATTAATGTCAAATAATGGAAGCATGTAATTTTATTTAAGTTTTCTTAAGGACTTATGTTTTTTCAAGCTGAAATAGAATTTTTCTCTTCAGTAATCACTCTAAAAGTATTCATTGATGTCTTATGCCCTGCTAATCCTTTGAACGTAAAAAAAATCGTATCTTTTTAAGCCTAGTATTCTATTCTGCTTGCATCGAAAATATAGCATTCTATTTTACTGCTATCTTTTTGACAATTTACACCAGAGGTTCCCAAACTTTTCGTCTCGTAGATTCCATGTAATGTTTTTCGCCTTTGGGTAGACCCCTGTTTACCTCGTATATAATTTTTGTACTTTTATCAACTTAAATATCTTTTTGACAGCTGGTATAGAACTATTTACTTTCAAAGATTGCAATTTTTAACTGTTGTGAAATATAGTGTTTAAAATTTTAAAAAATTTATGTTGATTTAATTTTAAATTAAAATTTAATAATTCATAAAATGACTGTTACAAAAAAAACTGAACAACAAACAAATGCTTTTAATGGTAGGGATGAATCTGGCCCTTCAATAACAAATTTTCATATTTAGCATCAATTCTCTAGTTTACCTTGGTTCTCTATAATTTGGGATAAATAACAGGTATGTCTTTTTAACATCAAAATTGCTGACATCAGTTTCTAAACTTCACTTTAAGGTCTTTGTTAGTGCCTATTCCAATCAATTCCTGAAATATCCCATTTATTTTCTTCAATGGGACCATATGATACACATTGCCTCCTTTAGTATTACCATAATCAAAGCATTCACGAACCTAATTTCAAACTACGAGTAGAGGGTATTTAAACCTTGAAGGTAGGTTAAAATGTCATCTTTCTGGTGGATTGCCTGTGAGAAAATGGGAAAATTCGTGCCATCCAATATTATGGTTTTATAGCTTGATTCTGGCAAGAAAACTGAAAGGATGGTTCTTGTTTTGATAAAATATATGCTTATTTTAATAAAGATATAACTGCAAATTATCCATGTTAAATTTAGTAATTAAATCTGATTAATAGGCAAAATCTGGTTTCTACTTGATTACATTTTCTTTTTTTAAATTAAAGTCAGAATTTGGTTTTATGAGAGTCGCTATCGTAGACCCTCATGGACCCCTAAATTTTTTTTTGCTGATATAGACTACTAGGGGTTGAAATAGACCACTTTGTGAAAATCATTGGTTTACTCTGAGAACTTCAGTCACAGTCTAAACATATATGAAAACTTTGAGCGAGTTTTCAAAATTTTGAAATTTTTTCAATCTTACTAGGATATATTTTATTAATTAAGCAATTGTATTTGGTTTTGAAATATTCTTGCTGTAAAGTGTGAGAACAAATAACTTTATAATTAAATTAATATTTAAATGTATAAATCTCCCAAAAGTATTTGAAATTTTTATGAAATTTTATTCCTTAAATAACAAATTTAATGCATTACAATATTGTCATTTAGTGATCAACATTATAAAAATAAAATCGGTTGCAAGTTTTTCTTTCTTTTTTCTAACTTACAACCTTTTATCACATTTTTTTTTCTTCTAGATTTAGCGTGGACCTTGATTTTTCTAGAATACACCTAATTTTAAATATTGGAGTTGACATGTACATCTATTTATAATGAATAGTTATCGATTTAAAAAATGCCCATTTAATTCAATAGTTTTTTTAAAAAATCATTCTTTGAAGTAATATTTGTGCTAATTTTAAATTGATTAAATGTACAAAAGTTTAATGTAAGAAACTTTTGGTCATTTTACAGTTTTAATACATAGAAATTAGACTGATTTGAAGATTTACTGATGAACTCTCAATGTGTTGACCATGTGATATAAATCTTAAATTGAAATGAAATTTGTTCTTTTAGAACAAAAATATTTTTTGTGACTTGGTACAGTTAAGTGAATAAGTCTTTGATTGATCAATATGTTCTAATTTTTAGGTGGTCAATTTATATATTTATAATGTTAATCAAAAGATATATAAAATAGAATTTGAATGAAAAAAATGAATAGGTTTTTAGTTTTTTTACATATGTATATTATTGGTGAAACTGAAGATATTTTAAGTTCTATTCTAGAATATACAAGTATTTTAAACTAATATAAGTCAGTTTAAATTCATAAAAATTTCTTAATTTGCCACTAGTAATGATTTGTTGTAGTTTTTTTGATTTGTTGTATTTAGATGTTAATCAAATTTGAACAGTTCACCATGGTTGCTAAACATTTGTTTTGTTTTAATGTTACATCTACTAGATATTTCAACACATAATTTTAAAGATCTATTATTTAGATAGTAATAATATATATGAATGTCAAAATTTTTTGAGCTGTTGAGCAGGAGTCATGACAAATATCATAATTTTATTGTATGGGAACAACCATTCATCCAAGTAAATGTCTTTTGAAGGATATTTTTACAATTGAAGGAAAACTACTTTGTATTTTCTAATTTCTGTTTAGGTTGAGAATCATAGGTTCTGAAACTGTTGAGTATCAAATGTGAGTCTAATTTCCTCCAAAATAACTAGTTTTGTGTATCTTAATACTTCTGATCTTTGAGTCCTTTTTTTTTTTTTTTTTGCTAGATAATACCCAAGTACTTTTAATATCTAAATACTTAATTAGGTCAAAAGAATTAATTTTTAAATTTTTTTGAATTTCATTATAAGTTGACACATTCAAGTACTTAAAGAAATTTTTTATTATAAGTACATATGTGAGAATGAATGTTATATACAATTTAAAGGCACTTATTTTCATTTTGTTTTTGAATGTTTACTTGGGAGAAAAAGTATAGCTTTATAAATCCCATTCTAAATGCAAGAAAATACATACCTTCATTATTGCTACTATTACTTACAAACTCATAGGGCATTGTCAAACTTAACATTGCTTTTACTGATTAAATATTTTTACATTTATACATTTGTGTTGTCTTAAATTTCATATAAATGTTACTGGGTTTGATCTTGCATTAAACATCTGCAGAATAAATGTAACTTAATCCTCAAAAAAGTATTCATTATATAATTTCAGTTTCCATCTTAATATAGTCCAGTTTTTTGCAGGGGCTGCGGTAGCCCAGTGGTCAAGGTATCTGATCATGGCAGGCATCTCGTGAGTTCGATCCCAGTACCACTAAAGACCAGCCGTGTAGGGCAGCAATGCACGTTAAATCTGTCGAGAGCTGGAACGCCCTCCCGTTGATGTGGTAGCTAGGAGAGGGGTTCCAGCTCAGGTGTCGTCCACGTCACTTGACTATGGTTCAAAATTACGTGGTCCGTCGCCAAAAGTCCTTGTGTAGCTGAACAGTGCGACGTTAATATTCACTCACTCATCCAGTTTTTTTGCAAAGAGATTTAATCAAATTTACATTTAGTTTCAAATTTTTCTTGTGTATGCTAGATTTCCTAATACAACAGTAGGATTGTTACTGTATAAAATGTAGTACGGTTTCAATCTTGAATAAGGTTAACTAATACTAATTTTTTTTTTAAATAAATTTCTATCAGTAACAAAATAAAAGTTCAAACTATTATATTTTCTATACGCAGTTTTTTGTAGAGTTAACTGTATTTTCTATGCATGTAGGTACATCCTGTTTCTAATTTCACTCCACCTTAATTGATTTGTTTTTTCAGCCTGATAGAAAACTTCTATATTGTGCTGTTAGTGCTTCAATTTGTTTTGTGTAGGCTTTTTGGTCTAGTCGAGTAATAATGACAATCCAAATCAGCATAGACACAAGTAAAAACTCGTCGTGTGTGAAACAAAACATTTATTAGTTACAATAATCCAACACAACCAGTGTGCTGACATTTGATCCAATGAGTAAGTTAATGCTATTTACAAAACAAAGTATTTATTTGTGAAGATTTGGATCTCTTCATTTCACAAGTGGTGAGGGGTATCACAGCGTCACCACATTTTGCCTTATCTGTTGCATGAAATATGATGAGCAGAACATTACTATTTTATTCATAAGCTCTTGCATAGACAAAACAGACTTGCATTTCATAGACTTTTCTGATGAGGAGTTGCACATTCGTGTTTTGAATAGTCAACTATAAATCTGTGGAGAAATAGGTTTTTTAAAAAAGTTTAAGATAATTACTATGTTAGTCATTCAATATACTAATTGGTATTTTTTTTAAAACTTTAAATAGAATAGATTGTATGTATATAATTTAGACATACAATAATTGCTATTGTATGTATTAAATGGTTTTTAAAAATTGAAAATTGATATATACGTATGTAACATAGTCTATATGATATCATTCCTGACATAAGTGCACTTCAGGAAAATTCTATAATGTCAATAGAATTATTTGATTTGTACTCTATGCTTAGATAGTGTTAAAAGTACAACAGTTATCTACAGAAATTAAGTTAGAAAACCTTTTTCATCTGGATACATTATTATATAACTTAAGTAATGTTTATATTAATTTGCCTCTACAAGATAGACTTTAGTATCGAACATGGCAAGATTATTACTAACGTGACAAATTTTCATTAAAAAGTTGTGTAATTTAGAAAAAAATTACCTATTTTAAATTTAGATAATTAACCTTACACATTTTACCTATCAGTTAAAATATAGACTATTCAACTATAGGTATTAGTGTTTTATTTCATGGTGTAAGGTCACATTTAAGAGTACCTAATAGAATGTATCAGCTCAGGCCTTGTCATGTGATGGTTTAAAATTACAAGGTTCATTACATTAACCTGTGTTACATTAGAATATGATGAAAGTTATACATCATAAAATTGGTGATAGTTAATTTTTTTTCTGTTTGTAGGTTGAGTAGAAATACTTCTAATTAATATGTATGTCAGAATATATGCTTTAATGCCATTGTATATATTTTTTTGGTAATTTACCTCTATTTTTTTTTTACTTTCCAATGAGATAAAACTAAATAAGGGCATATTTATAATGAAATCATTCTATATAGCACATACAAGAAAACTTTATTATGTGTTAATTTTTAATATGTTTTATGACTTATTATAGTCTAAAACCAAATACTAGTTTTTAAATTAATGCATTCAATGACTCTACAATTGCATGTCAAAAGAAACTAATTTTTTTCCTCTTTTGCTATGTAGAAAAATTATTGAATATTCTAGGTTGGAGTAGGCAAATATAGCAGCCTGTCAAAAATCCAAGTATAAAATCCTATTATCTATATATTTGAATCAACAAAATCGAGAAGTGCGAGAGGGTTAATTTTAGAATCCGTTTAATTAGACAAAGTTTCCAGCTAGTTATAGATAATATTTAATTAACACAGTAAATAAAACTGCCACTATTTTATTTATCATAAAAATCAATATACTTTTTCTGAGACACAAAATGAATGGAATCATTTTAAAAAAGTGGTATCCTGTGTTTCCACATTATTGCCCTCGAGCCAAAACAATTGTCTACCCTTGGTCTAGGTTATATGAATATAAAACTGCTTTGGCTGATGATTCCATTAGGATTACTACTTTTGGTTGTATTAACTTGTTTATGCTAGAAGCTTAGATATAACTTTTGTGGCATAAATCAAAAGGAACACATAGAAATATTTTACTGGTAAATCTATCTTTAAATTAATAAAATATAAATTCTACTTTAGTAAAACCACCTTCTGATGTGAAGAAATTCTTATATTAACCCTTTATATAATTTTTTCGGGTGATGGTACATATTAAAATACTTTTGGAGATGAACTTATTTCCTTTTCTTAATAAAGTCATGTTTTTTCTGATGCCACCCGATTGAGGCTGGCGAAGGGCTAGTTTTACATTTGCCATAGCAAATATTACAACCTTTGAAAAAAAATTGTAAAATTAAGAATTTCTACTTGAAAACAGGCTTCAGTACAATATGTAAAAGAAATTAACTAAACAATGAATTTGGTAGTATTATTTACCACAGCCTAGTGAAGGGTTATGTCTTTACTTTAACTGACATGGTAAAAATATTTAAAATAAGATTTAGTTCTTTGCAAGAAAAAGAAAATTTAATATTTAAATTTAAAGTTTCTGGGGAATACAAGTATACTAATATATGTGCTTGTTTAATTTGAAATTAATAATTTTTCTTTTTTCAGATGGAGAATTATTATGAAATCCTTGGTGTATCCACTACATCATCTCGAGAGGAGATTAAAAAGTCTTACCACAATTTGATTCGTGAACACCATCCTGATAAAAGTAATACCCAGCATTCCACACAGTTTCATCTAATTGATGAAGCGTGGAAAACTCTGAGCAATGATGAGCTTCGTAAAAAGTATGATGCAACATATAAAGCATCGGAACTTCATTCTGTGCATCCAGTGCAAGAAGAAATTAGTCTTTCAGACACTTTTTACAATGCGAAACTAGACCAATATGAAAAAGACTGTAGGTGTGGTGGAAAATATATTTTATCTAGAGCTGAAATAAGTGATGAACTGTTACTTGTTGACTGTGATAATTGCTCTTTAAGTATTATAATTGATTGTGCAATTTATGAACAAAATAAAGATGCTAATTCTTGACGGTATTTGGAATTTAATGCTTTCTTATGAATGAAACTACAGCAATATTTAAAGCATTTTTGTATTTAACATACAGGCTTATTCACATAATTTCTTCTAGGGTTTTAAAATGTTATAGTAAACCGTTTCTGTATTCGTCTTAGTTTCTTCAAGTTTTACAGGTGAAACTTTGGTTACATGGTATAATCCAATTCCTCCCACACTCTACTCAATGTTATTTGAAAACTTGGTTTTAGTCTCTTACAAAACTGCATGAAAGGATAACACATGTGGTCATGTTGAGTAGGAACTGGACAATTGGTTTTATGAATGTTATTACATAATTGTTTCTGTATTTTGTCTTAGTTTTATCGTAGCTCTTCGAAACCCAGGAGAGAATTTTGAATAACCCTGTATATTCCTTCCTCAGCAAAATCTCTAATCTGAGGAAGTTAAATTCTTATGAGGGACAGCTATAAAAGCACAAAACCATTACATTTTGGCCATCTTAAGAGTATTGTAATTTTAATATTAAAAAAATTTTAATTTCTCAACCTAATTTGAGGTACATTGCTATATATTAATGTTAATTTTTATAATTAGCATGGCAAATTAAAAAAAAACCCTTCTTTTCATAATTAAATGCCAATTTACAATGCATTTTTAATTTTGCATGCAATAATCAGTGTACTTCTACATTAAATATAACTTCATATGAAGTTTTTCTGAGAGAGAGATTAATTTAAAATACAAATAGTCTCATCATTTGAATTTTTATGTAACACTAATAAACTTCGAAAACTAATGTTTATCCTATAATGCATTAAAACTTACCTGAATATGCTACTTTGCTGTAGAAACTTAATCCTACAATTATTTCAATATCTACCTATATGAACGTTTAAGAAAATGTCAATTCTATGGGGAAAGAGAGGAATTGGTGGAATAAATTTCCTCAAAATATTTGTCAAGGTAAAAATTTTAAATTATTTTCAACAAAAGAGTCTTTGAAATCCTATTTTGATATTCATTTGATACCATGCTTCATGCAACACTTTTTGCTAAAAATTCATTATAAATTTCCCTATTTTTAAATTTTATTAGCAAACATTGATTCACAGTCGGACCACGATTTAACAAATTCATTGGGATCTATAATTTTAATCGTTAATTCGGGACTATTCGTAATATCACTGTTCAAAAAAATTATACAAATGATTCAAGATTTCACACTTTATTCAGCTGCTAAAATACTTGTACCATTGGATAACGTAAGAAGAGAATTTCCTGTCCAATTTAAAACTTTTGCGATAGTTTACACTCATGACTTACGAAATGTGTTAAATAGGGGTCCGACTGTACTTGAAATTGGTAGACGGTAATAAATCTTTGTTTATGAAGTACATTATGATAAAAGTAAGCTTATAACGTACGTTAAAATTCTGTTGAAATTATTTATATACAGTATTGAATAAAAATTCGTTTTGTTTTTGTTTCATTTTTTGAGACAAAAGGAGAGTATTCAATGATTTATTTTTGCACCATTTTTGTTAACTGTAGAATACAAACTTGTTTTCTATTTTGTTTTAGTCAGGATTTTGGGATAAAAAATATATATTATCGTAATTTCTAGCTGTTGTACAAATTATAAAAGTAAAATAATAAATCTTAAAAATGTTTTTGGTGTGTAAAATAAATAATTCATTATTTCTAGAACAATTTTTAAAATTTACTTATGTGACCATGGTAGTCGAATGATTATAGTCTCGAACTCGGGGACGGTGTTCTAATCCTCATATTGCGGAAGACTTACCATGTAAAAGAGCTGATGCATGTTTTATCTGACGCGAGGCTTAAATTCCTCACGTTGACATGGTGTATAGATATTTTCAAACATCTTGACACCCACCCTCTTGCATAATTTTTATAACCACAGTTAAGGTATCCGACTACGTTCGGAACCGTAATTTTAAAGCACATAAATGGTTATTTTTCATCATATTTAGTGTCACTCAGATTAGAATACATGCATAAAATTGTTTTAAGGACATTTTGACAAAAAGAAATTTATATTTAAATATAATATTTTGGCAAAAAAATTAACTTAGAATAATCTTTTTTCAAAATGTTCTCCTTTTGTGAAAAATGCTTCTATTATAATAATATTTTGCCTGTATATAGATAGCTCAGACCGCTCCACAGAGGCTCAACTAGAATTTTTGAAAAATTCACATTTTCAGAGTTATCACCCATTGAAATAATTATTCGCGTTTTTTTCTTAAAATGGCTCCCCTCTGTTGTCGTAAAACATGGATAAACCCACTTCTAAGTTATATATTTCAAAAATTCTGGTTGAGCCTCTGTACAGAGGTCTGAGCTATATACAGGCAAAATATTATTATAATAGAAGCATTTTTCACAAAAGAATATTTTGAAAATGGGTCATTCCTTGTTCATTTTTTGTCAAAATATTGTATTTAAATAAATTTTTTTTGTCAAAATGTCCTTAAAACAATTTTATGCATATATTCTAATCTAAGTGACACTAAATATCATGAAAATTATCCATTTATGCGCTTTTGAAAATCACGGTTCCGAACGTAGTCGGATACCTTAAAGGAAGAAATATTTTAAAAATTACTTTATTAACTTTTTCTCCATTAGTCTTGTCTGATGCAGAATCTTTAACCTTTTAAATCTTAAACTGTATTTCGGATTTAAGTGTGAAAAAAAAATAATGAGTGTGTTTTGTTTGTTACTTATGAAGTATATTGCACATCTGGGAATCCCACGTAAGATGCCCTTTCTGGGAAGAACGGCACTGACTCACACAATGATGGGAGTGATTCGGGAAATTCCTTTTCATGGTTAAATTGAATAATACGAAACATAGTTGTGAGAACTCGTTAGTCAGCCATTTTTAATTGATTCTGATTAGGAAATTCCGAACTTGCAGTTATATTTACCCCGGGCAATTTATCCGCAGTGACGATGGCATAATTGCAGTGATCTAAATTAGTGCTTTTCTGAAACTTTTCTCTTGCACTCTTAAGTAAATATTTTGAGCATAAAAGTGTATAAAAAAGACAAGGTTGAGACTTGCGCAGATTATTGTGCAATTATGTCCTGTAACCGCTACCAATGCGCCTTGTAATAGCATTTGCTGATAATTACAGAATCAAATTATTTGAAAAGTTATATTTAATAAAAACAAAATTATTGTATCTTTAGTTTAGTACATCTGTTCGCATCAATGAACTGGATTAAATTAAATATCAAACGAATTTTTAATTTTTTAAAAAAATAATCATTATTTCCAGTGGTGAAACCGCGTTACTTACCTCATCCTGTAATGCTCCCCACAAACATGAGTATACAAAATTAAAGAATTGTGCAGTATCTTAAATGACACAAAAAAGTTAAGTTTTCTTTTTTTTAAAGTAAAAGTAATCTTGCATTGAACGAATTGGCGATTGAAGAAGGATTGATTGAATTGATTTCTTTTAGTAAAATTCTTAATGTGAAGCGAGTACTGATTACAGACTTGAAATTCTATTGGTTATGGAGGAATATTTTATGACTCTATACTGAAGTCGTCTCCTCTAAATACGAAACACATTTTCAGACAGAAAAAATGCCTCAATTTTGATGAAAATTTGCAAGATTTTATTCTATGCACCTGTTTATCATATAGCGTTTCTAAAATTTCAAAATATTCTGTAAATAATTAATTTTTCCTTTTAACATATAAAAGGGATGCTTATTTAGCATTACGGTATAGGAGAAAATACATGAAACGCATTTTATATACAAGAAATTGGGTCAACTGAGATGGGGAAAAAAAGAGTATTAATGGAAAAAAATATGCTATTCTCTACTGGATAGCGTGGCTAGAATATAATATTTAGTGATGAAATTCTTTTTTCATCTGAAAAAATATTCAAAATCTCTGTCGTATTCTTTAACATTATGCACAGACAGCCTTAAAAGTAATATGGTTGTGGTTTGATAATAAAAATTTTGACTAACTCTCTCTTGGAATAACTTCAACAAAATTGGATGTGAAAGTATTATACCTAGTTGTGGGTGAGATCAACGACTCAAAATTTGGCCCTTGAAAAAACATCATGGAGGGATTTTATGGATAGAATTTTGTGAAGGAAGATATGCTTGCTTTAATTTGATAGAGAAGGAATAGTGGAAATCTTTATATAAAGAAATATGTTCGTATAAGGAAACTTACATTCATTCTGATTGTTAGAGGGTTAAACGAATATATTTTTACCATCATTATAGTGTTAACCATTTTAAAGGCTGTAAAAATCTTGTATGAGAGAATTTCATTGCAACACTAAAAAAGAAAATTGGAAGGAAAAGCGTAAAGGACTAAACATTTTTTATTTGCTTTATTTTTTAGCGGGAGGGAATATTTTTACTTAAAATTTCTCGGCATCCCTTTCTAACAAAACTCATGCTTTCTGGCCAGCCACAGATTTTACTTTGAAATATTGAGAGTAACAAAATGTATATATTGCTTTAGTTCGAAATATCAAGAGTTTTTCTAGGAGCTGAGCTTATACTTCTAATTAGCGAGAGGTTCGTATTATCTAAGGTTTGAATTAGCGAGAGTCGACTGTAATATGTCACAATCACACACATTTAAGAGATAAACTTTTAGTAGAATCCATAATTGCTGGGTAAAATTTAGGTTTAAATATTAAGTTTGGATCTTTTTGGTCGGCTTATCAAGGCATTCATAATCGAAAAGACGAACTTGAAGGGAAATTTTATGTTACTATCAAGGTAAGAGTCGATTTGTTGTGGTATTGTTGGTATATTAAAAGGTCTTTCAAACCAAGAGGAATTTTGGAAATTGTTAATTTGGCTGAGTGACCGAAGGATTCTTTAATCGTTGACTTCAGCCATTTCAACATTTTAATAGCGACATTAATATTTTTAAGAATATCATTCCATTTCAAAATCGGACAAATTGTAAGTCGACCTTGCCCATTAAAGAACTTGAGAAATTTTCATATCTCTTCGTCCGATCTGGTAGAATCGCTCTTGAATAACTGTGTAATATTAAGTAAATCGTTTCAATACGCGTAAATATTTCTTCATAAAATTTTAAACGAATCTTCATTGCTTTGGTTATTCTTGATGAAATTTTTCAATTGAATTACTTGAATGAAAAACTTTGAAATCCAAATCTGATGTTGCCAGATTTCCTTTCTAGAGTTTTTTTTCTTGCAAGTTTTATGAAAACTTTTCGAGCCGATTTAGATTAAACGTGTGGAGACTCCATTATTTTTTTTTTCCGACTGTCCAACTGCACTGGCATCTCTTTCTTGTTATTGCATCCGTATTGTCTAGAAAATTAATGTTATGCCATTAGTGCAACGACAAAAAGTTTATAAAAAACTGGAGACAAATATCACGAAACCAATGGAAAGTCTGGTATCATCTGGGATGTCTTACCCTATTTCAGCCCATCAACCTGCAACCGAAGGTAAGAAAAAGCAACGAATCTAACGTATTCTTGTGGCATATAATTACTTACTGTCATCAAATTTCTTTTATCTCGGAAACTGCATCCCACAATTATATTATTTTTCTTGTCTGATATAAAAGCTAATGAGGATCCACCAATTATCCTCGTTCTTATCTCCAGTTAATGCTGGAAGAAGATGAAATAAATGGAATATATATATTTTTTTTTCAGACATCGCGCCGGAAAAAAAAAGACTGTCCTCTGTCATTTCTCTCTTTGTGAGATCCAAGAAAAGGTACTGATTAATTTCTTCCACTGAAATGTTTATCCAGCAGTCCAAAAATAATGAAACACCATTCCAAAAAGGAGTGAAAAGAAAACGTTCCTCGGACAAATTGCCCCCTCCAAGACAGATACTAAATTAAAATTGCCCATCAAAGCTCCCCCTGACAGATTTCCATCAAGTAGCGGCCCAATCGGCACATAGAAACAAAACCGGTTTCCATACGAAAGCTCAGCCACGAAATACGAATAATAACAGATAACAGCTTGCCAGTAATTATGACGAAGGGAAACTGCAAATTAATGTTTCCCTTTGCTTCGATGAAGGCTCCAGTGCTTTCAAGGACTTCAATTAGCGTTGCTAATCCACCTCTTTTAGTTTCTTGGCGATGCAGTTACATAATACTAATGAAAATTACGTTCGTGCCATGGGGTTCTTCAAGGTTACCAGCGTTAATGAACTTGGGGGCTTTCTTTTCTAGGGCCCAGAAAGGTCGGAGGGAATAATTTGAGTGAATGCTAATTCGTCATTCGATAACTGTAATTTTCTTTTCAGTTTTTGATTGAGGTGAAAGATCTCGGTGAATATTTTATTAGTTCCTTGTGATGGATCGCACTGACGTTTGGTCGGCTTTGTGTATGTGACATCTATGAATAATGTAACATTCCGTTTTTTTTAAAAATATATATATATATATATATATATATCAATTCGAATGGTGGAATGAAATGTTTTCATGGTTTCCGTTGAGGTGTCATGCTTTCTGGAAAGTATATGTTTTTTTCCCCTGCCCTAAAAAATAAATTTCTGATTTGTGTTAAGTAAGTCAATACCACTTATATATAAATGCAGGTATGTAAGTCTTTAATAACGAGCTAGGGCCTCTTCATTGCAATTTAATGATAGTTTAATGTCCAATTGAAAAATAAGAATTAAAATTTTAAATCTTTTTAATATGTACTGTATTCTGAATAATAATTTTTCTCGGAATCTTAATCGGATTCATCATGGGAATCTTCTGATGATATATTTTTAGACCGCAGTGTTTAGGGTTTTAGGCTTGATAGCTGGAGTTGGGAGCTTTGAGGTTTTTTAGTAGTCTCATGAGCAAAGTCGCAAGCTTCGGGATAAGTAGCGTTTCAAGTCGAGCCTTTAATTCACTGAAATTGAACTTCTCTGATATGGGAAACTTTATTCCCTTAAAGATGTTAGCCAATAATCATACTAAATGAAACTGAGCACCCAAGTTCTCAATTGGTGTATGTAAAAGTTTTTGCATTTGTACAAAATGTAAGTTAAATACAGTCGGACCCAAATTTAACGAATTTATCAGGACCGGCTGTATTAATATTAGCTATTGGTTATGGGGAAAATTTGTCCTGTTTTCTCCGTATTGAAGTGTTTGGGTTTATGGTCCCTTCCAGGGACGTCTTCTTTGAGGCCCTGGGCTCAGAGAAATCTTAAGATTTTTAGTTCCTGGATCCCTATGCAAAAGTAGGCCCTATCTGAGATCTTCAAAAGTAGACAGTAGCATGTTTTATTAAGTACTCTTTCAAACGATAATTTGAAATAAATGTGCACGACTCAAATATCAGAAACCTAGGCATAAACAGGCTCGATCGATGGCCGCATTTCGACTAAATGAATCGAATGATTGCTTATGGCAAAGGGCCTAAGCCTAGACATGGACACAACGGTCATCCCATAATAATAGTTTTGCGAGTTGACATGCAATTTGAAATTCCGTGTTTTTTCGGAGAATATGTACGAAAATAATACTTGACCTTTAAAATTATCTGGATCACAATGATATTATGACAGAGTCGAGAACGAAACGAGGGTGAGGTCCTGGGCCCAGGTCCAGTTGGCCCATGTTTTAAGACGTACCTGGTCCCTACAACCAAAAGTTACTAAAAATTAATCTATTGGCCCCCTTTTCCTCCTAGACAATTTAAAAGAAAAAAAACAGTGTTTTTAATATGCAAGCTGTAATACTAATAGAATGCTTCATATATAGTTAATGGTAAATTTATAATGGATTTAGTTTTGAAATTTTGACAGTAAATATAGGATTGTATGGGTCCGGTGGGCATTGTTTGAGGATACTTACCACTGGCGTAGCTAGTCCTAAGGGGGCCCTGTATCAAAACTTTCTTGGGGACCCCTTTCTGGACACCTTTAAAATTTCACGATGTTTTGCTTACATATGTAGGGGCCCCTGTAGCTTGGAGTCCCCGTATCATTGATACAGCGGTAGCTACGCCCCGGATACTTACCGTAAATTCTTGCATAATTTTGAATCCTCAAATCATTATGTATCTAATTTATAAATGAAGAGCAATTATAACATAACTACGATTGTTTCCGAATGACTGATAACCTGATGCTACTAATTCTCCAAAGCAGAGATGGGATTTCAGAAATAATAAATCGTTGAATTTATACAACCTTTGTGATCTTATCTTGAGCATAGAATCTCGTGCTGAAACTTCGCATCAAAGCTACATCCCTTGTATGTCCTATGAAGCGAGAATGAATAAAAGTGCTTGTAAATGAGGTGGATTCTTGCGGTGATTTCATTATAGATAATAATTAAAAACTTCAGCCAGTGATAATGATCTTTATTCATGTCTTGATCGAATATAATTCGTATCTCGAAATCTTGATGATCTGGTTCTGAATTCATTATGTAGGATGCCATTCAAATAGTTGATCAATCACACGTGTTTGTGAATTAATTCGCTTTCTTTTGACCTTGATCTTGATCTTTTGTTGATTGTCTAGTGAAATTTTTACAACTTGTGAGCTGCTGACTTGTGTATCATTGTAACCTTCAAAACTTCCCACGCCTTGAAGTAGCCAGTCGGAAAACGGTTCTGTATCTGTTCGTCATCTATTGACAGATGGGACCAAACCTTGTCGTAATGTCATCTGCATTAAATCGGAGTTATCTTGATGGGGGGAGTTTTACGGATACTATAGCTTTTTTAAAAATTTAAGCATTTATTAAAAAATCATTTTTTTTTTAGCACGCAGTTTTACTCTCCAGTTCAGCTATTATATCAAGAATATTGTTTTATTTTTTTAATCCTTTGGTTCAATTAAGATATCTGCAGTGGATGCTCTGAAGCAGTAGCGCACACAGAAATTTTTCAAGGGGTGGGGTGGGGGGTCCGGGGTCGAAAGTTCACCATTCTTGTATTATGCTCCTTGTAGAGGAAAGTTTTTGATTTTTGTCGATTTTCTATATTTAGGGAACAAAACACAATAAAAAGCTAATTATTGAATAAATAATTAGCATTAATTAATAAAATTAATCATTACTAACAAATACTTAATTAAATTTTACGTACTATGTACTTAGAATTATAATCAATCTGTAAATCCAAAATTTAAGTATTTTTGAGAAAAAATCAAGGGCTTTGATATTGGGGGATCCGGACCCTGACTGAATTGTGTGCGCCACTGTGCTCTGAAGTATTCTTAATGTACTAACGCGTAAAGAGGATCAATCCTACCTGAAAAGCTACTTCATACAGATATTGTTTCTCCTGTATTCTGGTTGATAGCAGTGTGGCCATGGCATCGAACTTGAGGTAGGCCATGTTTCAATCGAGTCTTGTGTGTGTGTTCAGGGTCCTGATTTTACTAAAGCCTTATTATGTAGCGGGGATGATACACGTTGAATGTGTGTGGAGACTTCAAGTTTACACGTTAACATGGCGAGAAAGTGCTGAGAGTGCAGCCTCTTCATTTGAACGTAGTTAAAAATTACGTAATAAAACTTTCGTGTTATTTCGAATTACAACGATCAATCACCCCTCTAATATTCCTATTAGTAAGGTGACCAACCGTCCTCCTTTAGGGAGAACAGTCCTCCTTTTATAGGGTTTGTCCTTCCTCGAAAAGTGCCCTCCTAACTTGTCCTCCTTTTCAATATTTTAAAAAACTGATTTGTTAATCTCTATTCAGAGATGAACCAAACATGTTTCCAATATGTCGAAGAATGATCTGAAACGCATATCGCAGGAAATAAATGTTTTCAATGGTGTTTTTTTTACTTCATCGCAATAAATTGGGCAGATATAGAAAATTGTGTTGAGTTTTTATCGAAAGAAATACCTGATATTAAAATCGAGGACAATTGTCTGTTTAAATAAATTAGAGAAGACTGAATGTATATTTAAATTCTCTAATAAATTGGAACGATTGGTAAATCAGCATGCTGAAATTGATAAAAGATGGGTAGAAATAAAAATGAACACTTTCCATACGCTAATTTAGTTATTCTTGTTGAATTTACGTTGTGCTGATCTGGAACTAATGCAGAAATTGAAAGAGTTTTTCCAGTTGGTAATGATTTTGGGGCAGGTGAGAAATCAAGATTGAATGTTGATACTTTCTTTAAATGTAGCACTTACTGTAAAGCTCAATGTAAAGGATATATATTTTTTGCTCCAAAATTTCCTAAGTATTAGTAAATGATATACTGACAAAAAAAATTAATGGAAAAATACTCGTTTAAGTAAATAATTAAAAGGAATGTTAGCGTAGTTAGGGTATTTTTATTTGAATTAATAAAATCTTTCATATATTTACGTTGTAACTTTTTCTTAAATTTTTCGCGCGCGTCCTCCTTTTCATTGTAAAAAAACTGGTCACCTTACTATTAGGGGACTTATTATATTCCTAACTGTATTATTAAGGAAGACCTAAATAAACTTTCAACAACTGTAGCTATTCTTCCTCAAAATAAATAAGCAGACAATTTATGAAGCATTGCAAAGACATAAGTTTAATGTATGCAATAGTTTCGTATAAAATGGAAATAATAAAAGAAAAAACAACAAACTCTAAACAATGGCGATTCTGAGCAATATATGGCCGTGGTAGGCTAGTGATCCAAGGTCACGAACTTATGGCCAGCATTGTTTCAGTCAAATCGTGAATTCGAATCCTGTCACCACTGAAGACCCGCAGGGTAGAATGGCAGATGCACGTCGTTGTGTAAAGCCCTTCCATTGGTGTGGTCTGGAAGTGTAAAAGAGGGGAGGTTCTAGAAAGGTAAATGGTGAAAGACCTTGTAATTTTGAACCACAGTCAACGAAGACGACTCCTAAGCTGGCACACCACACCCCTTTCCAAACTACCACACCACAGCCATGGGAGAACATTCAATCTCGACAGATTTAGCACATGCATCAGCTCCCTTTTCACGGGGATTCTACAGTCGCTTGATAATTTTGAAGCAATGCCAAGAGACGGGGCACCACCTGAGCCAGCACTTCCTTTTCTAAATTTCCACACAAGACGCATGTTTATGTATCTGAACACACACGTACCCATTTATTTTTATAAACATATAAAAGGAGTATCAAGTCATAAGCTATTAAGACAGGATTCAAATTATATTAAACGTCTTTTAATGTCTCGAAAACAATAGTGAAAAGAAAAAAATTCGTTAAAACAAACCACCTATTCAATTACGATAAAAATCATCTTTTCCCTTAATTTGGATACCAATTAAGCCTTCTACTACACCTCTGATATCATTTAATCCTTTTTACGTCCATTTTTTTGTCCAACTTCCTTCCCTGTAACTCACAAGACAGGTAATTGGTGAAAACCGTGGAATTCATTATGATTCTGCGCCACTTTGTGTTTTAATCACGTGCAAGCGCTTTTATGCGCGTCACATATCAGCGCTCATTCATGAAGGCTTCATTTTCTGAATCTGTTACGGATTAATTAAGTCCAATCGGAATCTCGCGGGGCCGTTATTACAATAAAAGTGTATTTCGGACACATTAAAGAACGTCTCTTTTGGAAAACATCTGGTAGCAATGACAATGAGGAAAAAATCATTTCCTGTCATTAAAGGATTAATTCTTTTATTCTTTGAAGTTGATGTGATTGGAATTAATGTCGGTATATCTGTGAAAAGAGATGATAATTTTTCTTTTTCTTCTTCTTTTCGTGGCTTATGCTTTGTTATGTCGAGGCTGGTCTCAGAATTGGCGGGAAGATTTGGTTTTAAGATATCTTTGACTTGAAAGAACTGGAATATACATTACTTTGTTCTAAGTTACGTGCATTAAAAACTGGGGGTTAGCTCTAAAGTATAACAACGGTATTATTAAAATTTGCTAAATGTGTTTTTTTATTTTTATCTTACGTAGATCAGGGTTCGAGTGTTTTATGCAATCATAGCCTGACAGTTAGTTCTTCAGGAGCGATGAGAAGTTATTGTCGAAAAACTATTCTTGAAATACTGCAGCTATATTCGCAGAATAAATCTCAGAAGGCTTTTACACCTCCTACGGCACTCAGACAACAATCAGTGTCTAAAATACAAGTATGCAAAAGATTATTTACAAGCACTCGCTCGTCTTACACAACAGTCGACGTTAATAACTAATTACTGGTCGACTCTTCACAATCACACACACACAAATCAATACTACTCTTCAACAGTTAAAGCAAGACTAATTCAGTTTTGGCGAGCGACTCCCTATCTATAGGCCTCAAGGATTTTTCTCGAAAAATCCACTTGCGTCATAGATCATGATATTAGTTAGATTTCTCCTCTAATTTCCAGAAGAATACATAGGATCTCGAACTCGCCAACATGGTCACCAAAGTCTTCAACATGGTCGCCCAAATGATGCCAACTTGGCTATATCGCGAAGATTTCGCTAAGTTTACATTGAATCGCCATTATGATGAAGTAACGGCGTTACTTGCGAATATTACAATTTTAACATTACATAAATACAGCATTAAGTAATATAAACGTATTACACATCCAGATTTAAATTATTTACACTATTTTAAACATTCATTATACAAAATTCGTAACACAAGATAAGCGAAAAACCTGTTTACTACAAATTTTAAAATCAAGTGAGAATGGGCTTATTTTTAATGGGGGGGGGGACGTGTCCACACATACATTCTGTGCATAAAAGTTACTAAGAAATTATTCTTCGATATTTTTTATCAGGCATACCATAACCACAGATGCCCATAGCAGAAGAGTGGCCGGTGTTCTTTCTGCCGAATCGTGAGTTTGAATCCGGGTACCACTGGAGGTTTTAACTCATCTGTTTCAATTATCTATTTCAGGTCGTGGGATTCATTACATCTGTATCGTGTGAGAATTTATTAAAGCCGCACTATAAAAAGTTAGGCGAGTGCTATTTACGATGTGCACGTGGTAATTATGAGCTTTGGACAAGTGACGAGGACGGCATCTGAGTTGGCACCCCCTCTACCTACTACCACAACACGCCAACGAGAGGACTATGAGCCTCAACAGGTTTAACGTGCATAAGCCCCTTATAGCACGGCAAGTACTTAGTGGCTCCAGGGCTGAAATTTGTGAAACACCGACCATAAGTTCGTAACCATAACCACTTGGCTACCGCAGCCTATGTCTGGATCGAAAGTAAAAGGTAGTAAAACAAAATGAAAAACTGCTGATGAACATCGAAGTTTTTCAAGAAAAATGGAAATTTGAATATTTTTGCTGCCACATAAAAGATGAAATAACCAGTTTAATATGTAATAATGTTGTTTGTGTATCAAATTTGTACTGCATAAATCGATACCAGGAACAGCATATGTTCTAGATTAAAGTAAATAAGGCAATACTCCGGTTATAAAGAATGAACTAAGAAAAGAAAAACGACCGTCATAATGACACATAGCGCAGCTGTGGTACTTATTAGAAATCGTTCTGTGGCTGGAGGAAGGATTTTAACACTTTTGTTTTAAATACTTCTAATGTTAAAGTTGTCCAATACACTAGAAATTGCTGATCAGGATATTGCCAATATATTCGGTAAATAAAGCATAATTATGTAAAAAAAAACCACTGGAAAAGTAGGAAAGAGAAAAGTCTCAACAAAAAATAATACTGCTTTCTGTTCAAAACCAGGGCTTCGAACCGGAAGTGAACCGAAAACCCCCCAAAAATCGTTATTTTGGTCGGAACGAAAACCATAGATGAATCGAAAAAAAAAATCGGTTTATTTCGGTTCGATATATTTTCAGTCTTTGTTACTGTAGCCAACTTATTAATATTTTCTAATTTAACATCAATCATATAATTATGATCATTACATGTACATTTCTTCTCGATTTCCTGTTTTGATGTTCACTAGTACTTGCTAAGCCGAATCTACAAAAGACATCAATCCCTCTGCAGTATCTCTGTGAAGCGCAGTATAAAAAAAAAAAAAAAAAAAAAAAAAAAAAATCAGAATTCTTTGGAGTTAGTTCATCAAAAAGTTTCTTACAAAATTAATTCAATTCAATAAAAATTTCAATAAGAATTAAACTTTAAAAACTACAGTCGAACCTCTATACAGCGAAGTCGCTAAATCCAGGAAAAAGTTCGTTATATAGAGGTTCAACTTTTAATATACTTTATGAACCCACATGAAACAAATTTTAAATTCCTAAACACACACACTATATATATTAAAGTAAGCAATTGTTCACGACTTTTTTAAATTAATATATGTTTATTTTATATACCTTACCTATCAAAAAAGACAGTAAGAAAGGAAAACAAGATAAAAGAATATCGAGGAATTCACTGTATTTTCAATATTAAGAAAGCCATTTTATACTAAAATTAATGAATTTTTCGGATATTTTCTAGTTTAAAACATACAAGTAATATTAAACATATATTTTATAATTAGAACATGGGACAACTACACTAAAGGTGAAAAGGGATATCGCAGATGTTTCTAATGAACTGGGCAATAGGGGTTAAAGGTTGGTTGCAATTCTTGGATGAAACGTCCAGAACTCAATTGCTCTCGGCGAGTTGGGATCTAATGTGAAACCAGTTCAAGATTTAAGAGCACCATAAAATGTATTAAAGAGAGAATAACTTGAAATATTCTCAGAAATACTTTTAAAAAAGGGAGAACAAAAAGTGAATTACAAAAGAAAAAGTTCGTTATATAGAAAATGCACTTCGCTATAGAGATTGTATTACGGAGAAAATCGTGAAATGTTCAAGGTTCCATTAAAAAGTTCGCAATACATATAGAGGCTCGACTGCAATTATGAATTACTACCAAGTACAGTAATACCCCGAACTTACGCGATAGGTGGGACCGAGTGATAACCGCGTAAGTCGGGGCATAATGACGCATATAAATACATATACAGTAGAATGTCGTTTATCCGAATGTTTATTATCCGGAGCGTCAAATATCCGAACAAGTTTTTTTTTTTTTTTTTTTGTCAACTACATGTAATGTATATGAATACGTTTTATAAAGAACTTTAAATCGTACCACGGGATACGGGAACTGCAGATTGAAGGCGAATCATTGTCTGGCGATAAAAATTCTGCCCACAAGTTTAAGGAAATATTTTTGCTGCAGGTGGAAGAAGGAGGTTACTCCAAAAACGACTTTTACAATGCAGACGAGACTGGAGTAAATCGGAAGGCTCCATTCCAGGATTTCAAGAATGCGATGAAAAAGTTGTAGAAACCTGGATAGCATGCGATGCAGAAGACTGTGGATTTCAAATACTAAATGATGACGAGATTGTGACTTCTGTGTAAGTAGAATCTGACCCTGTAGACGATGAAACGGATGAAGACGAGGTCAGCAACAACAACGAAAGTAGGAAGGGTCCACCAAATGCTGACGTGGTTTCTGCGTTAGAGACAGCTGTGGAATGATACGAACAACAATCAGAGTGCTGTCCTACTCAACTACTGCTGCTCAAGAAAATCAGAGACCTTGCAGTGAAAAAACGAAAGTGTACAATGGTGGTTATCAAGGAATATGGAATGGTTATAATGGAAATATCAGTGGTTATTTTCCACAATAAAGGTAAAATTGCGACATTTTGCACGTTTCCCGCATGTGATGATTTTCAATATTCGTATAGTGTCCGGTTTCATATACTGCATGGATCGCATTCGGTTTTTGGTTATCCGAACAATCGTATATTCGAATAGAGTCCGGTCCCAATCGATTCGGATAAAAAAAAATGACGTTCTATAAATTAATTTTAGTAGAGACCAGAAATGAAAGAAAATAATAATTTAGACAAAAAAAATTTTTTTAGTAAAATTTGGATGATACGAATACAAAATCGCAAACCGAAATTATATTGATGTGTAGGAGGTTTCTTAAAATCTAAATAAGTGGTCTGGTGATTCAAAGTTGTTGTTTTTCTCCCGCAGAATTTCCTTGTAGCATGCTAATAATTTTTATATTCCTTGTTTTGTTGAAAAAAATACGCTCTTCGTTGTATGTAGCCTATATTTTCTAAAATTTGTAACCTTTTTCGATCAAACTGAGGTTTTCTGTCAAATTCCCAACCTTCATTCGATCTTCTGATTGAATTGAGTCTAAAGACAAACTTTTCAATGTTTTGCTCTTTCTCATGCATTTTCTATGAGCTCATCCATTGTCAGCCCGATTGTTGGAATCCAGCAGTTCTTAAACATCATGACTATCCTAAATTTGTTTGCCTAGAAAGATCGACAAATTCTTCAATTTCACTCTACCAATTTCATCAGGTTCTGGCACTGATACCGCAAGAGTTTCAATGATGAAAAAAACAATACATAAAAAATCGAGTATATATAATATAAAAAAAAATTTTTTTAAGTCAATTCCTACTTAGATCAACAAAGAAAATTTTTATGTTAGCTACTTTTTATTAAATAGTTACAATTAATATACATATGTATGTACATATGACAGAATCACAACATTAAGTGGTAGCTAATTTTTATTAATTATCATTAAAGTATCGTATTGTCATCCAAAACAATTGTGTATATAAAATTTCAGTTCAACTGAATGCTTTGAAACGTGAGAAAAAACCTTTTCAAGTTTTGACACAAGTCGCCAAAAATGATGCCAACGTGGCTGTATTTGTAATTTTTTAAATAATTAGTTTTAATCAATTAATTTTTATTAATTATAATTAAATTATTGTATTGTCAACCAAAATAATAATGTATATAAAATTTCAGCTCAATTGACCGTTTAAAAATGTATTTTATTAACGCGATTGAAAATTCCACCAAGATAAATAAATAAATATATAGAGAGTGTGAGCTAATAATAGGAATTGAAAAAAAAGTTATGTCAATTCCTAATTAGATCAACAATTTTTTTTATTTAAGTTACTGTTTATTAAATAGTTACAATCAGTAGCGAACACAGGAATTTTTCAAGGGGGAGTCCGGGGTCGAAAGTTCACCATTCTTGTATCATGCTCCTTTTGATTTTGTCGGGAACAAAACACAGTAAAAAACTAATTATTGAATAAATAATTAGTATTAATAAATAAAATTAATCATTAATAACAAATAATTAAATTTTGGGTACTATAAACTTAGAACTATAATCAATCGGAAAAAAATCAAGGGCTTTGGGGTGTCCAGACCCCCAGACCCCCCTTGTGTGCGCCACTGACTATAATACTTATTTTAAATGTTTAAATTGACCAATATTCAGAAAGTTTTGTGGAATTTTTATTAAATAGTTTATTTAATATTTATTTAATATTTTTATTAATAGTCCTGGGGGTCCGGACCCCCAGGACACCTTCTTTGTGTGCGCCACTGGTTACAGTTAATATAACTATGTATATACATACGACAGAATCACAGCATTAAATGTCGATTAATTTTTATTAATTATCTTTAAAGTATCGTATTGTCATTCAAAACAATCGGGTATATAAAATTTCAGTTCAACTGAATCTTTGAAATGTGAGGAAAAAAAATCTTTTAAAGATTTGACCGAAGTCACTAAAAAGGAAGCCCCAGATGGGCTGTATCTGTAAATTTTTTAATGATTATTTTCAGTCAATTAATTTTAATTGATTATAATTAAATTATCATATTTTTACCCAAAACAATAGTGTATAGAAAATTTCAGCTCAAATGAGCGCTGTGAGATAAAAGCCTTTTCATGTTCTGACACAAGTGCCAAAAGGGTCGCTAAGTCACCAAAAATTATGTGAACGTGGCTGTATTTGTAATTCTTTGAATAATTAGCTTTAATCGATTAATTGTTATCAATAAAAATTTAAATTATTGTATTGTCATCCAAAATAATCGTGTATATAACATTTCAGCCCAATTGAGCGCTTAAAAATGTATAAACATATAAATAGTATGAACTAATAGTAGGAATTGAAAAAAAAAAGACTAATAGAAAAGATTTTAAAATTGCATAACTCCGAATTCGTATAAGTCGGGGTACTGTAAGTCGAGGTATTACTGTACGTTAATTCATTAAAACCTACTTTAGTTCTTCTCTTGAAATGTAAATATTGGTATTATTTATATCAATTAAAGTAATTATTGAAGAAGCACTAATTGTCTGAAAAATATCAAGTGATTCTATACGCACGTGGAGGAAAAACTATTAGCTGCGTCATTTTTTTGAGGGAATTCTAGAATAAAAACACAAGATTATTTCCTTATCACAATAATAAACACTTCTCATTAAAATAGATTATAGTTATTTCTATTTAATAAATAATTACACTTTTTAAGGATATTTTAATTTTTAAAATTTTATCCGCGTTAAACACATCTGCAAATAAACAACCACGCCTATTTTAAATTAAGAAACAATAACACGTCCCTCGAAAAAAAGTCCTTATTTATTCATTAGCTGAGATTCCTCATTATTTTTTTAATTTTCATCATTACTTTTAATATTCGTAATTCTATTTGCACCTCACGACTTTTTAATTGACTGTAATTATTCCTCTGGTTTTTTATTTTATTTGAGAGTTGTTTGCATAATATTATTGGATTCTGTTTATCATTAAAACACCTTACGTCCTTCAAAAATGAAGCTCTTGAAGTGCAAGGTCGAGATGTCAAATGTCCGCTTTAAATTTGGTTTAAAATCGGGGAAATTAATTGAGCGTCCACGTGCAGATTGCGTCATTAAAAATGACCTTATAATCTGTTTGAAAAAAAAAGGCATTTTTTTCATAGCTGAAATTCTTTGATAATTGTCATTTATAGCAGAAAAATTTTCTTACAGGTATTTATAACTACTCTCGCACCAGTAGCATAGTGAGTGAGTGGGTATTAACGTCGAACTGTTTAGTTACTCGAGGGCTTTTGGCAACGAGCCTTTTAATTTTGAACCACAGTCAAGCTGTTACCCCCCTTTCCTAACTTTCACACCACACCAACACGAGACCACACTAAATATGAGCCTCGACATATTTAATGTGCATTGGCCCCCTTTGCACGGCGGGTCTTCTGCGGTACCAGGCTCGAGTCTGTTACCTTGACCACTACGCTGCCACGGCCTAAACGACAGAGGTACAGAGAGGGAAGGAAAGGAAAACGGGTTAATTGTGTGATGACTTCAAACAGCTCTGGATCAAACTATTTATTAAAGTATGAAAAGCATGAAAAAAATATTCTAGTACAATTTAGATGTAAAAAGGGTCCACAGATATATAGTCTCTTTTGCGGTAGTCTTTATAACGCTCGCATAAACATATTGTTGCGTTTTCGGGGGTTCGAAATGATTGAAGCCGAAGAGCGGAATCCAAAACAATTTTATTCTTGGCCAAAACAGTCCTCCACAAATTGTAGAACAGTTCGAGAAATTCACGTACAATCGATGAAAATACTGATAACACAGATGCAATACACTAACAAAAACAATAGTAAACACTCAGCACAAAAATAATAACTCAATAAAAGCAATAACACACGCACTATGTAATCGTCTCTCTCAAGCAGAGAGGTATCACTTGCATGAAAGCTGAGATCTGACTGACTAACTAGCCGGCCCGGGCCCTTTTATACCTTTCGGTCAGAAACCTCTTGCACTTGCCAGAATAATCTAGAAATAGAAAGGTCTAGAAAATCCGGAGCGTACGAGAAAAGCTCAATACAGTAATACATTCAATACAATAGGGTTACAATGGGGATATTAGGAGCAGGGGTTGCCATGGTCGCCAAGCTTATCGCCCACATTTGGCGACATATCGCCACATTTGGCGATATATCGCCAAATTTGGCGCCAAAAATTAAGTCGCCAAATCCGTCGCCAACTTGGCGCTAGCTGCAATATTTGGCGAGTTTACCATTTAAACCAATGTTAAAGCATGGGGGCCGTGCAATGCAGTGGAAATGATATTACAGGTAAACAGGGTTGAAATCACATTAGATACGACAAATTAAACTGTAGAAATGAACACAAATGAGTAGAAACAATTAGAATAAGACTAAATTCGTAACATTGCCCCCTCTCAAGAACTGCACGTCCGGGCAGTACAACCGTTCATCAGACGTTAACATAATAATAAAGCAATTGATTAAAAACAATTAAATGAATATGCAATAATAAACATGTAATACATAGTACAAAATAAACACCTAATGCATAGTACAAAATAAACACGTAATGCATAGTAGAAAATAAACACTTACAAAACAACAAACAAAATTATTTACAAAGATTATTTACACACTAACTTATTTATACAAGACCATGGTCAAAATAAATTACACGATAATTGACACACTAAGAATTATGGCCATAATATGGAGCAAGCCTGTCGTAATGAACGACTCTAGGCTTCGAATTCGTTGACTTACGGATCCGGATTACGACGTCGTTTATTAACTTTAAAATTGTATAAGGACCATCCCAATGCGATTGTAGCTTAGGAGAAAGTCCTTTGCGTCGAGTCGGGTTGTCTTGATGTCCTGTGGCTTTTGTGTCGTAACGAGTCTTCATCTTCTCCGTCCTCAGGTTGATCCGTTCTCGAGCCAAATTGTGTACATCTTCAAAACGTGCCTGGAGATTCTGCACGTACTCCTCAGGCGATGAAGGTGTATCCGGAGGGCGACCAAACAGCAGGTCACAAGGGAGACGAAGATCCCGGCCAAAAGCATCTGGGATGGTGAATATCCGGTAGTCTCGTGAACGGCGCTGCGGTACGCTAGCAGAAAGAGAGGAACTTTCTGGTCCCAGTCTTGTTGGTTCTTGGAGACCATCAGTGAGAGGTTATTCAGGATGGTACGATTAAACCTCTCCACCATGCCATCTGACTGTGGGTGCAAAGGTGTGGTCTTGGTCTTGTCAATTCCGAGTAGTTCACAGACCCCCTTCAATACCGCAGAGACGAAATTTCTTCCCTGATCGGAATGAAGTTGAAGAGGTACCCCATATCTCGATATCCAGTGCTGCACTACAGCCTCCGCTACGGTGGGGCTTCCTGATCCGGAATGGGGTACACTTCGGGCCATTTTGTGAAGTAGTCCATGACAACAAGTAGGTACTTATTACCAGACGCAGTCCTTGGCAGAGGTCCCAGGATATCGAAAGCGATACGTTCGAAGGGTGCTCCAACATTGTAGCGATGCAGCTTCCCTCGGCTACGTATCTTTGGCCCCTTCCGAGCTGAACAGGCATCACAGGACTTGCACCACTGTTCCACGTCAGCTCTCACTTTACCCCAGAAGAATCGCTCTCGAACTCGGTGCAAAGTTTTCATGACGCCGAAATGACCTCCTGTTGGGCTGCCATGCAATTCTTTGAGTACCTCTGGGATACGAGATCGAGGAAGTACTAATTGCCACCTGAATGTCTTTTCCATCCTCTGATTCGAACTTTCGGTATAGAACACCATTCCTGAGATGTAGAGAATTCCAGAGGGCCCAATACTGCTTAGTTGTAGGACTATAAGCCGAGATGTCCTGCCAACTTGGTTTATTGCTGGAAGACTCCATAAACTCTATAAGGGGTTTAATATCAGGATCCGCCATCTGGTCTTCTCGAACTTTCTCGTCACTCCAGGGATCGGGTGGCGTCGCTGTTGAAGTTGTTATCTGGCGTATAGCATAGTCATATTTGGTCTCTACTATGGAACAATGACGACAATTTTCTGGGCATGGTCTTCTTGAAAGGGCATCAGCATTTCCATGCGAGGAGCCTTTACGATGTCTGATGTCAAAGTAATACTCGTTGAGCCGTTGTATCCATCTGGCTACCTGGCCTTCAGTATTTCTAAAATTCATTAGCCAGGTTAAAGAGGCATGATCGGTACGTAGAAGAAATTTTTTGGCCATAGAGGTAGTGATGGAAGTGCTCGATGGCTTTCACAATAGCCAGTAGCTCTTTTCGAGTGACACAATAATTTCTTTCCGGTTTCGATAAACACTTACTCCAATAAGCTACGACTCGTTCCTGGCCATCTATTTCCTGAGATAATACTGCTCCGACACTCTCATTACTGGCATCAGTGTCCAAGATAAATGGCTTGTCCGGTTGTGGATATATTAAGATCGGTGAAGACGTCAAAGCTTCTTTAAGCTGGAGGAAGGAATCTTCACATTCTTTTGTCCACTGAAACTTTTGTTTACTTTCTGTTAGCTTGTGCAAGGGTCTTGCGATGTTAGAGAACCCTTTCACAAACTTTCGGTAATAAGTACATAGTCCCAGGAAGCTTCGCAGCTCACGGAGGTTTTCAGGGCGTTTCCAATTCTTTACGGCGGACACTTTTTCGGGGTCCGTACGAACACCTTCTGCAGAGATGATGTGTCCCCAGATAATTGACTTCTTTCTGGAAGAACTTGCATTTCGAAGGGTTTAGCTTCAAGTTAGCGTCGCTTAATTTTGATAACACCTTCCGGATATTTTGAAGATGTTCTTCAAACGTACGCCCTCCTATTATGACGTCATCCAGGTAAATAAGGCAAGCTTCAAAAGTCAGACCCTTTAGCACGGTCTCCATCAGGCGCTCGAAAGTAGCTGGCGCATTGCAGAGCCCGAACGGCATGACTTTGAACTGCCATAGTCCTTGGCCGGAAGTGAATGCTGTTTTTCTCTATCTTCGGGATGGATCTCCACTTGCCAGTATCCGCTCTTTAAATCTAAAGTCGAGAACCATTTATGACCGGAAAGGGTATCCAGGGTGTCATCTATCCTTGGAAGAGGGTAGCTGTCCTTCTTGGTGACGTCGTTAAGTTTTCGATAGTCCACGCAAAATCTTGTGGAGCCATCTTTCTTACGAACCAAGACGATTGGAGATGCCCACGGACTCGAAGACGGTTCTATGATGTCATTTTCCTGCATCTCTCGTAGTAGTGTTCCGACCTCTTCCTGTTTAGCAAACGGCAAGCGTCTTGGGTGTGCTGTTTAATCGGCGGATGGTCTGCTGTATCAATTCTGTGTTGTGTCACTGTAGTATGGCCAATATCGCTACTGTTTCTGGAAAACACGTCTTCAAATTCTTGGAACAGTCTTTCTGCGGAGCTTTTCTGTTCGGGGGACAATTCAGCATTTTCTAGAAGGTCGGGAGTCAACTGTTGAGGCGAGTTGGATAGGAGCAAGCTCGAACTTTTTTGCAGACACACGTTACTGGACTGCAGGTTGCCAACACTTCACCTTCCTGGAACACTCTAGATTTTTTCAGTTACGTTGCAAATTCTTACCGGGATAGTTTTTCTGAAAGGTCCACTAGCGTCGAAGCTATTAGCAATCCATTCGCTTTATTTTCCGCAGATCCAATTAGGCCAGAGTTGAAACTCACATCGTTACCGATGTATCCAGGTACTATGATTTCAGTCCTTGGGGGAATGGTAATATTCTCGTTATGGTTTTACCTGTCGAATAGATTCTATTCTGTGTTCAATTTTGAATATAGTGACTTCTTCGTGTATGGAACGTAATTCGTTCTTGTTGAAGTCTAGAGTGAAACCATGCTCCTTTAGAAAGTCCAGTCCAAGAATGAAAGGGTCTGCAATATCTGCGACATACACAGCATGTTGGTAGGTAGTGTCTCCAAACTGGATCTTGACTTTTAATTTTCCGTGAATATCAATCTTTTCCCCGTCACGGTTTGCAGCACCACGCGGGGCGGGTCCAGATAAGTTTCTCTTTTAATTTTTGAGCCAGATCGTTCCGAATGATGGACACATTGGCTCCTGTATCGATGATCATGTTGCAGGAAGCTCGTTAACATGCCCCATTATAAAAATTCCATTCTCCCCGGTACTCTTTGTCGAAATTTGACACACTGGAAAGTGGGGCTTTCAAAATCTGGCAACCTCCGCCCCACGAGATGGCCATTAATTAGTTTTTCCGACACCTCCTTCCGGGAGGCGCTATTAGTTTCAGCGCCTTGGCGTGCCGGCAGCTTCTCTGCAGATGCCCTTCTCGACCGCAGGTCCAGCATTTAAGGGTCTTCTTCCCGTCTGCTTTCTGGGACATCAAAGACTCAACTCTATTCATGAAGCTTCTCATCTGTCGCTCTAACCGCTCCACACTTGAGTTCGACGTGTCCGATTCGTTGACGGCTCGTATGGGGTGTCTGTCCTTTCGTGTTGCTTGCTGGGCTGCCTCGAATTTCATAGCAAACACTAGGCCCCCTTTAAGTCCTTGAGATCCGCCATTCGGAGAGCTTTCTGGATTTCCGGATCACGCACCCCGTCGACGAAGTGTTGCAGCGCCAGGACTTCTCTTACTTCAGTCGGACAGTCAGAAAACGCCAAGTGAGAAAGCCTCTCGACGTCCGTCGCCAGTTCTTGGAGAGTTTCGGACACTTTCTGCTGCCGTGACTTCAGCTGGAGTCTGCTGTAATCCTTCACATTTCTCTCCGAAGCGTAACTCCAGAGCATTAACGAGAGCGTCGATATCCAGCCGCTGTGTTTCCGGCAAAGTTTGCAAAATGTCAGCAGCGTCGGCTCGAAGAGAAGCAGCTAACTGGCAGGCCTTGGTATGGGAGTCCCACTGGTTTGCATCCGCCACTATGGGAGAATTGGGTCTTATACACCTGCCAAGAGGACTTTCCGTCATATGTAGAAAGCTTGATGGAAGGCTTGGAATAAGGAGCTTGAAACTTAAATTCATCCCCTTTTGACAGTCATGACTTTCTGCTTCAATTTCTCTAGGTCACCCTGAACGAGATGGAAACTTCTTCTACCTTTTCGAAAATTTTCGCCTCTAGTTTGCTCTCCATATCTTCGAATTTATTTTCAACCGACTCGATTCTTCCTTCCATTTCTTCAAATTTCTTGTCCATAGTCGTCAATTTGTCGCCAATGCCCTTCAAATCACTTTTCAACTCTTCCTTGTTCGCGGTCAGTTTGTTATTCAACTCGTCCATATTGGCGCTGATCTGCTCGTTTACGTTAGTAAGCTTGGTATTCACTTCGCCCATATTGGCGCTGATCTGCTCGTTTACGTTAGTAAGCTTGGTATTCACTTCGCCCATATTGGCATTCATGCTGGCGGTCAACTCCGATTTCATTTCAGACAATTTTTCTAGAAGAGTCTGGAACTGGGCCTCCATCGTTCTTGTTGTTGGCATTCAATCCCACCTCTGACACCAATTGTTGCGTTTTCGGGGGTTCGAAATGATTGAAGCCGAAGAGCGGAATCCAAAACAATTTTATTCTTGGCCAAAACAGTCCTCCACAAATTGTAGAACAGTTCGAGAAATTCACGTACAATCGATGAAAATACTGATAACACAGATGCAATACACTAACAAAAACAATAGTAAACACTCAGCACAAAAATAATAACTCAATAAAAGCAATAACACACGCACTATGTAATCGTCTCTCTCAAGCAGAGAGGTATCACTTGCATGAAAGCTGAGATCTGACTGACTAACTAGCCGGCCCGGGCCCTTTTATACCTTTCGGTCAGAAACCTCTTGCACTTGCCAGAATAATCTAGAAATAGAAAGGTCTAGAAAAATCCGGAGCGTACGAGAAAAGCTCAATACAGTAATACATTCAATACAATAGGGTTACAATGGGGATATTAGGAGCAGGGTTGCCATGGTCGCCAAGCTTATCGCCCACATTTGGCGACATATCGCCACATTTGGCGATATATCGCCAAATTTGGCGCCAAAAATTAAGTCGCCAAATCCGTCGCCAACTTGGCGCTAGCTGCAATATTTGGCGAGTTTACCATTTAAACCAATGTTAAAGCATGGGGGCCGTGCAATGCAGTGGAAATGATATTACAGGTAAACAGGGTTGAAATCACATTAGATACGACAAATTAAACTGTAGAAATGAACACAAATGAGTAGAAACAATTAGAATAAGACTAAATTCGTAACAATATTAATTAAAGTGATACTTCCGGGAAATGTCCTGTATATTTGATATGCCAAGGAGGCCGCAGTTCCCTAGATTTCGTAACAGTAGATTTGGTAATTCCATGCCGAGTTAGAGTGAGCTCATTGACTCTATCTCTTGACTCGAAAAAATTCCTTGGTCCTACGTTCATCTTCGTTCTCGATAATTCGCGGTCTCTCAGATAATTACAAGCTGAAGTATATCGCTGGCGAGAGGTTTTTTGGGTTCTCTTAAGGTATCCGACTACTTGCGACAACTTTTTTTTGAAAAAAAGGAAATATGGAGATCTTTTTGTGATTTTTATATTTATATGGTATATTTTAAGGAAAAAATCCTAAAATTGGTAAAAGAAAAAAAAATATTATTATTAAAATGGGAAAAAACTAGTAAAAATGTACGAAAAATTACATAAACGGGGCCCGCTCTCTACAAAGATTTTATGAACAAATTCTCAATTTTTCAATTTTGATGTGTTACTTTGTTATTCCTGTTTAAAGTGATCTTCACGATAAGAAATATTTTAATTTTTACAAAAACTAGAGCACTTTATCTAAGTCATTACACGAAATTGCTTAAAAAAACATTGACTATATTCACATAAAGAGCTGCAAATTTTGAAATAAAACAGTTATTGATAAATCTGAAGATCAAAACACTTCTACTGTTATGCAGAACATAAGCAAAAAAATTTCAGCTAATTATTTTCAAAACTTTTGAGCAATCGCGGTCCCCGTTTGAGTTTTTCGAAAAAAACACGTTTCGCGTAAAACGCATTTCAAAGTTTGACATCTTGTGTAAAGTTATGGCATTTGCTTTTACTAAAACGCTTGTAGTTTTTGTTCTAGTGGAGGGAAAATAAAGTACTTGGTATTGTTATTAAGTTAATAAAATGGTCTATAAAATAAAATCATAAAAAATTTTGCCGATTTTTGAAAAAAATCATGGTTTTAGGGTAGTCGGATACCTTAAGTAAAAGTCGTCGGAAACTGTCTCTCTCTCTTTGACCGCCAGGTTTCTCATGGTCACTCACCGCCTATTCCTTTGATCTCTTGTCTGTCAGCCCCTTAGAGCGCGGGGTCTTTCTCGGCGCATAGTGGAAGCTTTCTTCTCCAGACGCGCTGTCGTCTTAGATCCGTGGGAATCCGAAAATACGGGAATCTTTTTTTATTTCTTGGACTGTCCGTGGGAAAGGGGTCAGAATTTTTGACTACCCATTTACGCAACGTTTTCCCAGCAATAAGGGAAACGAACGTATCTTTCTCAAGTTTGACGGCGTACTTTCTCCGCATTTAGGGAAAAGAGACCGAGTACATCACGAGTGATTGTTGCTTACAATTATACTACGAAGCTCCATGACAGCTACTGACGGTAGACCTTGTACTTTTGAACCAAAGGGATCAGGATGACATTTGAGCCGTCCTCCCATAGTAAATTTCCTCGCCACTTTAACGTGAGAACTTAGAGTTGCGACAGATTTAACGCGCACCAACTCATCTAAACCATGACTCGAACATATGACTTGACAGAAGCAATGTAACGGGTCTGTCCGCGATTCTACTAATAATCCTCTTGGGTAAAATAATCTTTTTAACTGTGATTTCAGTTGAAAACCGCTTGCTTTGAGAAGTGAGTGAATATTCACGTCGCACTGTTCAGCTACACGAGGGCTTTGGGCGACGGACACCGTAATTTTGAACCATGGTCAAATTACGAGGACGACATGAGCTGGAACTCCCCTCTCTTACCTACCGCATCTCACCAACGGAAGGACGTTTGAGCTCTCGACAGATTTAACATGCATCGCTGCCCTACACGGCGGGTCTTTAGTGGTAATGGGCTCGAACTCATGACACGCGAGCCACGATCTGATACCTTAATCACTCGGCTACCGCGGTCCTAAAGAAAAACTCCTAAAATGGATTTAAAATTTGTTTTATGTGGTTTATAAAGCATATTAAAAGATGAACCTCTGTATAACGAATTTTCCTTAGAACGAACTTTTTTTTCGGGATTTAACAATTTCGTTAAATAGAGGTCCGACTGTGTATATATATAAAGGGTATTTTTTTTTAGAGGTATAGAACTTTAAATTGCAATAAAACAACGATTTATTATTCGAATGACATGAATTTTTTTTATTCGAAAGATAATCTTGTGGCATTACATTTTAAATATGATTTCTGGCATATCACTACCACGGCTGGCTCGGATGTAGTCCAATCTGGACGTCCAATTTTCGATGACTTTTTCCAACATTTGTGGCCGTATATCGGCAATAACACGGCGAATGTTGTCTTCCAAATGGTCAAGTGTTTGTGGCTTATCCGCATAGACCAATGACTTTACATAGCCCCACAAAAAATAGTCTAGCGGTGTTAAATCACAAGACCTTGAAAGCCAATTCACAGGTTCAAAACGGGAAATTAGGCGATCACCAAACGTGTCTTTCAATAAATCGATTGTGGCACGAGCTGTGTGACATGTTGCGCAGTCTTGTTGAAACCACAGCTCCTGAACATCATGATTGTTCAATTCAGGAATGAAAAAGTTAGTATCATGGCTCTATAACGATCACCATTGACTGTAACGTTGTGGCCTTCATCGTTTTCGAAGAAGTACAGACCAATGATTCCACCAGCCCATAAAGCGCACCGAACAGTCAGTTTTTCTGGATGTAACGGTGTTTCGACATACATTTGTGGATTAGCTTCACTCCAAATGCGGCAGTTTTGTTTGTTGACGTAGCCATTCAACCAGAAGTGCGCTTCATCTCTAAACAAAATTCGCTTATGAAAATCGGGAACAACGGCCATCTCGTTTTGGGCCCATTCGACGAATCTACGCCTTGCTTGATGATAGTTTTGATGAATTGCCAACCCAAACTGAGAATAAATCACTTGACAGCTGTTAAATCGGTCGCCATATTGGAAAGTAATGCCAACTTAAACTTCTATACCTGAAAAAAAAACCCTTTATACATATATATAGCCTAATTCTCTACGAACAAGAGATAAACATTCATCAATCACATTCGAAAAAAACACAGGGACAGTAAAGAGAACATACAATGAAGAACACTAGATTACAGGATAATGAAAACACACACACACATGATTATAATATATATATATATATATAATTATATATAATCCTTTGTGTGTGCTTTCCTTATCCTGTAACAAATTTAATTTCTTCGTATTTTAATATTTCAAGTAAACCAATTGCTTAAAAAGATTCAATATTCGAGTTGTTGACAAATTTAATATATTAACTTTTTCTGTTTCAAATTTATTCAACGTTTGAAACAACGTCTCAACATTTGCAATACAAGAGCACTTTCTTAAAAAAGTACTCCATTATGATCTTAAGTGGACTTCTTTTTTCTTAAAAATTTGAATACTATTCATTTTTACATTTTTTTTACGTAAATTAAAAGTATCCCTAATATGTTTATTAATGAAAGGATAATGGAAATAACAATACTTCTAACAAAGCATCGACGTGTTGTTATTTATATGTGCTGTTATTTATATATTCTCATTATCTTCAAATATATTCCGGGAATTCATAACTTTCCTTTGTAAAAATAAGCTGAATCGCCTTAAAACTATTTCCATTTTCGAGGTAAAAATTTTATCAAATGATGCCAAAAATAAATACAGAAATAAAAATAAAAGAATTTCCAAATCACGCGCTCATTTCCAACCGACAATCGATAATTTATGTTCCATTTATGAAAAAAAGCGAGTTAATGGACTTGATAGAAACGGAGGACGCCATTGTGATGGTGTCGTTCCGCGAAAAAAAAAGTATCTTCACCCGCGAAAAAATATTAACAACCCTTTGTTATACGCCTCCAATATCTCTCTAATTTCTCTTTTGTTGTCCTTTTTTTAACTTGTTAAATTCGGTTTCCACAAAAATCTCACGTCTTTTCCGATTTCTGAGCAACTCTTTTGTGATTTTATGACCACTTATTTCTAAAAGTTATTCCGATTTTTTTTATATCTTGAAGGGCACAGGAGCGTAGGAATACGACGTTATAGAAGCTCGAGTGATTTATGAGAAAAAATAGACTGTATCAATAAATTTCTCATTGAATTTCTTGGAACTGTAACCGTACTCCGGTGAAGGTGGCAAATAACGCTAGTACTTTTGAACGGAAAATTGCTAACGTTTTTTTAAAAAATTGTAGAAGGTAATAGTTGAAAAGAAGAGAACGAGTATTTACTTGATGGTTTGTTGAATAATGATGTATGATTTACATCGTTTATTGACTGATGTATGAATATGTATTGTTTGAACAATTTGTCTGGGAATTTCTCTGTTATTTCTCGATAAGAATTATTGATAAATTGCAAAAATAAATAGTTAAGTGATGGAAAGTTTTATTTGTTAAAAATTATATTAAACGGACTAAGTAGTTATTTTTGTGATAGCTGCATGGCCCGGCGTTGCACGGGCTTTCTCTATTTATATAAATTTTCTCTCTCTCTCTTCTCTTCACAAAATCTCTCTCTCTCTTTCTCTCTCTCTCTCAGCACTTCCAATATAGTATTTTTCAAAATTAATTCCCCCCCCCCCTCCGCTTATCCTGGCTTTGCTCAGGCTTTACTGAGTGTATAACTTAATATTCCCTGTTTCGAAATTTTTTCGTTTCTTTTATTCATCAGAAAGTTTATTTCCCCTCGGCTTTGCACGAACATTTTTAAACGCATAACATATTGTCATGGAAATTCCCCTTCCCCTCTTGCTATCAGCCCTTCCTGGTGTGTGTGTGTGTGATTTCTATATTAACGTCATTACAAATTTCTCGTGGTAATTCCCTACAATTAATTATTACTGCCCTTTTAAAATTTTGGCTACCAGTGAAGACCCGCTGTTAAGAGGAGCGATGCACGTTGAATCTGTCGAGAGCTTAAGCGTCCTACCGTTGGTGTGGTATGGTAGTTAGGAGCGATGGGGACCGGCTCAAGTCTCATCCTCGTCACTTGACCATGGTTCAAAATTTCCAAGTCCGTCACCAGAAGCTCTCGAGTAGGCGAACAGTGCGACTTTAATATTCCCTCACTCACTTTGCAATTTTTTAGCCCCCGGAAACAAAAATGTACCTTTTAAAAAAAGTTGTATGTTGAAAAAAGATAAAAAAGTAGAAATTTTTATAATTACAAAATTTCACAACTACATTAAATGTTGAATGAAAATTGAGAGCATTTTTTGAAATATTCGATACACGAGAAAAAAAAGTTTCATACAATTATTTTTATAAATGAAGTCATTAAAAATTTGAATTTGATAAGAAGTTATTAAATATTTGAAATTTGAGTATATTATACCAATTCGTAAGTTTTCGGCCTTTTATTTTTTAAATCGCCAACTCTAAAAGATCAAAGTATGAGTTTTTAAAGATCATTTTCATTTAAACGCATCGATAGATTCATTTTAGAAAAAAATCATGGGATAAAACGGGTTAGACGGACTAAGCAGTTATTTTTGTATTTGACGATAATTAACTGTTCGCAAAAAAAAAATCGAATTTTATGAAATACAGTGTGGTTTGCTACCAGACCGATAAACTTGCAGGGTGTGTAGGGGGTACACAGGCGACTCGGAATCACAAAAGGATACAGGATCGCAAATGCCACAGTTGCAAGCTATGGTGCAAAGAAGCAGAGAAAAATAACAGAAAAAAACAGCGTATTAATTGGACAGAATACATTTTATTGAAAAGCTGTACTACAACAGGTGTTTGAAATAACGACCTGGCTTTCCAGAACACGCCTGGCAGGTCTGACAGAGACGCCGCATGGAATTGTTTACGTTCTCAAGATTCCTGGCATGTCACGTATCCTCCCAAAGGATAGATATTCGAGCGATGAGGTCTTCAACTGAAGGAAGGGCATTTTGTATACCTAACTCTTCATGTGACCAGGACCAGACTCGCGTCACCTTCTGTTTACACTTGCAAGGGCTGTGTGATGCAGAACACTCCATTTCGGGTAACATCCCTGGTACAACCAACCAGTGGCGTGCTCATTACTATCCACAGTTCCATACGCGATCAGCTTAACAACCATTTCTTCGTTTGAATACGAGTTCACCTCACTACCTCTGGAAACGGATGTCAAATGACGAGTTTCCGCAGCGTCATCTACCGCAAAACTGCCCGAAGGAATCTTTCAGAACGAAAGGAATTCCATGCAGCGTCAGTGTCAGGCTTGCCACACAACTTCTGGTCCTAATTTCATGCACCTGTTGTGTAGTACATCTTTTCAATAAATTTTATGTGTTCCTCAAATGTTTTGTTGTTTCTGTTCTTTCTCTCTTCTTTTTACCGTAGTTCGCAACTATGGCATTTGCGACCCTGCATTGCTATGCGATTCCGAGCCGTCTCTACAGTTCCTGTGGTGGTGTGATATCGATATAAACCAGTAATAGCCAACATGCGACGACGATCGTTTTGGCGTGAGGCTAAAATACTCGTTTTCCGGAACAGAAGGTGCACAGATTGAATCTTCCTTCATTGGTGACCCTGACCGTGCAAAGAGAACCACTCCCTTCACGCGCAGCAGTCATGGCGCTATCTATCCACCGCAAAAGCAACCAAGCCATCAGACACATGACGCAATTAAGCCGTCACACAAATGACGCAACCCACGAAGCCGTCTCACACAAATGACGCAACCCACGAAGCCGTCTCACACATGACACAACTCACAAAGCCGTCAAGCACGAATGACGCAACCCACAAAGTGACGCAACTGCTCACACGCTCATTCCAATCATGGTACCGTTCGTTGGCCTATTCGCCGATTCACTGGCATGGGGATAGTGTGGTGGTGTGATATCGATAAAACCAGTAATATCGAACGCGCGACGACGATCGTTTTGGCGTGATGGCTATAAAATTTGTTTTTTTGGAACAGAAGGTGCTCAGATCAAATCTTCCTTCATCCCTAAACACCGAGCTAGTTTGTCGGCCTGGTAGCGAATCACCCCGTATATGTTTTAAACATAATGTTAAGCATATATTTTTTTCTACACCAAGTATTAAAAATAAAAAAAAATTGGTTACGTATTATACCGTCGATCAATCTTCCCTATCGAAAAAGCATCGTCAAGTAAAAAAAATATTGTTGAATCAGGTCATCGTTATTGTTTTCGAACGCACGCGGGAACAGTTTCCACTATTGGCTGTATATCGCGGCACATTTGGCGATGTCTATTGATTTGATGAAATTGGTTGACGGTACAATATGTAAGTAAGTATGAAAATAAAAGGACAGAAAAAAAGAACCAAGGATAAAACACACAATAAGAGAGAAATCTTAATTGCTTAGATTTTTGAGTTCTTTGTAAGAAATTTTATAATTTTTACTAACATTCTTATAAAATCTAGTCAATCCATGAGTAGATTATGATTTTAAATTGATACTTATTATTAATATAATTGTTCTAGAGAACATTGAAAATATATATGTTATGTATAATATTTCAGTAAATTTTCACGCCCACAGATTATTTCACCTACATTTAACCATTTATAATTTAATGGGAGTTTTATTTTAATAATTTAACAATAAACAGTTAAAGGTTTTTGTTCCAATTTAGTTTAAGATGTAGACCAGTGTTTTACATTAAAAATTTTTTGCAACATTTTTTGCACAGCTTTGGCATTCTGATTTCAAAAAATTATTTCAAAAAATTATTATAGGGATAAAATGCAATGTATTTTTAATTACCTCGAAACACAATCGAAATTTATTCCTTTATTTTAATAAGTATACATTGTTCGAGAATTTTACTTGCTGTAATAAAGATATTGATTATATTAATATTATTTGTATTTTTTTTCACAGCCGAGTATTTCTTCTAATAGTTTAAAAACGAATTAAAAAAAAATTATAATGCCCCCTTACTCCCCGCCCCCGAAAGTTGGTTTCCACAAAACTTGTTCTTAGGGAATCTATTCAACAAAAGAAACTTGATTGTGAAATTTCAAGTCTGTAAGTCTAAAGCAGTGAGTCTCAACCACTGTACCTCAATACACAATTTGTGAGCCGCCAAATTTTTTTTTAAAATTATTAATTTTTCTCTGAGAAAAAAAATAAAATCAGGAACTGAATAATTCTTATAACTTATTTGTAATTAATTACTCAATAAACATTTTGATGTCTCTGCCGTACATATTATTTTATTTAACACTGAAAATTATTATCATAAACTATTTTATCACAACTTTTCAATCTATTTTATTGTTAATGTGCCACCCAATTTTAAAAATGTTAAATGTCCCGCAAAAAAAAAAAAAAAAATTGATAATTGCTATTTTAATACATAGTTTAAAGACGAATTTTTTTATCTTTAAGTACAATCCCCCATAACCTCCCTCGTAAATCAATTCTCACATCCCCTTTCTTAGCGGACCACTGCAAAAGAAACAAGTTTGCAAAAATTCAAGTCTGTCGGTATAATAGTCACGGAGATCTCATGAGTGAGTCGCTTTTTTCCTATTATTTTTTGTAGAGATAGATTAAAAATTTTCTTGAATTTATGAACTAAAAAAAATGTGTGACCCCCTTTCAACACAAAGAGTAAAAATAAAAAGTAAAGAATTTCAGAATTTTCCACCCTCTTTCCAAGAAACTCACAAAGTAAACATTATTTTGATTGATGTAATTAGTTATCTCACGGTTTTTTAAGTAAATAATACTGATAAATATATACAAAGAATAAAATTTTATATTATTCATCTTCCCAATTTTTAACTTTTTTTTACTTGGCAATATATCCTATACACATTTTGAATAGTTGCCTTGATGCTACAAAGTCATTTGGTTATCTTGTTTGTTTTCAAAACTATTTTTATTTTTTTAAAGAAAATTATTTTTCGGTTGATCGATTTAAAAAAAAACAGAGGAATTTATGATATGCTAGAAATAGATATGCGAAGAATATATAACAAGATGTGCTTCACTGACGTTTTAAAAACAAAAGATAAGTGAATGGTTTTATGGAATTTAAACGTAAAGACGTGAAAAAAGGAAGAAAAAAAGTTGAAATCCGAGATAATATTTTATTTTTATTGAGGTTTACTAAGTTGTATGAACCATATAAAGACTAACATTCCTAATCAATACTCCAAAATATTGATTAAGCGGTTTATTTTTATTTATTTATCTTTGAATTCTAAGGGAGGGAAAAAAATGTTATTCTCTCTAAAAAGGATCAAATGATTCGTAATGGTTCATACTTAGAAACATCTTTTTGAATTTAAACTTTTTGACCATTAAGTATAGAGTTTAACTCAAGGAATAAAAATAAATATAATAATTTGAAGAAAATAAGTTGCTTTTATAAACGAATGTTATTTTTCTTCCAAATAAAGCTATCACCTCGCAAAAATATAACTACAGTCGGACCTCTTTAGAATGATGTCGCTAAATCCCGGAAAAAAGTTCGTTATAGTCTCTCAGATGACTTCTCGTGGAGTCCCCCCGTTGCTTAAATTTTGCACACTAATGTAAACTATGAATACTCTAAATTTGGCTCAAGAGCTGCATTGTGGAAACACAAGATACCAGAGGCCCGCACCTTTTCAAAATAATTGCACTCATTACAAAAAATAAATATAAGTTAATTAAATAGTGGCAATTTATAATTAAATTTATTTATTTATTTTATATCTGAGGCCCAGAGGTCAAGCGGTAGTAAATCACGATTCCACACTACAGGTCCGGGTTCTATTCCCGGGCTGGGAAAGTTTGACTAAGCCTTTCATCCCTACTGCAATGGGTTGATTAATGAGTACCAAGCTTGTATGAGGACTTAAACACTGGGGGCTCACTTCAGACTGACCAACTGATCGGTACATCTGCTCATGCACCTCAGCGCCCAACGGTCATGTATACTAGAATGGGCACAGTAGGCCATGGCCCTTATGGGCTGTTGCGCCAATGAGTTTGAGCTTAATCTTATACCTACAGCCAGTAGCGCACACAGGAATTTTTTAAGGGAGGGGGGTCCGGGGTCGAAAGTTCACCATTCTTGTATCATGCTCCTTTTGATTTTGTCGAATTTCGGGAACAAAACACAGTAAAAAACTAATTATTGAATAAATAATTATCATTAATTAATAAAATTAATCATTAATAACAAATACTTAATTAAATTTTACGTACTATATACTTAGAATTATAATCAATCGGAAAAAAATCAAGGGCTTTCGGGAGGGGGGTCACGACCCCCTGTGTGCGCCACTGCCTACAGCTGTAAACCAGTGTTTCTCAAAGTGTGGGGCGCGCCCCCCTGGGGGGGGCGAGCATATCGAAAATTTAAAGTTTTTTTTTTAAAAAAATAACCGGTGGTAGAACCCCCCTCAGTATAGAGGGCGCTGCTTGTAATAACATGTGTTGTTGACATCAGAGATCTTCTGTACGTGACCGAGTGCAGACGCACTCCATATTCCATTAAACTTATTATTTAATCTTACACTTGTATTCGATGATTTATTGAAATTAATTGAGTCTAACGGATTGTGATGATATGAAAGTTGATTAATATAAAAGCATTCTACCACTGATTAACTGAACCATCGATGATAGTAACAACCGGAATGAGAAGTAAAACAAAATGCTTTCTTCCATAATAAAAAAATACACACAATAACACCGACATAATTTATGTTTATTATCTGGTTTTTTCCGTCATCAAATAGCTATCTTTGATCCCAAAACCAAATTAAAGAAAAAAACATTGTTTAATTTGCTGTATTTCCTCAAGGAGAGATTTTTTTTATTACGTTTTAACATAAAATATTACTCGTTAAAAAAAAAATTATACCCAGACCCTGAGAAAAATTCTAAGAAGATAAGAAATTCATCACTGTAATTATTATTGAAATACTGTACATAAGTTGTAGAAAAAGAAAAGGAAGACATGATTCACTTTTCAGCCAGGCTGCATAGTACGTTTGCTAATCATTTGATTGACCTTCAAACTTATGGTATGGTTATTCAATATTAGTTTTATGCGTTTGCTTTTCGCTTAGGGAAATTGTAAATAATAGAGTTTTACGATATTTGGAAAAGAATTGATTGATTTAACATTTCTGTAATTTTTGTGAAAAGTGTCTCTGATTTGCGTCCTTTATTTATGGTCTTGTACTTTTGAATCATTTTAGTTCAGTTTTATTGGATTTTTTCTCAAATCATCAAATAATTGAATAGTCCTTGAAAGAAGGTAAGTATACTTTCTATAAATTAAAATATTCACTAGAATTCCGATTTGTATCGTGTACAGTAAAAATATTTATAAACAAATGAGTGGGGGTGACTAAGTCCCCCAGCACTACCATTAGCGTTAGTATCGAGTACGCGCCTGCTCCCGGGTTAAAACATTTTGAAGACTTCTCGCTTTAAATGCTAAAAAGTAACACAATTATTCTTCATCGGAATTTTATATTCTTTTTCATTATTTAACATTAATTATAAATGCTAATTCTGTGAGGTTTAAAATTACAGTTCTTTTAAACAGTTATTTACAATTATGGCATTTATCTAAAAAAAATCATTTTACATTTTTGTATACAATGTCGGGCACGCAGTTTTACTCTCCAGTTCAGCTATTATATCAAGAGTATTGTTTTATTTTTTAAAAAATGAACTCGTGCGAAGAGTCGGTGTTTCAGCCAGTATACGTTTAATGTATCGGTACTGAAGAAGGTAATTTATAAATAATTTCTTATTATTAAATTTGGTCGCGGTAGCCGAGTGGTATAGGTATCGGATCGTGGCCTGCCTTGTCACGAGTTCGAGCCCAGTACCACTAAAGACCCACCGTGTAGGGCAGCGATGCACGTTATATCTGTCGAGAGCTGAAACGTCCTCCCGTAGGTGTGGTGTGGAAGTTAGGAGAGAGGGGTGCCAGCTCAGGTGTCGTCCACGTCACTTGACCATGGTTCAAAATTACGTGTTCCGTCGTCAAAAGCCCCCTCGTGCAGCTGAACAGTGCGACGTTAATATTCAATCAATCAATCTTATTACTAAATTAAGAACAAGTTTAATAATTATTAGGGACTTCCACGGGCTTGTCTTGTAGAGGAAAGTTTTTCAAAGGAAGGTTTAATATCAGAAATTGACACTTAGAGCTATTTTTCTATATTTAGCTGAGATCTATATTTTATCTTCAAAGCATCCACCGCAGAAAATCCGGTTTAACAAAGGTAGGATGTTGAAAATGGTAATAGTATACGAAGTGCTTGTTTTCAGTACAAATAATTCCTCATCCACTTCTACCCAAAATTCAAAGAGCGATTAAAAACAAAATTGCCTTTTAATTTTTCACTGGATGTGAAATCTATGAAGATTTCTTCTTCGGAAGTTGAGAGCCCTTCTAGAGTATCTTGAAATAGATCCCTAATCCAATCGTAACTGGCTACCAAGCTGTCCTCATCCAGAAAATACTTTTTAAAATTCTTTGCCAACATAGCTAAATGATTTTACATGTTTTAAAAACAACTTTCACATGTTGTTCTACAGATTTGTAAGTTTTAACACATATCGAGCTGGGGCTTTTTTCCCCATCATTTACTTCAGTAGTGGTAAATCCAAAATTTAAGTATTTTTGAGAATATCGCCTTGATTTAATTTTCGGAACCATGCTCGTTCGTGTGTGTACTTGTTGATTCTTCATTATCATCGAATGTTTGCTTACGACTTAAAAATGTATGTATGATATTGTTTTAATCTACCACCGTAAATACTTAATTACCGTGAATTACAATTAACGTGTAAATTAAAAAAAATGTACATTCAAGCTAGATTCGGTAGCTATAGGAGTATCGAGTCGACCAAAACTGACTGGAATTGTACGAGAAAAAGCATTTTTACATGTTTTGCGCAGATGTCCGATAGGTTGCCCAGACTCATGCAAACGTACCCTATAATGCCAGATGTGATGGATATGATAGAGAGCGACATTGACTAGACTATTTTTCTAATGACATTTGTACTTTGAGAAATGAATGCTGAAGGAAATAAATCTTTAATTAAATATATCATTTTGCGATCTGTTCCAATTTAAAAATTAGAGAAAGAAAAATAACATAATAAGTAAGTAATATATATTTTAAGTAATTTTCTTAAAATATATATTACTTAAAGTTCCATATACACAAAATTTAATATACTTATCGAATTAATTTGTACGGTTCATAATTAAGATCGTATTGTAACTTTAGCGTCTCTCTCAAAGTGCATTTTTATTGCAGTAAATACATTATTGTTGTACAGGGGGGGGGCGACAAAAATTATGATTGAAAATTGGGTCGCTAGTATTGAAAGTTTGAGAAACACTGCTGTAAACACATTTTATTTTAGAATTAGTTTAAATAGACAAATGTAACCTATCACTTTTCTACATAATTTTTTTGAAATCAAGAGTAAGATTGTTTGAAATTCTAATGATAGTCAACAAATTAATGTCAGCCAAAATGCATATCTTTCTTTACTCTTGTTGATCTTCTAGCAAGAAAATTTTTTTCCCACAAATCCATATTGTCCCAACTAAGGAGAACAATTTCTGTCTGTATGGTTGGTTCTCATAATGCCTTAACCGGTCACAAAAAAAAGTACTTGCACGTTGTATGTGGCCCGTGGGGGGCAGTATTCCCCCCTGCTCCAAATACATTTTATCCCTCGTAATAAATGTACCGTAAAATCCGGCGAATAACATGCACCCCCTTTTTGTACGAAGACATCTGAAATATATGTATGTATGTAATGTTCTTATGCTTTTTGAAATCAATTATTTGAGTTATCATCCCAGGTTTTTAAAAAAATAGTATATTTCTAGAACTACAACTTTCTGAGTTCATAAGGTATGACAGAATACTTTTCAATAAATTATAATTCGACACATGTAGCATGATCCAAAAGTTCGGGGACAAGGTGTAGAAAACCTTACCCTGAATAGTTCACAGCACTAAAGCGCATCCAACTTCAAAATAGTCCTCTTGGGTGACGATACATTTCTGCCAGTTTTCGTATAACTTCTGGAAGCCCAGCTGAAAGCCATTTTTCGCAATCTTACGTAAGGCTCCTGCGATGCTAGTTTTCCTTCATCTGATGACATAAAGCGACGACTCTGTGAATGTTTTTTTTCATTGATGGGAACAGGCAAATGACATACGGGGCTAAGTCTGGTAAGTAGGAGGATGTGGAAGCATGTTAGTGCGAGTTTTGGAAAGGAACTCTTTTACCAATTGGGATCGATGTGCTGGTGCGTTTCCATGTAGAAGATACCAGTCGTTACTCTGCCAGAACTGAGGCCGCTTACAACGAATGGATTCCCTCAAATGACGTCTTCGAGAAGTGTGTAGCCTCAGCGATTTGCTCAGTTGTTTAGCAACGATCTTTTTGAACACATACAGACCAACGCAACATTTTCTATGTTCTGTGAACTCGAATGTTCATTGAATTCGATGGATTCTTGGCCCTCTTTAAAATGCCATTGCCATTCATAAATCTTGGATCTCGCCCTGATAGATTCCCCATACACCTTACTTAGCCTTTCCAAAGTCTCCATTGGCGTTCTACCTAAGTGTTGACAGAATTTTATATTCAACGCTGTTCAAGAAAAGCCATTTTTTCTTAGATCGAGGAACAAAGCTAACTAGCTTCGGAAAATAACAGCTGCGCGTGCGGTTCGGTCATATGACATGGACTAAACCAACCTGACCAGGTAGGGAAGGGTTGGAAGAATCCATTCAAGTGGCTTAACTTTACGTACTTGTTTTCGTCGTCAGCAATGACCGCGGTCCCCGAACTTTTGGATCGTACTACGCATGTAGAAGTCTAATTTTTTTAAACTCATCCCTCTTTTTATTTTTAAAGGTATCATTTTATATCCGGCGTATAATGCGCTCGCGTAAATTTCAATCCTTTCTTTTATGTTAAAAGTGCGGTATTGAAATATGCTTGGATTTTACGGTACTTGGGTTTGTGCGACTTTTCAAGAGAGGGAGAGTTATATTTAAGCCGTAACGTAAAGTCGCATGAGGTCTTTTGGCGACAGGCTTCGTAATTTTACACCAGGGTCAAGGGACGAGAACGACACTTAATCTGGCACCCCTCTCCTAACTTCCCCACCACACCTAAGGATATTAAGCTTGGACATAATTTAAGGGCATCAGCCTTCCTCTGCACGGTGGGTCTTCAGCTGTACTAGACTCGAACACAAGACATGTCAGGCGCACCTTTCCAAGGAAATAATTTTATATTCAAATCTTTATCGGTAAAATTAAAAATCCTAGTACAGCTTCAGATCGTCAAGAGCTCAAATGCCTCCCTCTGGCAAATAAACTGGATGTCAAAATTGCTTGCGGTAGTTGATATCGCATGTATGGTGCCGCGCTACGTGATACCAGATCCTGGGGAATGTACTAGGTCTGCAAAGGTTAAAATACCAATACGCAACCCCATTGGGAAAAAAACTTTATACGCCGCGTTATTTATTTTGTAAAGTAACTATTTGATTCTAAATGCAATTATTAAATTAAAACAATCTAAAATAAAAAGAATCAACTTCCCCTCCTTCCTCAGCGGGGGGCGGTAAAATTATCAAAAATTGACCAGTACGCGGCGATAAAGAGGTTGGAAAGGACGACTTTGGGGAGAAGTTTTTCGGGAAGAGTAATGTCTTTTGAATTTAATTCGTTAATACAAGCGCTTAAATTGGTTACACTTGATCAATTTTACGTTCGTGAGATACGAATCTCCCGCTGAAAGTTGGAAAAAATACCTTATTAAAAAAATACCTGAATTCAAGAGGGAACGTAATTTTTTCCATGAAATTATAGTTGCGCAAGATGGAAAATTTCCTTCAACGGTTTCAGTGTTCTTAAAAAAGTGCTGTAAAATTAACCAATCCAAAAGACATGAGATCGTTATAGGAGTAATAAAAAAAATCTTTAAAACATATAGCAAATGCTGAGAATAGATGTTTAACTGAACATGTTTCCGTTAAATTTTCAGCGGAAGGCCATTATTAAAACAAGATATTTCAAATTTTTTTTTTTTTTTTTTTTTTAAAAAAATAAAAAAATTAAAAATTTCTTTTGTGAGATGAGTTAAACTTTTTGCTAAATTCACGAATTAATTTTTAAAAATATATATAGTTTAAAATTTTTTCAATAATAAATTGCTAAAAATTTCAAAAATAATAATAAATATTTAAATATTTTAAATTTGTCTTTTATCAACTTAAAAAAAACACACCCTTTAAAATGTGTCATTGTTACAAACTGTTTGAATGTAGGTTAATTTAATTTTTTTCGGGAACACAATTTTATAATAAAGAAAAGGCAATAAATTTTTTTTAAATGCATGCGATTTTAATTTTCTGTATCCCTTTTTAATCAAAAATTATTGCTCTTTGCCGAAAACACTTATTCTAAAGCTTCGTAAAAAAGCATTGAGAATAACTCAAGTTTTCAAACATTCTAATCTACTAATACACGTTACTTGAACATCGATGTTAAGTATAATGTACATTAAAAGAATTGTAGTTTGTAATACAGAAGTCGCTTTTTTAGCTGCTAATGTTTTGTCCTTCAGTTTAAAATTCATTTTCCAAGATGAAATATCGGGAATTTTGAAATACTAGGTATTTCACAATATAAAATGCTGGACATACTTCCCGTACAATAAAGCGTTAGATGATAAACTGAATTAAAAGGACAAAAAGAAGGAGAAAACTAGGAACTTCGAAATAACCAAACAACGCTGTTAAAAAATTAAATTTAGACCAACCTTCAAGACCAGCAATACTCAACCAGCGGCTCGCGGGCTGCTTGATTGATTGATTGATTTAATATTAACGTCGCACTGTTCAGCTACACGAGGGCTTTTGGCGACGGACCACGTAATTTTGAACCATGGTCAAGTGACGTGGACGACACCTGAGCTGGCACCCCCTCTCAGTCTAACTACCACACCACACCAACGGGAGGACGTTTCAGCTCTCGACAGATTTAACGTGCACGCTGCCCTATTTACACGGCGGGTCTTTTGTGGTACTGGGATCGAACTCGTGACCAGGCAAGCCACGATCCGATACCTATACCACTCGGCTACCGCGGCCGGCTCGCGGGCTGCATGTGGCTTACTGAGTCTTTTAAAGTGGTCCAGTCGTGGCTCATTACTCTGAGAAATTCACTTATTTAAGAACATTGTATTAAAGATTTGGTGGGAAATTCTTTGTCAAGAAATTAAATACATCAATTTTGCATTCGGTGTCGTACGGGAACGAATTGATGTTCTTTTTCTATTTGGAACGGTTACGGTTAGTGATAAAAGACAGCGACAAAACTGACAACAGTGGAGTAGTAACAGTGTTATGGGTGGAGCTAATTTTTAACATTCTTTCATATCTTGCAAGCGAAAAATATTCGAAGAAAATATTATCTTTTCAAGACGATTGGGAGGTTGACTATGTAGTAGTGAAAAACAAACAATACTCAGTAATTGTTTGATTTGTCGCGAAAAAGTGCTGTATTTAAAAAATACCAATAAACAGAAAACATTCAATAGCACTTTTCCCTAGAAGATATCTTGCAAGAGGTGATAAACAGGCTTTCTCGAATAATCTTTGCAACAGCAACAAAGTGTTTTGTCAGTCGTAATATCACGGCGGCAACAAAGACATCCTATGAAGTTTGTTATATTATTCGTAATCACATGAAACCGTTTCCTGAGAGATGCAGAAATTGTGAAGGAGTGTTTCTTAAATGGTTCTAATTTAGTGTTGGTGATAATAAAAAATATATAAAATAATACTTTAAAAAAAAGCAAAAAACACACAGGAGTTATAATATTTTGATTAATTTTCCACATTTTAAAATTTCCAAAGTTATCTTGGTCTTAAAGCATTTTTTTTCTCTCTCCCCCTCCTATTTATCCTCATGTTGCGGAAAGCGTTAAATAGCTGACATATGTATGCGGCCCAGGAGTAAAAAAGGTTGAGCACCCCTGTTCTAGACCTAAACCTACTAGAGATGACTCAGTTTTAGTACCGATGAATTGTTCCATTCTGAAGTATCATCTGCAATGGAATTTCATGCCATCAACTAACGAGCCAGAAAACAAAGATGCTGAATGTATCTTCTGTAATGGAAAATTCTCCGAGGATCAACGAGAAGAAATTTGGATGCAATGCTTCAGTTGTTTTCTGTGGGCTCATCTTGGCTGCACCACAGCAGAAAAAGATGATATTTTTGATTTTTGTAAATGGACTCGAAACAGAAATGACTTGCACATAATCTTGAAATTATAGTTCTTACAGTTCAGTATAATTACGTTTCATAAAGTCTAATTAGTTTTCAAATGGTTTGTTATTACTTTGGCCTTCAGTAGTGTACTTAAGGTATCCGACCATTAGCGCGACAACTTTTTTTTTTTTAAAAAAAAATGGAGTTATAGGGATTTTTTTTTTTGGTTTTTAAGATTCGTTTAGTACATTTTAAAAAATATCCTAAAATTAAGTGAAAAATAATTTATTATTACTAACATGGAAAAAAAATGGGTAAAAATTGGCAAAAAATAACATAAACGGGGCCCATTCTGAACCAAAAGTTTATGAATAAATTTTCAATTTTTCGATTCTGATGTGTTGCCATGTTATTCATTTCTGAAATGACCTTCAGTATAAGAGATATTTTAGTTTTTACAAAAACTAGAGCCCTTTATCTTAGTTATTATGTGAAATTGCTTTAAAAAATATTGATTATATTCACATAAGGGACTGTAAATTGTGTTATAAGACAGTTATTGATAAATATGAAGGTTAAAACACTTCTACTATTATACAAAATCTACACAAAAAAATTCAGTTAATTATTTTCAAAACTTTTTGAGCAACCGCTGTCCCCGTTAGAGCATTTTCAAAAAAAAAAAAAAACACATTTCGAGTAAAACGCATTTTAAAGTATGACATCTTGCTGAAAGTAATCTGCTTTTACTACAACACTGGTAGTTTTTGTTCTAGTGAACGGAAAATAATAAACTTGGTATTTTTATAAAGCTAATATAAGATGACCTATAAAATAAAATCATAAAAAAATTTGTCCATTTTTGGCAAAATTCCCCGGATATCTTAAAGAAATCATGACGGCAGGTAGTCCATATCAAATGAATTTATTGTTGACATACACACATCGCGAAACGTATGTTGAAACACAGAAGGACGAGGGAACATACAAAATACTAAGACAAGAAAAGAGCATGCAGCCTGTTAGGCTTCCGTTTTACATCTGAAAGGGATTAAAACTCGAACTTGGTTTAAACCACCTTTTTCATATTACCCAACCATTCCATAATTACCTCCATTTGTTACTTTTTTAAAAGAATTTTTTTATAATTACAAAATAAATAGCAATAATTTTTGAGAACGCATTACAAATTATTATAGTATGTATTCATCATGATTTTAGAGATTTTTATCAAAAACCATTAATGTTAATATTAGAAATGTAAATGATATTTCATAATACTAAGGTTCCTTTTTAAAGTTCTGACCTCCTTCGAAAAGCTTCCTCCTTATTGTCCTTTTCAATATTTTAAAACTAATCTGTTAATCTCTGTATTCAGAGATGCCAAGCCGAACTGTTACACGTCATATCCCGGTACCGTATGAATTATCGGAGATATTAATGTAGTCATACAGATATCGAAAACTGTGTTTAGTTTTTATAGAAAGAAATGCCTGATATTGAACTCGATGACAATTGTCTGTTTGAAGAAATTAGAAGACTGAATGTATATTTAAATTCTGGTAAACTAGAACAATAGGGTAATAAGCACGTTGAAATTGATTAAAAGATGGGCGTAAATATTTAACTATTTCAAAAATGAACACATTTCATATGAAAATTTAGTTATTCTTGTTAAATTTACGTTGTGCTGCTCTGGAACTTATGCAGCAGTTGAGAGAGTTTTTTCATTGGTAATGATTTTTGAATAAGTGAGAAATCAAGATTGAATGTTGATCATTCAGCTGTAGCACTTTCCGTAAAGTTCAATATGAAGGATATTTCTTGCTCCGAAATTTCCGATATACGTGTTAGAAAATGATATGTCGACAAAAAAAAATCATTCAATGAGAAAAATACTCGTCAAAGAAAATAATTAAAAGGGATGTAAGCATAATCGGTGTATTTTTGTTTGCATTATTAAAATGTTCCATATATTTACGTTGTAATTTTTTCTTAAATTTTTCATCCTCCTTTTCATTGTAAGAAAATTGGTTACCTTAATAATACCCTCCTCTTATCAGTCTTTTTAGGTATAATAATACAACACCAGATATAATAAGAGCATTTTAAAAGTATTGATACGAAGAAAATTAACCCAACCGTTCAAAAATATTTAAAATAACTCATAATACCAAACACATACTCAACAGACTGTACTATGTTTTTCCGTACACGCTTGATGCATCCACACTATCAAGTTAATAAAAGCTTTGTAAAAATATTGACACTGAGATTCTAAAGTTATCAAAACCGTTAAAGAAGACTCAATACCACGGATGTTATATACATCAACCATCAATGTAACCAACGCGCTTCTTCGTGCGCTTTCTTTATGTTAGTGCTAATGAGTCTCATTACATCCGTTGCTAATGACACCCTCTGCTTGTTACGATGCGCTTGCTTTGAGCTCACCAAGGACTGTTAAGATTCATCCAGAAAGAAAGCAAACACACGCTTCACATTGAATGTTACGCTTGAGCGACGATGCACTCATTCCCCTGCTTTATTATTGTTAGCATTATTATTATTAAGTATAATAAACAGATAGGTTTTTATTTCTTGGAACTGTGAAATTGCAGTGGTTTTTTTTTATTATTATTTATTGCTTCCTTTTGCTTACCTGGAGTCTCCAGATAGCAAATATTTCTTTTAAGAAAAAGAAAAACAACAAAAAGATGTCTTTTCTCTCTCTCGGAAAACCTACACCAGAGACGATTTTTTTTTTTGTGTTTTGTTTATAAAGAACTCATTAAATAATCGTTAGGGTCGGAGCTGGATATGGCTATTAATTTAGTTTGAATTTGCAGTTGGCTGAGGAGGTTTTACAGACTGCTAATTTTGATGGAACCAACTGAGCGAATGCTTTGACTAGGGCAATCAGTTTTTAAAATTTCTTTTCTCCTGTCTTACTTTGGGAGAGTAGTTTTTTTATATAAAAAATATGCCATTGTCATTGTGTTCTACTATGATGTATTTGGCTGTGTTTTTTATTCTTGTGTTTTATTTTGGAAGACTCGAAAATATCGTTTCACTTTATTCACATACTAATGATAACTTTGTCGTTTTTTTTCCTTGGAATTTTCACTTATTTTTTACGCTATGAAAATTTAATCTTTTTTTTAGTTCAAAAATCCCCGCGTTTGGCAACATACCTTTGAGATTACATTCTTCTTCTATTCTGGGACTATTTTTTTCGCAATGCATTTAACTATAATTTACTAAGAATGGCCTGTGTGTGAGAAATTAATTTTTCTGAAATAGCTTTCCTACTTTTACATACTTACTGCTGCTTTTTACCCAACGTTGACGAATTAGAAAAAAATTTAGCTGTATTCTTCTAGATTAAAAACATTTGAAACATCATTAACACACATTTTGTATTGAGTACTCTTAGTGGCGTAACGTACAGCTCCCTCCATTGCGGGGGGTGGATAGGTTTCTAGGGGGCTCAAAGACTAATTGACACCAAGTACGTACCCCTGGTAAGATCCGGCTTGGGGCCCACAGCCTGACTTTGCAGGGGGCTCTAATTTTCTCCGTTACGCCACTGAGTACTTTGCCCTTTAGGCCAATTTCATTCGAAGAAACTCTGCATCAGTCAAGACGCTTTTTGCACTACATCTCTAATTGAGAGGTGGAAATTCATTTCACACGCGAAAACGAAGTTGATTGAAAAGGGAGTGTCGGGCTCGTCGGTACTATAATTTAGTTCAAAGAAGCGAATAAAAGCTTGCTCCATTTTCAATACACAAGTAGCCGCGTATAAAGAGCGTAGCGTCCACAATCTTCTTTTAGTTGAATCAACTTGTGGAAAGGAAAACGTGGTTTTCTCGAGGGAGTGCCATACGACCACGTTGTAGCGTCGGCTCATTAGACGAATACCTCCTGCTAATACTTGTCAAGTTTGATGTACAGGATGAGCGGAATGCCCAGATGGATCATTGTAATTTTCCAAAAAAGACCATGTATTCTTCCCTCATGCCTGGGGAAAAACAGGTGTGAAGGCAGTTATGTTGAAAGCACACCTCTTCCTCCGCCCCTCAGATAAGGTTTGGACACCACGATCTATAGAAAGGACACTCATGTGAACAGTATCTATTGAATGAAAAGGAATATCGGCCTGTTGTGATATAGACATACCTTAAAGGGTGTCCTCAGTGTTTAAGTTTCAGGACGATTTATTGATCCAACATATGGTAAACGAGGTCCAGTAACGGAGTTGGTTTCAGTCGCGTTGGCCTATTGTTTCAAAGAACCAAAGAAATTGAGACGAAGACGAGGAGGGTCGCGGGCAGATCCGCTACTCTCGCCAATCAGAGATGATTACGGGCTAGAAAGAGGTCAGCCCAGGGGTTTTAAAGGGTGTGCTCGCAAGTTGACGAAGACCTTTGATCGATATTTTGCATTCATCTTCCGAATTAGCTTTTATTCTTCTTCAGAAACACGCGATAGAGATTGCGGGGACAGTTGCATCCCAAGGACAAAGGGAGTGGAACTCCGATGACCTCTTAAAGAGAGAGTACCGGAGTCTTCAGAGCAAACCGGTTGAGAGAACTGACTTAGGACGATAACAGCGAAAGAGGTTGCGGGTACAGCTGCAACTGGGAGCCGATCACCTCAAGCTCTTCAAACCTTAAACCGCACTAGAATTTAACTCCAGCAAAAGGCTATGAAGAACAAAAATTTATTGATGAATTTAATGTTTTGTTTAATTAATTTGAAATAAAATGCAATTTGGCAAAAAGCTGTATGAGCTCTTTTAGCTGCCAAGAAATGAAGTAATATTAATTGCTCACGACATTACAACTTGTAAAGAGACCCAAGCGATTTATATTCAAAACTAGCTCCCGACTGTCTGCTTCTGTTACGTGCGGCAGAAGTTGACTCGTATGAAAGGCCCTTAAGTACTGAGCACAGGGTTTCACGCCTGCCTTGGTGTTAGCGTTATCGCCACTGATCCAACGATAGCATGGAGTGCTGTATTCAGATGAATCCCGAATTCGCTTAAGGAGGAATGACCATCGGGATAGGGTGTGGCAACTTCCCGGATAATGTAACCTACCAGCCAATGTCAATTCCACAGAAGGCTTCATTGTTTGGTATGGTATCATGTGTCAGACTGGACCATGGGCCTATGTTCATTAACGGCAATTCAACACTACACAATTTATTTTACCTTAATTAGGCCATTTGTGCAAGTAATTCCCGGTATGTAAAGCAGCACTCCAGGCAATTCTAATTGTAGGTTCATGGATTACTGAAGATATTTGCTCACGCCTGTTTAGATTACAAGAGTTAAAGAGAGTCTACTTTCTCCAATGGTTATCTGCATATGTTGGCATTACAGGCAACGAAAATGCGAATAAACTGGCGAGCGAGGCTAGAAATCTTAAAGACAATTTTGTCAACATTACCTTTATTGACGCAAATGCTGTAACAAATTTCAAATTGAGAGAGAAGTCAATTCTTGTAAAACATCAGTTCCGTAATATAAGTGGAGACATCCTTGTAAGAAAGACTATTGCTAGGCAAGGACAGGTCATTACAGAGGAATGGAGATTGATAAGGATGGTAGAAGATTATAAGAATTGTGATAACTGTTTAAATACAGAGCTAACACCTGATCCCATTTTTAGCTGTTCAGCTGCTCTACAAGAAATAGGGGTCCTGTTTTCGTCAAAAAACCCCACCTCTGTGTGAATAATATTGACCAGATTGCCAGAACAATCATCTGAGCCCATAATACCGTGTGATTTGTTACTGTCATGGACACGATATCATCATCATCCACAGAATGTTATTCCAGCAAGATTCGTTCAATGAATTCTCAATACCCTGAATGAAATTTACATCCTTCTCTGCCCTTCAATCTCATCTGATTTCTCTCCGGTTGAACATATACGCGCCCTTATCAGAAGTATAGTGAACTGGGTGTTAAAACCCCGATTCATCGTGTCTTAACGATTGGGAATTCAAGCCAACGAAAACTATTGTAACCCACTGTTTTAATCTCTCAAGTGTTAGTATTCTTTTTAGATGTGATGTAACTATTTAGAGAGAGTGGCTGGCGCTGTATCCAGTTCTGAATCAAGTACAGTTAAACGCGAAAACGCTTAAGACCGGTTACAACAAAATAATACACCGGTCCCAAAAAAACGACTATGGATTTTCATGCAATTTTTTTTCTCTTAACGCGAATTGAAAATCGATTAACACAAACAGATTTCCCTTCTGGGAATGAACAAAATACGGAAAACATCAGCCGGATTGGACTGTCCTATTGTATTAACAGAAAAATCATTGCAGCAGATGAGTATAATGTGTATGCAGGCCCAATTATAGCAGTGAGTGAATATTAACGTTGCATTGTTCAGCTACCCGGGGGCTTTTGGCGACGGACCACGTAATTTTGAACCATGGTCAAGTGACGTGGACGACACCTGAGTTGGCAACCTCTCTCCTAACTACCACACCACAGTAACGGGAGGACGTTTCAACTCTCGTCAGATTTAGCGTTTATCGCTGCCTTACATGGAGGGTCTTTAGGGGTACTGGGCTCGAACTCGTGACAAGACCAGCCATGATCCGATACCTATACCCCTCGGCTACCGCGGCCACCCCAATTATGGCAAACAAAGGAGTTTGCTCAAAGCTAAAAAAATATCAATGATGCAGATTCCAACAATGAAAATGAAATGAACAATGCAGCTCCCGTTTCCACACCATCCGAAATGAGGAACTTCATGAAAAGTATACGTAGTTATATTTAGACGCACATTTCAATGGTGAAATGAATAACAAAATGTACGATATCGAACAATTAGTTGACAGTTTGATGCTAAAAGAAATGATGCAAAAAATATATCAAACTATTTAAAAAAAACTCCCAACAAATGTTTTATTTTTAAAAAATTTGAACGTTTTATATTCAATTTCTTTAACTTCTTGTGAATGTTTTTGTTTCGCTGATTTTTATTAAATGTATGCATATGTATATATCTGTGTAAATAAAATTCTAATAAACTTAATTTTGTTATATATATATATATATATATATATATTACAATATTTTTTAACACGAAAAAATATTTCAGTCCCTTCAGTTTCGTGTTAAGCGATTTTCACTGTAAAACTTGATAACAATCCGTAATTAATTATCAAAGTTTGTTTCTTATTGAATATGGAAGTTTTTATTGAACTGAATTAAAATTTTATAAATTTTTTTTGATGAACTTTAAAGAATTCTAATTTTTTTTTATGCTGGGCATCACAGTCGTATGCCTCAGGGGGCGGGGTGGAGTGATGCCTTCAGTAGATTCAGCTTAGCAAGAAAAACCTCGGGGTACCATTAATAGCTTCATTACAACATATCTCGCCATTTAGAGGACCGTAAGGCTGCCAGAGGGGTCCATATTAAATACTGAATAAGCAGTTCTTTGACACATATCTTACTCTTGTTTGTTCTGTAAACATTGCATATGAGTTTTGCTTCAGTTATTATTATTTGTATATTACATTTCTGCTTAACATATATACGTGGAATATTACAGTGAAATATGTATAAGGCGAAAACGCTTAACACGAAATAACGGTTAACGCTAGATAATACAATGGCCCTGACAAAACTACCGTGTATTTTACAGCATTTTTTTTATCTTAATACGAAGTGAAAAGTTGCCTAACACGAGAAGATTTCCCTAATGGGCATAAGCAAAATACAGAAAACATCAACTGCGCAGTCAAGATTTAAGAGGGTGTGAAATGAGAGAGGTGGTTTGAATGTTTCATGGAAAGTAGGTTAACTTAGTTTTGAAATACCGTCGGAATAGCCTTTAACACAGTGTTTCTCAAACTGTGGGGCGCGCCCCCTTGAGGGGCGTGACAACTCTACAAGGGGGGCGCGAGCCTATTGAAAAGTCGAGAACAAAAGATTATTTAAAAAAATTATTAATTTACTGAAAGTAAACAAACAAAATACATTCTGACATAATAAAAAATAAAGTACACATTTACACTGATATATTACACTTATAAATATATCAGTGCTACACAATGAATTCTATAATTGCTTTAACAATTCTAAGTTAAAAACAAGTTTATTAATTATTTGTGACCCCCCATGGGTCTGTCATATATATAATTTATAACAAAAATTAACGCTTATCTTGATAATTTTTGTACGGTTTATAATTAAACCTTGACTGCCGATCATAAGTTTCGCGATTCGCTTTCTAATGCCACCCGTTTTCCACGTATGTGATGTTTTGGGGGAGGGAAAGGAATAAAGGAGTAAAAATAATTTGAATAAGTAAATCCGTCGCAAACATTGTCAAGGTCCTTTTATTGCATTCCAAAGTCTTGGAATAATTTTACGGATAGCAGTGCACAGAAAAAAAATCGTACTTCGGGAAGACGTATATATAAGTCTGGAGAAACAAAGGCTTTGGCTTAGCGAGACGCTTATATACACTGGGGGAGCTTAAGAGGTTAAAGTCGTATCGTAGTATTAGCGTCAAAGTATAGTATTATTGAATTCAGTATATTGTTATTGTATGGGGGGAGCGATGAAAATAATGATTGAATATTGGGACGCGAGTATTGCAACTTTGAGAAGCACTGCTTTAACAAGAGCCAATTTTCTTTATCTAACCTACTTTCTCCCTCCACCTCTACAAACACCACACAAAAACATCTCATCTCTCATCAGTTGGCTTTGAAATTCAAAGGCAGTGTGTGTAGGAATCAGTAAGTTTAGGTGGCATTCTTTTTTTTTTCCATTTTAGAAAAATTTTCTTATGAGCACAAGGCAAAGAGCTCAGGGAGAAAGCAAACTTCTATTTCGCTTAAAATGAAGATAAGGCTTCTTAAGGTTGTTGATCAGAAACAGAAGACGAAATCGGAAATTTTTAAAGATTTTTGTATTACTAAATTTTGTATTAAATTTCATTAATTTCTTGTGAATGTTTTTGTTTCATTGATTTTATGAAATACATGCATGTATACCTATCTATGTAAATAAAATGTACTCTAATAAGCTTAATTTTGTTGATATATATATTCACTGTATATTTTGTGTGTAAGCTCAATTTTTTATTTTTTATGTATTTCTAAATAAAATAAGTTATGAAAATTGCATTTTCCACTTCCGACCGAAATGAAAGTTGAGCGAAATATTTTATTTAATATATATCAGATATCTTTTTCATACCATTTTTTTGCTCTGACATGCTCACACCAATAGAATATATGTATTATCAAGGAATCGTATGTTTATTTTATAAATTCTGTAAATCTTCTATTATTCACAGTTCACAAGTTTTAAAACTCATCTTGTCTCCCGTCTGTCTCACTAAAAACAAGCTCAAAATTACTTTTGAAATAGACACGAGGCGTTCCAGTTTGATAGATTTTTATAAAACGACAATCCGGTGGGAAAATTAATCTTATTATTCTCAAAAAAAAAAAAAAAAAAACCGCACATTCCGAGCTCCTTTAAATCCAAGTAGAGTTCTCTTCAGCCAATCAAACGGATTTTCAAGGGGGGGGGGAGAAAAATAACCCTTTACAAATAAAAATCTTTTGAACCGACTGTCACATCCAAAATATTATTGAAAATGAGAAATTTAAATCCGAAACGCTGCCGCTCTCTACAGCAACATTTCTGCGCGTAGAATAGATTCACTCTCTTCCTCTTTCGAAAAAATCATCTCCATCCCCTTTTGCACTTATTTATAACCTGCCAAATGTTTGCGAAACGTCTTTTTTAAATCACGAGCCGAAGTATTCTGTAACACCCCCCTCCCTCCCTTTTTTTTCTCTTCTCCAGCCCGTTACTGCAGGGAATTTCTCGTTTGCTGTTCCATTGTGTGTCAACTGAATAAGCAGTTGATATTTGATGGTGGTTTTCATCGTTTCATGATAGGGTTTATTTTGTTGTCTATTCTATACCTCCCCTTCTAACCCTCCTTCCGATTTGGAGAGGGCATTGAAAAAAAAAGGAGCATGGGTTAGAAAAAACTTGGTTGAGTTTACGGATTTTTTCCCTCGTTCTTTACAATAACTCGTTTTGTACTTTTCAGTAGTTATAAAGCAGTTGCCTACGATCTCTGAGTATAAAAAATGTCTCGCTCTGTTTTGGCGTAAATACCAGTTCATTGTTATTGTTGTTCTGGGGTGAGGAGGGGATTAATTTTTAATTCTTCATCAGAGTAATGTTTCTCTAAATTGTAACGTATAATTAAAATTTCATTGAGCTGTAAAAATCCGTTTTGGTGTTGCCGACATAAAATAATGTTTGGAAATAAAGTAGCCAAGTAAGGTGACTGAAGTGTTGACATCCTGCAAGTTAAGCAAACATTTATTTTATGTTTTTTTTAAAAAAAAGAAAGAAAAATCAGAAAAAATAATCTTTGTATCTTAGAAATACTTCAATAGAAAATATCGCTATTTGTTTTTTTAAAAAAATACTTATACCAATTTATTGTTGAAAAAAGTGCTAATATTAACTGTTTAATGTATGAATATTTTTATTTTTAATAAATAAAGTTTGAAAACAACCGGTAAATAGGTGTAATTCATGGAGAAAGTACCAAAAACACACACAAGAATTTTGCATCTTGATGTATTTTTACATCACAGAAAGCTACATTTTTCTTACATAAATTTATTGGTACATGCAAAAATATAAATATTATTCGTTACTCTCACCTTGTTTCTACCCGAAAAAACTTTTTCTTGCATGAATTTAAAACGTTTTAAATAAATAATCGTAATTCGCAACAAACGCTGCATATAGTTGTACTCATTGCACCAAAGGTGAAAATTGTTACTGATAAAGAAGTAAACCGACAAAGATTCTAGTTCCGTGTTCGGAAACGATTAAAAGAACGATTCTGTAAAAATTAAAAAAAAAGAACACAATGCAAAGACTTCTACATAAAGAGGTACGAGGTTGTAAGCATACGATGAAGATCTACATCGATTTGCATTTAAGGTATCCGAACATGTTGAAATGACCAAATTCGGTCACAACACTTTTTTTTTATTTTATTGAATACAGCTATCTTTTGGCTTTATAAAACATACCTTGTCTTATTTCTACGTTTCCTGGAGGCCAAATTACAATCAATTTTATGAAATTAGAAAAGCCGGAAGCGAGTCTTTAATCTACCAGAAGAAGGCATTTAAATTGTTCAGAATCTATCATTGTGACTCCAATAACTAAAAATATTATGAAAATGCGTTTCTATAAAACTTTTTGAACTTGATATTTATATTATTTTCTAGAGAACGTACTAAAATATTTGTTATTAAACGTATATTTTTTTGAGTTATGGTCTGTTAATTAAATAATGGTCCACAAAGAATGTCACATTTTTATCAATGTGTAAACTCGTTCAGCTGCAAATTTTTTAAAATTTTAATGAAGCATTTAAATTTTAGATAAATGCATCTAATTTGTTTTATTAATATTTTTACTGATACAATATTAGTTTTTTTATCTCTAATTGCTTTGAAGTTTTTCAAAAATATTGCTGAAATTTCACTTAGAATTGTGACTTTTGTATAAAATTTAGATAATTTTCTTTTAAAATATTGCTTGTTAAATATTAGTATTTTTATTGGTATTTATTCCTAAAAAGTATTCATAATTTTTTAATATGATATTTTTTTAAAAAGTACTCCGAACGTGTTCGGATAGCTTAAGGGTTAAATTCTGCTGCAGATCAAATTTTATGAGTCAAAATTTCTCCAACTGAAATATTTGTTTTCTCACTCTAGAAGATAAATAATTCATTACAAACCAATAAAACTATTATTTTTGACTATACACCCTATTGAAAAACAATAATGCTAATATAAAGAAAGGTTTCTTAAATTTTTACACTATTTAATCATAACTATAATAAAACTTACACAGTAGTTCGTTCGAACTTTATGTGGAAACAATTTTTTAATTTTTCTCGTTTGCAATTTGAAATAAAATTTTAACAATTTCAGAATAATCATGTGCAATGTTTTCTTTTGACTGGAATGTAAAATATAATATTTATTTTGAAAATGGCTCCTAAAATTGGTAGAACATTTGAAGACGTAATTGTGTTTGTTTTCCTAGGAGAAATACTCGTATCAACAAATTATAAAGCGGTGTAAAAATCTTGGTTATTGCATTTCAAAAAAAGGTATTCATAATACTCGTGTATTAAAATTGTAAGGAAAAAAAACGTCTAGCTGAAAATAATGAAAATATGACCATGAAACCTCATCCTAAGACTGTTCGAATGCAGGCAACTATCAAGAAAGTGAAGTCTCTGATCCTAAAAGAAACTCTGCAAACTCAAAAATTCATTGCATTCAAATTTAGGATGGCATCTCTCTCTCTAGCACTAAGTAAAATCATTCATTAAAATTTTAAGTTAAAAAAGATGTATAACCCTAAAGTTCATCTGCTTTTGCCATAACGCATTACTGAAAAAAAAGTGCAGAAAATTAAGTGAAAAACACCTAACAGCTAAAAAATGGAAATTGTGGAAAAACTCGATCAGACACATGGGTATATTTAAGTGATTCTAAGATCAATTGTCCGTTGCTCAACTGACGGGAATGACTGTACGGAATGGCTTCGTCAATGTACAGAAAAATTCCCAAAGAGTTGCAGGATTTTCTTACAGCGGCAAATTAAAAGTAAAAAAAAGTCTCAATAAAGCCAAAATTAATTCACTCTACTACCCGCAGAATATTTTAGAACCAATTTTTGATGAAGGAATTCCAGTTTTATATGGTCAGGGCATTGATAAAGTTGAGCTTCCTATGGACAAAGCCTCTAGTCACACGTCTAAGTCAAATACCGCTTATTTAGCAAAAAGAAAGAACCAAAAACAGGAATAAAGTGTATCCCATTTTATGAAATACCTGTAAAATCACTTGACGCTTCTCCAATGAACTTTCGGTATATTAAAACGAGCCTTAAAAAATGGCATCTAATCGAGACTTTGGAAAACGGTTCAAGAGGAATGGAGTAAAATTGGAATAGCAGTACTAAAAAAAAATATACTTTCCCGGAAAATTGGAGCTCTAGCCATTGTCAAGATCCCTATCAGATAAAAGCAAATCGCCCCCCAAAATACGGCATTTAAAGATAAAAAATATCAAAATCAGTTCCATAAACTGCGAACGATTTTCTGTGATATGCATTTATTTTACATCAGATAAGTTTAACGTATCCAGTAAATAATTTAAAAAGCTGATCCAGTTTAATGTCCTGCACTCAAAAAATTTTCTATTACATCATGTAAAAATGGGCTGAATTCACGTAACGTTAGTCACATGCCAAATGCAATCATGTGTTCCCAGACAATAAGTTATCGCGCTTCGCTGTTGCCAATGTTTGTTTTTTTTGTGGAAATTTTCCTTTATTATCAACAAATATGTACTTTTTAATACACATAGGCACAAACAAAATGCACTCGATTTAAAAGTACAAGTATTGTATGTATTTTTTAAAATTATGAACAATTTATGAAGAATATTAATACTTGAACATCTTTAAATCAAACCTGAAATGTGGTTTAAATTTTACAAGTAGAGCAACAAGTACAAGTCTATTGTCAGTTGTTTTGAATTCAATGGAGAACACGTTGTTGTTACTTATGCCACCTGATCGACAGTAGCATCAGCTCAAGGTCCGCGAAATTCAACGCTGCAAGGGGCTGTTGTTACCCTTAGCTTTGAGCACAATACTGACAGTACAATATTGAGGAAGAACACCTTGAGGAGGGGGTTAAGGTCTTCTCACCTCTCTACTCCTTCCATAAATCTCAAGAGAGGACTTGCGGATCGACGGCTATTTAGAGTACCCCCACGCCGCGAAGGCGCTATACATTTACAAACATCCATGCCTTCCCCGGGATTCGAACACAGGCCCTACGGCACAGCATTCAGCGTCACTAACCACTATACTGGATAGGTGGCGGAGAACACGTGATTGTATTTATCACGTGACTGTCATGGTGTTAGCCTATTTGTCAAAATTACGGAGAAACACTTTTTACTCTTTTCTTAAGCAATGTAGTATATAGCTCCCGAGTGTTTTTTTTCTCAGATATCTACTAAACTAATGATAGGGAATCCAAATGGAATTTAGAAGAATAGTTATTTAGATCATTCTTTACTTAATTTACATAACGGGAAAAATCTGTTTTGAAAATGAATCAACTCAGTTAATTAAGTTTATCAATTCATTAATTTTCATATGGTTAGTTCCCTTTGAGGCGTTGTGTTTACATCGATGCTATTTTTGTCCAGCGGTGACGAAAATTACGTAAATTATCAAGGGAAGGTAAGGTCCCAAGTTTTTTTAGATAATGCAATATTTTTAGACCTCAGATAAATTTAAAGGGGCATTATAGTTTGAAAAGACCCCGACCATTTATATTTTAAAAAAATATGTGACAAAAAATCTTTATTGAAGAATCACAGAGTATTTGTATCATTACACTTATTATTTTTTTCTTGTTTATTGTGATCTTGTTTTCGAAAATTGTTTTTATCCCCAATTTATATTCTCACGATTTCGTGACTTGGAAATTTGAGAATTTTTAGATCCCTTCTCACAACGTGCGGTTGTTTTTCTCGTTCCTTCCCCCTTCTATTTCTCACTCGATTATATGCAACAATAAGTGAGAAGATATTATATGAAGGAAATGAATTTGAAAGAAAAAACAAACAAAAATGAAACTGACGATTGTATTCACGATCTCTACATTCCATTGACGAAACTAATGAAAACCGTAATACTTAGGCATATAAATCATTTTGCGTTCTTGTGTTTGCTGGAAGTTCGTGAAAAATGCTTCGGAAGTATTTTGACAAAATTTTTGACATTGTAACATGTTTGAATGTTTTAATGACTGAAAACAATAGAAAATATATGTAAAAATAAGGTTACACTTAAAATAAGGTTAGTTACAAATAAAAATTTAAGTATGGGTGGGAGGAAATACCAGATAATAAAAAATGTGTTGCGTTTGTAAAGCCTGTTACCGAACCGCTTTATTTAATATTTCATGATAATGTACAGCTATATATATATATATATATATATATATATATATATATATATATATATATATATATATATATATATATATATATATTATATATATATTTCAGGTGTTGATATTTCTTAGAATTAAATTTTCGATTCTATTCATTTTATAACCCTCACCACTTAACTAAAAAAAAAAAAATAATAATACAGGATTTGAATTTCTACAGCGGAATATATTTTTCTCTTTTTACGCCCCGTAACCCCGCTCTTCGGAACCGATTTCCGTAAAACCTTTTCTTACCGAATTTCTACTCAACAAAAGCAACATGTTGCCGAATTTCTAGTCTGTAGGTCTAGTAACTCAAAAATGGGGAGGTTTATTTATCATAACAACTCTGAAGATTCCCATAAAACGCGTTCTTAAAGAATCTACACCCTACAAATAAAACGGGGGTGTCAAAACAGAAGTATATGGGTCTAATAGTTCAAAAAACGGATTTTTCTTTTATCTACACGCCCTTTTAACTCCCTTTGAGATTCAAGTTTAATAAGACCCATTCTCGGCAGATTACTACTCAACAACAATCGCATGCCTTTTATCTAAAACCCTCCGCATCCCTCTTGTGGGTGAATTTTCGCGGATCTCTACTAGATGAAAGGAAAATGCCTGCCAAATTTCATGTCTGTAGGTCGAAACTCTCGTGATAAATGAGTAGCTTTTCTCCTATTTATACAGATTTGATCATTATTAATGTTCCATAGATGCATCATAATATGTTTAGCATCTATATTCGATACAAATATTTATTTTTAAGTAATACATATTTTTGAGGCATTGTACCATGTTCATGGTATTTATTGGTGTTGTGCGTGGCAATGCGCGAGCCATTGCGGACGAAATTTGTAATTCTGAACCTTGATCAATTGGCGAGGAAGACACCTAAGTTAGCAGCTCCTGTCTCCGAATTTTAATCTCAACTCGTCGTAAAAACTTTGAGCCTCGATAGTACTGGTGTTATGGTAGCACTCGAGCACAATTCTGAACAGAAGCAAAGCAAGCAGTAGCGCACACAAGGGGGGGTCCCTGAGTCCGGACCCCTAGATTATAATCCTATGTATATAGCACGTAAAATTTAATTATATGTTATTAATAATTAATTTTATTAATTAATGCTAATTATTTATTCAATAATTAGTTTTTTACTGTGTTTTGTTCCCGAAAATCGACAAAATCAAAAGGAGCATGATACAAGAATGGGGAACTTTCGGCCCCGCCCACCCCCAGAAAAATTCCTGTGTGCGCTACTGGTTTTTGTTGTATATATGAGCGAAATATTATTACAGAAGCATTTTTTTTTGTAAAAGGAGAATGTTTTGAAAATGGTTTTCTCTATTTTTTGCCAAAAAATTACATTTAAATAATATTTTTTTACTGTAATAATCATCTTAAAACAATTTTATGTGTATATTTTAATTCAAATGACACTAAATATCAAAATAAATATTCATTTATACGCTTTTACAAAATCACGGATACGAACGTAATCACCAAAAATAGATATTTTAATATTCAGTAATTTATATGAAAATGATATATAACTCAGGAAAGTGGAAATATTTTTGTTATGAATCTACTGTATTGATTTATATATTTTTGTTAATCTACGTCTCAAACATTATTAATCTCAGAAAATTAGGTTGTGTATTTTACGTTATATTACTTTCCTTCCCCCGAAACTTACTTTAAAAAAATATGCTATTAATGTTATATCTATGGAATAGTTCTTTTAAACAGCAAAACATCGAGAAAAATGTTAATTATTTCGCGTGACACCGAGCGTTCGAATACCATTGGCTAATTTCTGTTTCCTCTCTCATTACTCTCCATTTCAGAATATGTTTATCTTTTTCGACATCATTTTCTCGTGAATATTATATTCGATAAACAGGAAAAATATTAATCAACGACATTCCATCTCTCTATTATTGTTTTTCTCCCTTTCGTCATCAGTACGAACGAAATATCTGCTGCGTAACAAACGAAACAAAACAAAATAAAAAAAACTATGCGCATTTCGGCTTCAAAACTGATTAAAGATTTTAGTTAAGGCAACGGCGTAATGAACTTCATCGTTACTAATTACAAGAATCAAACAAACCGAGAGGAAATAAAAGGAATAAAAAACACGCGCGCACGGGCAAACAGAGCAGGAAAAAAAAATGAAGCTAAATAAATAAAATGAAACTAATAAAGCAGCCAAGACCGCCTATGCCTTCTCTCTTCTTAATTTCTAGAGTTCGGTTCCTCTATCTAATGATGGCGTGGGTTTCTTCTGCGGTAAAAAACAGAACCGTTAAAGCCCAAGCCTCCTTTAGTATAAAAGTTAATTAGGTTCATTATAGCAAATTGGCAACTGTTCTTCAGTCCAATGTAGGTACACAGAAAAACATGGAATTAACGGCCAAATGTTTTTTTTTCCTTTTACCATTATTATTTTTTTTCTCGTTCTGTGTCTCATTCGAGTTGAGTTGAGTTGAGTTGTTTTTTATTTTCTACCTCTGTGAGATTAAAACCGCCAAAGGCAGAGTATTCTTTTCTTTCTTTCTTTTTTATTATTTTATTTGTAGCGGAAACATCACGGAGAAAGAAAAGAGGAGACGATAATTAAAATAATAATAATAAAAAAAAGAAATGGCAATGAGTGAAATCAGCTTCGGTTCTTCCTTCGGATTGTAATTAAATAAAAAAGGCGAGCGAATTAATAATTCAACGGCATCCAGAGTTCTTACATAATTTATGCCCATTCATTTCAAGTTATAGAATAATTATCGTGTGATTAAAGGAGTTTGACTAATTTTTTTTTCTTCTTCATTTGATGTTTTCGATAGAAAAAAAACACGACAAATTAAAAATAATCTCGGCTTAGAACGCAACTTCATTGTTATACAAAATGGCGCCGGCGCCATTTTTTTTTTTTAAAAAAACGTTCCACCAAATCCTTTTATTTATTCTTTACATGCATAATTAGGTACTCTTACGTAAATAAGTATAAGTGTGGTTTATGCCCGCATAAACTATTTTGCAGTGTTATTAATTTTTTTTTCGGAACTCATCAAAAGATTTTTTAAATAATGACTGAAATTAGACTATTAAATAGAAGATAAAATTATTTTGCCGGTATTTATTTGCATTAAGTATTAGGCGCATTTTAAGCACACACTTAGCACATTTTCTAAAATAATTTTTTTCTTTTCTTAAACTTCATTCCATTATTTTATTATGTTTTGGCAAATATTCCAGCTTAAACTGAAGATTAGTATTAAAATAATGTCTTCTGCTTCAAGAGAGAGAGAGAGAAAGAGAGAGAGAGAAAGAGAGAGAGAGAAAGAGAGAGAGAGAGAAAGAGAGAGAGAGAAAGAGAGAGAGAGAGAGAGAGAGAATTGCAATTTCCTTATTATAATTCCACTTATGTATAGTCTGACAATATAAAATTCAAAAGTTTATTCACACAGAATCCCTTCCAATAATTCAGGAAATATTCAATGGGTTACATCACTGACGTTATCTTAGGGCCCCTGTATCAAAATTCTTTCGAGTCCCTTTTTTAGATATGGGAGCCCGGTTCGAGCGACTGTAGCTACACATGTTGGTGCCCCTGTAGCTTGGGGGCCCCGTATCATTGATACCAGGACTACATTTGTGGCGGCTGGCTCTGTAGCATTTCTTTGTATATATTATCCGATGGTGTTAACTTAAACACAAAAGACACTAATAATTGACAGACCAAGACACAACCATACATTCATAATGGTCACATGATAGAATACAATCACGTGTTCACCATTGAATTCAAAACTTATATCAGATTTATGCTTGCTTTACTTGTAAAACTTAGATTCAATTTCAAATTTGATTAGTGGGTAAAGATGTTCAAGTATTAAGATTCTTCAAAACGTTTTACTAAAATAAGGAAAGATTCTTACATTTTACTTGTTATTTTTAAATCGTGGATTTTGTTAACCTAAGTACGTTTTTTTGTTAACAAATATGTACTTTTTAAAAAGAACGTTTCTGTAAAAAGAAAAAGTTGGCAACAGAGAAGCACACGAACTGATCAGCTGAAAATACGTCATTGCATTTATCATGCAACTATGGCATCACAAGAGATTATGAACTGAATCGGCTGGAAACACGTGATTGTGCAGTACTCTAACTATTATATCATACGAATTTAGTTCGTTTTGAAATTACCATTGGGAAACAAATCAGGAGTATTTAAGATTATAAACTAATTTTTTCTGTTTTCAAATAAATTTTAGAGAGTAATATTAAAAGTAATGAAGGATTTTTTGTTAGATTAAATTTATTACAGGGGAAAGAAGAAAGTTGGTTTGAAAAGACATGAAAATTTTAAAAAAAAGAAAATTGAATATTTTTGTTTTAAATTCATTGTTAAATACAATGTTTAATTAATGTGGTCATTTTTTTTTATTTCCATACCGTATCAAAACAATTAATTTCCTTTAAAAGTTTTTACTTTTAGATAATTATTTAATAGGTGCTATTTCTTTATGATTTGAATGAATTTTCATAAATACTTTGAATATACTTATAAATATATATATAAATCATAAGCAGAAACATTGGCATGACAACCCTTTGTGGGCGCCTGAGCTTTAATCAGAAGTTTTTGCCATTTTGCCCTTCTCCCAGCAATTGATCTCCACTTTTAAAATGGCGAAGTCCTCATCAACAGTCTTTCCATCTGCTTTTGGGCCTTCTCTTTGGTCTTTAATTAGAGGGAGTTGCATTAAAAATTCTCAATGCTGTTCGTTCTGGTCTTATTCTTACTATATGCCCCGCCCATCTCATTCTACTTAGTTTTATGGACTTAATGAATATAAAAAATAATAAAAAAAAGCAAAGCAGGGGTTGTAATATTTTGATCAATTTTTCACATTTTAAATTTCCAATGTTATCTTGGTCTTAAAGCTTTTCCTCCTCCCCCTTATCTATATGTTGTGGCCCGCGCGTGAAATAGCTGGCATATGTATGTGGCCCAACAGAAAACAAGGTTGAGTACCCCTGCTCTAGATGCCGAGAATGTTGCTGTATCAACTAAAAATTCTTCCTCTTGAATGCAAAACGTATACATACCTCGCACCTTTGAGAAAGTGATGTGAGCTGTATTCATGACGGATTAAAAAGGAGATTGCATTCCATTACGTTTGACGAGCGGAAGCGAGATGAGAGCAATACACCCTATTAATTTTTATTCTTAATTTTTTATGTGTGTCAAAATAATAAAAATGAAATTTGTATTATATTTCAAAGAATTCTTTTTATATAGAAACAATTTTAATAATGCGATCTTTACATTACAAATGAGAAAATAATTCTTTTAAAGATTTGCATTAGATATAAACTATGCTAGATACATTTTGAATTATTTTTGATAAGCCGTTACCATTCCGTTTTCGAAGTTTGTATCCTGCTCGTATTTAATGATAATGTATGACCAGTAGAGCACACAAAAATTATTTTTCCAGGGGGAAGGGTCAAGGGTCGAAAGTCCACCATTTTGGTATCATGCTCCAATATGCCGCCCAATATATTCTTTTGATTTTGTCGATTTTCGGCAACAAAAACAATACAAAATTAATTATTGAACAAATAATTAGCATTAATTAATGAAATTTATCAATAACAGATACATAATTAAATTTTACGTACTATATACATAGGATTATAACCAATCGAAACAAAAATCAAGGGCTATAGGGGGGTGTCCGAACCCCTAGGACATCCCTCTTGTGAGCGCCACTGCGTTTGACTTTATATAAAGGTAACCAATCGTCCTCCTTTAGGGAAGACAGTCCTCATTAATACGTTCTGTCCTTCATCGAAAAGTGTTCTACTACTTGTCATTCTTTTCAATATTTTAAAACCGATCTTTCAATCTCTGTATTCAGAGATGAAGCAAACGTATTTCCAATATGACGAAGACTGGTCTGAATTGATTGATTGATTGAATATTAACGTCGCACTGTTCAGCTACACGAGGGCTTTTGGCGACGGACCACGTAATTTTGAACCATGGTCAAGTGACGTGGACGACACCTGAGCTGGCACCCCCTCTCCTAACTACCACACCACACCAATGGGAGGACGTTTCAGCTCTCGACAGATTTAACGTGCATCGCTGCCCTACACGGCGGGTCTTTAGTGGTACTGGGATCGAACCGAAGACTGGCCTGAAACAAATATCACAGGAAATAACAGTTTTCAATGGTGTTTTTTGACTTCATCGCGAATAAAGTGAGCAAATATAGAAAATTGTGTTGAGTTTTTATCGAATGAAATGCCTGATATTAAAATTAATGACAATGATGTGTTTGAAGAAGACGACTGAATGCATATTTAAATTCTAATAAATTAGAACAACTGGAAAATCAACATGCTGAAATTGGTCAAAGATGGGTGAAAATACTTAAACCATTTAAAAAATGCACACATTTTATATGAAAATTTAGTTATTGTTGTTGAATTTAGGTTGTGCTGCCCTGGAACGAATGCAGCAGTTGAACGAGTTTTTTCAGTTGGTTATGATTTTTGGACAAGTGAGAAATCAAGATTGAATGTTAATATATTATCTACAGTCCTTACCGGACAATTTTGTATGAAGGATACTTTTTGCTCTGAAATTTCCAATATATTAGAAAATATGCTGACCAAAAAAAAAAATCATTCAATGGGAAAATTACTCGTTTAAGTAGATAAATAATAAGTAAGAGGAATTTAAGCGTAATTTGCGAATTTTGTTTGAATTAATAAATTGTTTCCTATATTGATGTTGTAATTTTTAGAAAAATTTTTCGTCCTCCTTTTCAATGTAAAAAAACCTGGTCACCTTCGTATATATATATATATATATATATATATATATATATATATACCGTAAAATCTGGCGTATAAAGCGTACTTTTAACACAAAAATTAAGATCGAAATTTAGGGGTGCGTGTTATACGCCGGGTATAAAAATGAGAGCTTTAAAAGAATGAGTATTAAAAAAATTTGGGCTTATATATATATATGTCGAAATACTGCTTATTTTAAAGAAATAGCATACCTTATGAACTTTCATGGGTGAATAACCTGAAAAGATCGGCTTATATTCGTCTTCCGTTATATCTTCTGGCACATCATCGAAATCTGTATCATTTTCACCATCACTGTTACTCTCCTCAATAAATAAGTAATCATCTTCTGTTCCATCTAGACTGTTGTGTATACTACATTTTTTAAATGACTTTTGAATTAAGTCAAGTTTAATTTCATTCCATGCTTTTATTATCCACTCGCACACTATTTCCAGACTGGCATGACGCATTTGGCCTCCTTTCGTAAATGATTTCTCCTTCTAGAATCCATATATTCCACTGTTGTTTTAAATTTTGTTTGAAAGTTTTATTGATGCACACATATAATGGCTGAACGAATGACGTTAATCCGCCAGGAATAACTGCTATGTCTGTGTTGCACTCAGTTAGCAATTTTTTCGTATTATCTGTTAGATTGGATCTGAACATATCCCAAACTAATAGACTTTGTGGATTCCGTAAGGCCCCTGGACGCCTTTGCCAAATATTTTTTATCCACAATTTCCCACCATTTTCACCCATTCACTCTTTTTTGTGTACATGAATAAAAACACCTTAAGGGAAATTGGATTTTAGCACTGTTTTTCTTTTAAAAATAACCATGGGTTTTAATTTTGTGCCGTCTGCTAAGCAGGCGAGCACAACTGTAAAATGAGATTTTTCGTGTCCTGTTGTTTTTATGAGAATCGTTTTTGTTCCTGTCATGTCAAAGTAGTTCCTTTCATCTCATAGTTTTATTTCCTATCATGTCAAACGTTACTGGAGTTTCATCCATGTTTCCAATATGTGACAGTAAATATTTCTTTTGCTTTCGTAACCCAATGACATACTTCTGGAAACTTATCAATTTGTTGTCCACGTCTTTAGGAAGCATTTGGGAAACTTTTGTTTTTTCTCGCAGAACTAAATTATTGCGTGCCATAAATCGGCTACACCAACTGAAAGTTGCTTTAAAATTTTTACTTTCATTTGCATTCATTTTTCATCATTTTAAGGCGAATAAACGTACACTGTTTCTTGTTACAATTAATCCGTTGTGGTGATTTTCTAGGACCCAGTTCGCAACACTTTCATCTAGAATAGGCCATTTCGTTACTACTTTACGTAAAGCAAATTTCTTCTTTGGCATGTCAATTATTGTCAGTTAATTTTCTTTCCACTCCCTTATGGAGCTTTCACCAATATCAAACATCCTTGCTGCAGCACGATTTCCATTTTCTTTTGCAAATTGAATCACTTTAATCTTGAAACCGGCACTGTGTTTGCTTCTTTTACCAGGACGCATTTTTATTGCTCGCTGTTTGAAGCGTATTCAATATTATTCATAGTATTCGTAGTATTGAATATACTACAGACAGCGAACGTAATTAAGTCTCATGCTTGTTCTAATTTATTTCAAAATTAATCGTCCGTCTAGTTCATCACACAAAAGGGGAAAAAGGAATCAATCTTTATAGAAAAGCGTGGGAAAAATCCAACCATGGCGCCGAATTGGTCCCCCTCCCTTCTTGCGCTTAAGGACTGTATAATTTAGAAGTATACTATTTTTTCCAAAAGAGAGTCTGGAATGATTCATCCAATAAATAATGACTTCAAAGCATAAGACAATTGCACACGTACATTTTAAGTTTTTTTCGTCAAAAAGAGGGTGCGCGTTATACGGCGAATATACCTAAAAATGAAAAAATACAGCTTGAAAGTATAGGTGCGCGTTATACGGCCAATATACCTAAAAATGAAAAAATACAGCTTGAAAGTATAGGTGCGCGTTATACGGCGAATATACCTAAAAATGAAAAAAATACAGCTTGAAAGTATAGGTGCGCGTTATACGGCCAATATACCTAAAAATGAAAAAAATACAGCTTGAAAGTATAGGTGCGCGTTATACGGCGAATATACCTAAAAATGAAAAAATACAGCTTGAAAGTATAGGTGCGCGTTATACGCCGGATTTTACAATATATATATCGTCTTGACCGGTGTTGTATTATTTTTCGAATGTTAGTAGGGTTTTAGGAAAACATCTTCGGCATGGACGTTCAACATCTTTATTTAGGCACACACACACATCAGAAGCTTATAATCACAGTATTACCACGCACACAAATAAAGCACCAAGGATGAAAATACTGTAAATTTTCACGTTGACGAGCTGAAGACAAACTTGCGACAATTATACAGCAAAGCGGACAAGAGACAAGCAGCAGCGACATCTTGGAGGATACAACACAAAGACAAAAAGAGCGATTACACAAGATTTTCGCTTTATATACAGGCAGTGACAAGCGCGTGACTATTATGTAATAGTAGTTCTGATTGGATAGAATGGGCGGGACAGGGATTTCAGACTAGTCGATTACGATTAAGATTAAAGTGTTATTTTTAAACCAAAGAATTAAAGCTTGTTTAAATATTAGTTAAAAGAATGCTAGAGGTAATTGATATCTTTTAGCCTTCAGTTGTATTCAAAAACATTTTTATAGCTCTCACCTCCTGATTTAAAAAGAACAGGACATGTATGTCTAAGACGGAATACATATATCTTTTACGCCCCCCCACACTTGGAAGTCGATTTCCACAATATCTGTTCTCAGCGAATTTTTACTCAACAAAACATACTTGACAAATATTGGTTGACAAAAAAAAAAAAAAAAAAAAAAAAAACTGGTCCGGATATTTGACGCTTCGGATGATTAACGTTCGGATAAACGACGTTCTACTGTAATTCTATAAACATACTTAAAATATTGAAACATCGAACATAAATACTTCCCAGCAAATGTTTTTAATGCTTACAACATTCAATACATAAATAAGAAAGAACCTTTGTCCATTTTTTGCTTGAAAATACCAGTTAATAAAAAGTTTAACGGACTCTAAAGAAATTTTAAATCATTTTTCTGCTACTTATCGATTAAATAAACCGTTAAATGTTCTCACGAAACATCAAAAAGTTCGGAGAGTAAGTTTCTACGAAATCAAAGAAAAGGCGATTAAAAACAAGCTTGTAAAAAAGAACGTGTATTCAGATTAAATTAATTTATTGCCCAACAGAAACGGTGAGCTTGAAAGGATATTAAAATTCAAGGTCGCTATGATTTAATTCCTATCTGAGTAATACGATAATAGATCTTAGGCTTTAATTAGTTACAAGTCTTCTATACGAATAACTCATAACTATAAAAAAATATATCATTAGGAAAGCAGCTGGTGCCAATTACTGAGTTTCGCTAATGATTGTTTTTGATTTTAACATTGAATGATACTTAAATATATTTTGCATGAATTCTCGTTACGCTTCTTTATTTTGTTTTATACCGATTTTAAAAGAATCATGTTGAAATGATATTAAGAATAACATAGATTTATTCTTTTCAGTGATTCTCAACTAGTGTGCTGCCAATTTTTTTTTTTCAAATTATTAATTATAAATCTGGAAACGAATTATTTGTCCGCTTTATAGAAATAAACTATTCATTAAATTGTTATTGACCGTTTGACTACACTAGAGGATAGTTATTTATTACTTCCCAAATTTAGGTATAAAAAAATTGGATTGGGTTCGTAAAATTCATTTGTGTCCGGTTGCGTGGGCTACAGTGGACGTGGTTAGAGCGGCCACATAACATTTCGTGGTCTGAGCGGACACTTAAAAATCATCGTGGTTAGAGCGGACACATTTTCCCCCCTCTTAGAACAGATTCGATTACCGAATTACAAGGATAAATACATTTTTACCAATCAAACTTAATTACAGTCGAACCTCTAAATAACCAATCTATATTGAGCGAATTTTTCTATATAGCGAACTTTTTCCTGGAACCTTGAACATTTAACGATTTTCTTCGTAAAATAACCTCTCTATAGCGAAGTGCATTTTCTATATGACGATCTTTTTCTTTTGTGTTTCAATTTTTTTCTCCCTTTTTTTTTAAAGTATATCTGGACATTTCAAGTTATTCTCTCTTTAATACATTTTATGGTAGTCATAAATCTTGAACTGGTTTTATTAGATCCTAACTCGCCGAGAGTAATAGGGTTCTGGACGTTTCATCTAAGAAGTGCAATTTCCCTCCCATTGTCCAGTTCACTAGAAGCATCTTCGATATCCCTTCACACTCAGTGCAGTTGTTCTGTGTTCTAGTTATAAAATAATGACGTTTAATAATTATTTGTATGCTTTAAATCATTAAATGTTTTTACAATTTATTAATTTTAATATAAAATTATTTTCTTAATATTGAAAATACAGTAAATTCTTTTTTCTTGTTTTCCTTAGTTTTTCTTTCTATCTTTTTTTTTATAGGTAAGATATATAAAATAAACATATACTAATTTTTGAAAGGTGAGCATAACTACTTTTTTATCAATTTAAAGTGTTTATGAATTTAAAATTTGTTTTATGTGGTTCACAAAGTATATTAAAAGATGAACCTCTATATAATGATTTTATCATTTAACGCACTTTTTTTTTCGGGATTTACGATTTCGTTATATAGAGGTCAGACTGTATTTGTATTAAATTGTTAATATATTATAATGCGAAAACATTTTGAACATAGCGAAATATAATCTTTAAGTTTTGTAACTTAAGTTGGACTAAATCCAATGGTAAATGACATTGATGCTTTTATAATAAAGGTTAGTAATTATTTACTTGTATTTATTTTTCTTTTATTTACTTGTATCTGTTTTATATATTTTACTTCTAGTATTTATTTTTACTTACATTAATGAAAACTAATTAATTTTATGGTAATTGTGCACCTGTTCTAATATTTATTTGACTCAAACACAAAATCCACGAAATTCGCTCATACCCTTCATTATACTGTTACTTACCACACAGGAATTTTTCAAGGGGGGGCGGGGGTCCGGGATTGAAAGTTCACCATTCTTGTATCATGCTCCTTTTGATTTGGTCGATTTTCGGGAACAAAACACAGTAAAAAACTAATTATTGAATAAATAATTAGCATAAATTAATAAAATTAATCATTAATAACAAATACTTAATTAAATTTTACGCACTATATACTTAGAATTATAATCAATCGGAAAAAATATCAAAGGCTTTGGGGTGGGGGGTCCGGACCCCCGGACCCCCCATTGTGTGCGCCACAGCATTCCATTAATTTTTAAATATTTCTCTGCAAGTTTTTATTTTTTATTACATTTCGCTATGTTTAAAATGTATTCGCACTATAATATCTTAACAATCTTTATATATAAAAACCTTCTGTGCGTGTGTGTGTTTGTCACTAAACTCCTCCTAAACGGCTGGACCGATTTCGATGAAATTTTTTGTGTGGGTTCAAGTAAATTCGAGAATGGTTTAGATTCACAAGTCGGTCCGATATCGCAATTAGTTTAAAAGATATTAATTAAAAACATTCAAAAAATACAACTCAACATTCGCCTGCATTATTGTAACAACGCTATTGTTATAAACACACAAGTGATATAAAAAAAATTTAAATCAATTCCTACTTAGATCAACCAAGAAAAAATTTATTTTAGCTACTCTTTGTTAAATAGTTGCAATTAATATAAATATGCATATACATATGACATAATCACAACATTAAGGTGTAATTAATTTTTATTAATTATCATTAAAGTATCGTATTGTCATCCAAAACAATCGTGTATATAAAATTTCCTTTCAACTGAATACTTTATATAACACGTGAGAAAAAAACCTTTTCAAGTTTTGACGTAAGTCGCCCCAAAAGGGTTGCTTAGTAGTTAACGTGGCTTATTTGTAATTTTTTAAATAATTAGTTATAATCAATTAATGTTTATTAATTATAATTAAATTATTGTATTGTCATCCAAAATAATCATGTACATTACATTTCAGCTCAATTGAGCGCTTTAAAATGTATTTTATTTTAACAATTGAAAATTTCACCAAAATAAATAAATAAATAAACAAACAAAGAAATAAAATATGTACAGAGATCGTGAGCTAATAGTAAGAATTGAAAAAGACGTAAGCTGGCGTCGAAAATTGATTTTCAGCCAAACTGGCCAAACCCGGTCTTTATTGTTACGAAAATGCTGACGATTCACGCTTTTTAGCGTTTTTAATTAATATCTTTTCAAATAATCTTTATATATGTAATTCTTCTGTGCGTGTGTATGTAACTGAACTCCTCCTAAACGGCTGGACCGATTTTGATGAAAATCTTTGTCTGTTCCAGTAGACTCGAGAATGGTACAGATTTATAATTCGGTTTAGAAATGTTTATTTAATTAATTTTTTTTATTTATAAATTGTTGATCTTGGAATGTTTTACATTGGATCCGGCAGACTGCGCTAAGATCGCAGTATCGAATATTCAAAACTCTTTTATTATAATTCAAGTTGGTCCCGACAGTTGGTGCTGTTATTATTTCAGGAAAATATTTTGTCACTTCGTGTTATTATTTTGTTGAAATAAATCGTGTGTTAATTAAATTATTACATTCAGATGTAATTAGTGTTTGAAGAGTTTTGAAGTGTGCATAAAAACTATACATTTTATGTACAATTTAATAAATAAACCTGTTATGAAATAGTTTGAGTCTCAACTTTTTCACCTTTAATTAAAACAAGTTTAAGTTTTTATTCACACAGCCTTTACATTTAACTTCGCTCATAGTATACACATACTCACACGCTATCAATTGATTGATTGAATTGTGATAACCGTACATGTAATGACGTTAGACATTGTAATAATTTTTAATACAAATTTTACTCAAAACGCGGTCCAGATTTTTTTTGTTAAAGCTTATTCATAAAAATTTGGAATTTTTGAATTTAAGATGTGTTTACAGGACAACGTCTGTCGGGTCCTCTAGTTTAATATAAATAATTAAATTTGATTGGCAAAAATGTAATTATCTTTGTAATTCGATAAACGAATCTGTTCTAAGATGGGGGAAAATGTATCTGAACTACGATGAGTTTCAAAGTGCCCGCTCAGACCACGAAATGTTATGTGTCCATTCTAACCACGTCCGCTGAAGCCGCGCCACCTTGCGACCAGATACATCTGTATATGAATTAGCTTTGGATGAAGAGGAAAAACTAATTTTGCTCTCTTAAATAGTAGAGATTTAATTTCAAAACATTTAGCGGAGTCAATTAATTCATTTTGGATTAAAATTAGAGGCGATTATCTTATAACAGTCAAAGAATCTTTAAAAATGTTGTTACAATGTTCTACATCTTATTTGCGTGATTTCGGATTTTCAGCATCAACAAATATAAAAATAAAAAAAAATTTAGATTTTTACATGTAGATGACGAAATGAAAATGGCATTATCATTTTTACGACCCAATATATAAAAGAAATTATTAAAAATTATCAAGTTAGAATTTCGCATTAAATGTATTTTTATAATTAATTCGAAATTACCTATAATTACTCAATAAACACATTTCGGTTTTCTTCGTATTATCATGTACTATTTTATACATAGTGTATTAAAAATAAGTAAAATTTGCTTAAACTTATTTTATTGTAACTGTGCCACCAAATTTTGAAATCGTTAAAAGCGTACCGCAACAACAACAAAAGAACAGTTTCAGAACCACTGATTTATACATGTGGAAGAAAAGTGGCTCACTCATCACGAAATCTCCAGAACTATTACATCAATAAATTTGAAATTCGGCAAGCAGGCTCCTTTTATTGAGTAGCCATCCGCTTAGAATGGGTGTTAAGGAGATGGACTCCCAAGGAGGGTTGAGGGATGCTATACACAAAAATTTTCGTTTTTGAACTTTTTCACCTACAAATCAGAAATTTAGCAAGCATGTTTTCTTTCTTCTTTTTTTGTTGCTGTGTTCAGTAGAGATCTCCTAAGAACGAGTTTGCTAAGAAGAGTCCCGTTTTTTGAATTATTAGAACTGAAACTCGGCAAGCAAGTTTCTTTTGTTGAGTACATCCTTTAAGAACGTAAGAGGGATTTAGGAAAGAAAGGAGTTACAGCAGTTTACAGACAAAAAATACCTATTTTTAAACAACTAGGCTTAAAATTTGTTGTGTGCATGTGTTTTTTAAGTAGAAGTCCGCTAAAAATGATTTGTGAAGAAATTGACTACGGGGGTGTAAAAGATAAATATGCTTTCACTTTGGAAATTCAAGTTTTGTTCCTTTCCAGAAGCGAGGGCTATAAGTGTTTTTCTGTACAATTAAAAAAGTGTTGGGAGAGGTAGGACAAAGTAATGGGTCAACTTGGATTCTCATTAAGTCACTCTCAGGTCGCTTGAAAGCTATCTGAGACAGACCTTTTAATTTTTATCTATGCCTAAGAAAGATAACTCTTGAGATGGCTCCACAATCCTAACTTCCACACCATTTCAACGTGAGGACTTTGAGCCTCAAGATATTTAATGTGCAATGTAATTTCTATGACACCAAGACTCAACACCGCCAGTCATTCCATAATAACATAACACTGCACCGAAGGTTTTAGTTAGTATAAAGAGAAAAACATTTTGTTGACTCTTTCTGCTTTTAGAAACTAGAACTGGACCCTCTTCGTCATGTTTTAAGATGAAGTAAAACTTTTATTAATTATGAATATTCAGTCAAAATTAAAAATTGATTTAATGATAAATAAAATACTATGATTCATAATCATAGCACCTTTTGTCGAAAATTTTTTGTTTGGCCTCAAATATCTTATGCACTTTCAAGGTCTGGTATATTTTTTTTCTGCTAAACTATGTTGAAGTTTCAAGGGCGCTTTGAACATGATGTTGATAACAAGAAAAATTATTATTCACCTAAAGCATTTTAATTCTATTTTTGTAAAAAAAAAATTACATCAGATCAATACATCATTAATCATTGCAATTAAGAAATTGCATTATACTTGGTTTTTGTTATTAACACTGACAAAAAGAAGCTTGCCTTTCTTTGTATTATCTCATATCTGATATAGGTCTAATTTTTTTAAAATCTTTCTCATTACGTAGGTTGATCTGATATGAATTTTAAATCTGTCTGAATTTTCTCAGTAGTTTTTTGTGGTTATTTTACTTTTAACCGAAAAAAGGGAATTTATTTGAAAGTGAAAGAATTTTCAAGATGTTCATCCAATTTGTTTTATAAATATAGAATACAAACATAAATCAATGATTGTCAACCACTGTGCCGTGGCATTTTTGTGTGCCTGCCGCAAAATATTTTTAAAGTTCTTAATTATACTCTGAGAAAATAAATAATATTCCGAACCGAATCATTCGGACCTTTTTTAGAAATAAACCCAGAGTATTCGTGGTATATTTAACTTATTCTTTCGTGGACAGATAGAAGTGTATAATAGATAAGTAAAAATCTGTAAAATTTATTTCATTGTTAGTGTACTGCCACATTTGGAATTGTTAAAGGTATACCGCAACAAACAAACAAAGGCTTAGAATTATTGATAAATTTGAATGAAAAGACAACTTGTACAAAGTTAGAGTGTTTCATTTTTTTCTTTAGGAAGAAAAATTATAGAAATTAAAGACCTGCTGAATATCTGATTAAAAATATAATTTATTTTAGTACTGGTGTCTCTTTTTTTTTAAAAGAGAAGTTTGTGTGAATTAAAGACCTTCTGAATATCTGATTAAAAATATAATTTATTTTAGTACTGGTGTCTTTTTTTTAAAAGAGAAGTTTGTGTGTGTGGGGTGGGAAGGGGAGTTTAATTAAAAGATCTTTTAAATAGAAAAAACAAAATGTGTAACCTTAGGAACATTGTTTGTGAGTTCTATACAAAACAATAGACTCCCCTCCCTTTTTTGCTTAATGTCATTAATAAACAATATTTATGCGAAAAATGCTTCTTCGTGACGATTTTTGAGTAAATCGCAAGAAAAGTTTGGATTGAAAAAAATATTTAAAAATAAAAGTAATTAATATCTTATGCAATATAATTTTTTGAATCTTTAACTAAATTAGAACACTGCCGGAATTATTGTTTAAGATGACTGCTTTACAACAATCTATTCTAAGAATTTGCCATACTGCAGTGTTTCCAGTGGCGTAACGTGCACCCCGCACCCCCCATCGTGGGGGGCCCAGGGTTCTAAAAGGGCCCAAAGCCTGACGGACGCATGTGCCTACCCTTTGTAAAATTCAACATGGAGGCCCCAAACCTGACTTTGCAGGGGGGCCCAAAAGTTCTCCGTTACGCCACTGAGTGTTTCTCAAACTTTCAATACTCGAGACCCAATTTTCAACCATAACTTTCATCGCGCCCCCCCTCCATACAATAACAATGTATTGAATTCCATAATAATATATTTGATGCAAAGCTATAATATGATTTTAATTATAAACCGTTCAAATTATCAAGATAAGAATCATTGTATACGACAAATTCACGGGAGAGTCAGTAGTAATTATTAATCTTGTTCCTAACTTAGTATTGATAAATTAATTATCAAATACATAGTGTTGTATTGATAAATTCATAAGTACATTATGTCATTGTAAACATGTATTTTCTTTTTTATTACGTCAGAATGCATTTTATGTTGCTTCCTTTCATTAAATCTGTAATATTTTAAATCTTTTACTTTCGATATGCTCGAGTCCTCTTGTAATGTTATTACGCCCCCCCTCCCCTAAGGAGGCGCACCCCACAGTTTGAGAAACGCTGCCTTGTTGAAATCGTTTATTTAGAATTGAACGTAAAAAATGGATATCTGCTCTCATATTTGTGCTTAAAATAGATCGCTTATAAATATTTATAAAAATTCATCAAACAATTAAAAATATCACTTTTTACACAATCAGGTCATGCAACAATTGTGTTTTGGATTTCAGAAAAAGTCCATTTAATATTTTAATTTCAAGATGCTCTCTATTATATAGGCCTTACACATACAATAAAGTTAGAAAAACAATTTGGAGAGAGGGTGCTAAGTCTCAAGTAACATCCTTGTTACTTGATCATGATTCTTAATTACGAGGTCCATCACTAATAACACTCTTGTTGCCTTAATTTGATCTTGCTTTACGTCAAACTGTGAAGCATCACAAAGTCAATTCGAAACGGATCTCGTAATCTTGAACCTGGATCAGGAGACGAGGACGACATCTGAACTGGCACTTTAACCCAGGAGTGGTCGCGAGGGGCACAAAGACACCCCAGGCTCACGAAATGTTTAATTTTGGGAAAACTGTTTATTTGTTACTAATGACCTTGTCAGTATCCTCCTCTATAACAGTATTCATGGGAACCAAAACGTATTTGTCACATGTCTCCCTCTTTTTTGGGAATGGCAGAAGATTTTTACAATCTTCAGGTACTTGGGGTGACTGAGTTCCCCACGCGACCGCTTTTGTTCCAAAATATTTGCTACGAACAGACTACATTTTCCCCCTGTGAACGACTTAGTGGTGTTCATTGATGTGTTGTACGATTCATTATGATTTATAAATGTAAATGATCAGAATATTAAAAAAAAGAAGTGGTCACACCTTCAATATCTTTTGGATGTAGTTGAAACAGATCAAGCAAGGGATGAACCTGATGAAATGGTGGATATTAATCGGTATAGTGAAAGTAAAATTGAAAAAAAAAGTGACGAACAGGAAATGTTTGGGTTGAAAGGAAAATTTTCGTATGCTACGTAAAAAACTCCATCAAGAAACATATAAAGTCACATGTGTACCACAGGGACACACTACGCTCTGTCAAAAAGACACAAGCAAGAAGTAGTTCAGGATGCAATTTCTCCATCAAAGGACAATAAAACTATAATAACTTGAACAAAATACGAGAGTTTTGCCTGCAAAGATAGTTCCTGTAACGTTAGCGAAATGTGTTTCTGTGTTCTGTGTCCTTTATTAAAGTCACGCACATTTGAAACATTTTAGTGCAGTTTAATTGGATTTTTCCTCAAATTATCAAAGAAAAATTGAAAAGTCCTTAAAAGTAGGTAAGTATTCTTTCTCACAAATAAATTATTCACTGGTATTACGACTTTTATCGAGTACAAAAAAAAAAATTATAAAAAAAAGACTGGGGTGATTACCAACATTAGTATCGAGTACGTGCTTTCTCCCGGGTTTATCACCAAACTTCCACATCACACGAGGAGCATTGAACCTCTACAAATTCAACATGTGTCATCTTCTCTACACGGTGGGTCTTTAGCGGCACTAGGACTAGCCGACCATGAGTTCGAGACCATAACCACTCATCTACCACGACCACATTATTAAAGGAAACAATGTTTAATTTTATGAAGCACAAATTATCTATGTACCTACTATATCAGTACTTAGAATAGTAAAGGAGGTGGGTAAAGATCGGCCTTTTTTCACCCACAGACAAATTCATATTATGTATTTTTTTTAACACTGATGCTCAATTAAAACGAAAATGTTAGATTTTTTTTAAAAAAATCTTTTATTAAATAGAGAAAACAGGAAAAAAATAACAATGTTATAAATGCCTTCTCGATTATATTTCCCTCTCACTTTCAGTGGCTGAATCGTCATTGGATCATCCAGTAGCAGCGTTTTGAAGTGTATCAGCATATCCAAGACTTGGTGTTTTTGTCTGAGTGTGATTATGGGGCTAGCATCCCAAGTACCTATACATATGTTATATACTTTTGAACTTGTGTGTATCATGATTTCAACTGGAGTCGAACAACTGAAGAATCTTCTCGATTTCCGTAAAGAAAGTACATCCCCGGTTGATTAAGGCATTCGTGAGGGCCTTATTTCTTAATAAAGTACTCAAAACGCATACTATACTGCTTAAAATAATGACCACAATACAAAAGAAATATTTGTCTTACAATATGACATGCGCGAGGTGAAGACACTTTTGAACGCGCACGTGACGTATGAGTCTGACAGATTCGCAGACAAGCTATTTTGTTTCGTATCACCATCAACGCGCTCGATGCACCAAAACAAATGTGAATGTCAGTTTAAAAACCTTGTTGTAGTTGTGATGTACCTCCCCTTGGAAATACATCCCTCGAAGCATCAGCGTGAGCTAGAGGTGTAGGGTTATCGTAAGAACTAGAATAAAACATTATCTTAATATGACTTTAAGATATTTAACTTAAACTTTGAACAAATATAATATAACTACTTAATGAGAGAATCTGCGATGACACAATGCGCAACGCACAATATAATACAGACCTATATCAATAATTGAACCGCCTAATCTTCAAATATGATTATAGTAAGTAATCAATCCTACCTTATATAATTCTGTAATAAACTTGTCTTTATCTACAGTGGTATGTAGCCGTACATTTAACTTCTAATCAATCACCAATATGTTTATCCACGACACGTAGAACTTGAATCTTTGAACAACGAACTTCAATAATCATCCAATACCACAAAGCACTTTAATTGTCGAACATTCCTTTACACTACCATTACATTGCCATCATTGCCATTATTGCCATCATTGCTTACTCTAAGATCCTATATTTATCCTATATTATTTGCATCTCTTCACTTCTCGTTTCTTGGATTTGGTTGGAAAAGAGTTGCCATTAATTCTGGCCCAAAGAACCCAAAGGACTTGTTCAAGAAAAGACGCGTAAGTCGTCACATAGTATTTGACAGACCAAAAAATATAGTGGTGCTTACAGTGCTTAACCGTTTTTTTTTTTTGAATGAAAGTTAGAAAAAACGCTTAAAATAACAAAACTCAACGAATTTGCCATGTTTGATGATTTTTTTATGTGACACTATTTTTATTTTTTTACTATTTTAGAATAAAAGTAAAGGTTAATACCTTAAGTTCACATAAATATAATAATACAGCTTCGATAAATACTTTGAATTTTCATGACTATTATGGGCGAAAAAAGGCCAATCTTTACCCGCCTCCTTTTGGGATAAATCTCGTGTGTGTGTGTATTATTAATTATAATTAAAATATTAAATTTTTATTATCTATGTCAGTTATTCTTAATTGGTTTGTATGATTTTCTTGCATCATAAATTTTACTCAATGTAATCAAGATTAAGTAAAATAAATGAGGGTCTTATTGGAAATCATCTCGCGCAGGTGTTGTCCCTAGTTTGACGATTTCCCTGTTTCAGCTGGAGGTCAAATTAAAATTAAATTTTTTCAGATGAATTCGAATGACATTCTTAAGCGAATGTCAACTTAAAGATTTATTTTTTGTGTTGCTCTTGAATTATTTATTTGAAAGAAGTTACGATCACTCAAAGATGTGTAATAAAAGCCATAGGCATGTAAAAAGATTCATCTATTCATGATCTTTGACCTCTCTATATATTTCTCGACGGAAAAATTTTTAAGCATGCCGTTGTTTTAAATATTTGAGGTTAAATATATAATTATGTTTTAAGAAGGATTTATGCTAATGAAGAGTTAATTGCAAAGACACCAGAAATTATTCTGTTTTTATCTAACAAAAGTTCTATAAAATTATAAAATTCTCGACATTAGAAAAATTAATAAAACAACTTAGTTTTCAACGTCTCATTTACGTGTCTCTCGAGAATCCGGAATAAGAGAATCTGCAAATTTACGAAATTCTTTTTTTCTTCTTACCATCCCCTTTTCATTTTCAAAGTTCAACGAAGCATTTCCGAAATGAATCCAGCTCTGATAATGAACTGAACTGAAGATACGGCATCTTTCTCGTTATTACTGCAGTGGTATAAAAAAAGAGAACGAACAATCTTAAGAAAAAGAACAGAAACGAGCGAAAGAACAAAAGCAATAATGAAAAAGACCCGGCCACACAGAACCAGTAATTTAATAAAGATTTTTCTCTTCGAAGAATAAATTCCGATATGTTGTTTACGACAGGAATATGCTCTCTTGTAATAAAAAGGCACGGAAAAAAGTTAACGCTAATAACAAAACTACGATGACTTTGGTTTTTCATTAATTTTAGTGCGCTAAGAAATTTCTCTAATTGAGTCCGAATATATAATAAGGTTCGACCTTATAATAAAATAATTTGTAAAAACAGACGGTGCAACATTTCTGATAATTAAATTACTTCCTTCCCGTTTTTCTGTCCCCTATAAGGAAGATAGGGAAAAAAAGAGAGAAACGTAATTATTTGCATCTGGCATCGCAGCAAACAAAGGCATTTCTTAATATTGGGAGATTTTTGCATTGATATTTGCAGGTTGTAATTAGATAGGATGCTAAATATTCTATTTGATTTTCAGAGCTTTGCAGAACAAAGGTTTCTGGAATTCATTTGGAGGCTTTTGAATAGATATTTCCATAATGTGTTTTGAAGTTTTTCCACTCATCATGATGGTCTAATGAACATTTGAAATGTAAAAGGGTGTAACAGTAAATCTATTTAGATCTTATTGGATTTTAAAACATTGTTTGTAAAGTGTGTGCAATTAACTGTTGTTTTAACCGTAAGTTTTTTTGTATTTTTTAGACAATAAATCAATTAATATTTCGTGCGTTAAAGTACCGTTTTGAAGTTTTATTCATTAGAAATCCTAACAAAAAAAAAAAAAAAACCAATAATAGTTTTCTGATTAAAGTGTGTTTTCAAATATCCATTTTTGTTGTCGCAAGAAGATTTCTGTTATTGCATTTTAAATTAAAAAAATATTTGAATTTTTTAAAATTTCCCATGCAGCTGCGGATTGGTATTTATCATTGCAGACCAATGGCGCACACAGGGGGGGGTCCGGACCCCCTAAAGCCCTTGATTTTTTTTCCGGTTGATTATAATTCTAAGTATACAGTGCGTAAAATTTCATTAAGTATTAGTTTTAATGATTAATTTAAATAATTAATGCTAATTATTTATTCAATAATTAGTTTTTTACTGTGTTTTGTTCCTGAAAATCGCCAAAATCAAAAGGAACATGATACAAGAATGGTGAACTTTCGACCCCGAACCCCCCTTCAAAAATTCCTGTGTACGCTACTGTTGCAGACCTAGTACATTCCCCGGAAGTTGGTATCACTTTTCAGTGCCGTCCCTTAAACGTGGAATACCACTCATGATTCGAATAAATTCAACGGTCAAATGTTATTTCCTATTGTTTTCTTTAAAAAACTGGGAATTCCGGACGATAGTTCAACTGGCTACATGTGATGATCGTCGTCATTGAACAGACCTAGACCTACCACCATACACCATCATTACTCCTTCAGTCGAAAGGCGGCAGTTGGTCTTGCCAGTTTGTGCAATTGCACATTTAGTTGTTTCGGATTATTGTTTGTACGAGTATTTGACAACGCATGCTAGGTACTGTCTACTTTTAAAGGTCATAGGTGGGGGTCTACATTTGTGTAGGGGCCCAGGGCCTACTTTTGACTGGTCCAGGGCCTCAAGAAGTCTTAACACGTCCCTGATAAATGTATTTAGATGATTTGAAGATGTTTTTTTTTTTATCTGAAGAACGCTAAACATGAGCATAATTTGGAATGTATACGGTAGAAATTCTATATATTAACGTGAGAGAATTCGGTTATTGTATACAATTTTAAATAAATTTCACCTATTATAAGAGGTTGTTTTTACGTGCATGCTGTATACATACATTCTCTGTTTCTACTTATATACGACCTTTAATTGTATATCCTAATAACACGTGGCAACGATAATTTAATCCCAATCTGAAAGTGAAAATATAACTTTCCTTGGTTCCAACAAATCTTTCATCAAAAATGCTTTGAAATCCCGAGGAAGTCGTAGTTCTACAAAATCAAATTGAAATTATAACAATAAGAACTTAAAACAAATTGAAGATGGAGCCTTCCGGATAAATTAGCTTTCGCCAACCTTAACTTTACTTAATTAATAATAACAGAAGACCTACAGTCACACAATTTTTTTACACTTCACCGAAAAATTGCGTTTCCCTTTGATTGCACATATTCTTATAATAAAACTCCCACAGACAATTCTTGAATTTTTATCATCCTCTCCAGAAGTTTCATCACCCTTCTTCATGCCATCCTCAAATATCATTTGAGAAAAAGAAAAAAAATTGGAAAACAATAAGAAAGAAAGAAAGAAGAGGTGGCGTCGCGTCCAATTATTATTCTTAACGAAGAAGAGACTTATCGGGCTTCTCGTGGCTGCTGATTTAACTCAACAAGATTAAGGAGCTCGCCTCTTTCTAACGAGTTCTGATTGCAAAACAAGCTCCTCTATGGATTCCCTAAAGGCTGCGGCTCATTTGTTTCCCGGTGCAGCTTCCGTCGCCCATCAGGATTCGCACTTCCTGCGACTGAAATTAAAAAAAAGAAACGTCTCCTCGTGAAAACAAATGTCACGTAGGACAAAATTTCAATGATGCTCTGGTGTTTTTATTTAAAATGTATTGTTTGGTAATCTGAATGTGTACTCGTAAGTAATCGTAATAGATGGTAATTCTTAAGACACTAACATTTTTCGTAATCTGCCTTGCAAATCTGCCGAATTTTGCGGCATAACATTAGGCTTGATTGAGTGATTGTTTATTTGCAACGCAATCAGAAGGACAAATTGTGACAGATCTCTTAATTTTGAACCATGGTCAGGTGATACTTCTAAATTTCCACTTCACTCCAACATAAGGACTTCGACAGAATTAATTTGCCATTTTCCTTGTTCATGACATGTCTTAAGTGCCGCCAGGGCAAAGTTTTTCAGGGTGGTCACAATCACGAACTCGTGGCTAGCGTAGTCGATTTGTAGTTGATAGTCGTGGTGCACAAGACCCATCGTGTAGTGAGGTTGGGGCACATTTAATCTGTGGAGGCATAAAGCCCTCACGTTGGAGTGGAATGGAAGTTTGGAAAGAGAGGTGTCAATTCAAGCGTCGTCCTCAGCTGGCTTCAAAATTACGGGGTCCTTCACTAATAGCCCTGGTGCAGCTTCAAAGAGTGACGATAATAACAAAATCCATTAGTAACATCAGAGTTTGAGCTTATTTTTCAATTCCTACTATTAGCTCACACTCTCTATATAATTATTTATCTTGGTGGAATTTTCAATCGTTAATAAAATACATTTTAAAGCAATTGAACTGAAATTTTATAAACATGATTATTTTGGATGACAATACAATAATTTAATTATAATTAAAAATTAATCGATTAAAACTAATTATTCAAAGAGTTACAAATACAGTCACGTTGGCATCATTTTTGGCGACTTAGCGACCCTTTTGGCGACTTGTGTCAAAACTTGAAAAGGTTTTTATTTCTCACGCTGTAAAGCATTCAGTTGAACTGAAATTTTATATACACGATTGTTTTGGATGACAATACGATACTTAAATGATAATTGATAAAAATGAATTACCACTTAATGTTGTGATTCTGTCCAGTGGCGCACACAAGGGGGGTCCTGGGAGTCTGGCCCCCCCCAAAAAAACCTTGATTTTTTTTCCGATTGACTATAATTCTAAGTATATAGTAAGTAAAATTGAATTAAGTATTTGTTATTAATGATTAATTTTATTAATCAATGCTAATTATTTATTCAATAATTAGTTTTTTACTGTGTTTTGTTCCCGAAAATCGACAAAATCCAAAGGAGCATGATACAAGAATGGTGAACTTTCAACCCCGGACCCCCTTGAAAAATTCCTGCGTGCGCTACTGATTCCGTCTATGTATATACATATTTCTTTTAAATGTAACCATTTAATAAAAAGTAGCTAAAATAAAAATTTTCTTTGTTGATCTAAGTAGGAATTGACTTAAATTTTTTTTATATTACTTGTTCCATTGCAACAGCGCTGGCTACAAAATTGTGACCATGGCCCCACAATTTCCACAACATCGTCATTCTAGCCGCAAGGACCTGCACGAGGTACAGAGGGACTAGGTGGTACCTCTCTCTTTCATCAACACTTCAACACATTACATGAAGGTTCTAAAATCGAAATACCTTTCAGAGTAGCTTTATGATTTGTATGTCGTCGACGAGGAAGCTCATAAGAAGCTGCTTATTTTCCAGACTAATTTTCATTCAAAATTAATTATCGAAATCGTATTCCATAACTGTTCTGTAATAGTTTCAACCGCAACCCAATGTGTTGAGTTTGTCATATATCCACCTCGTATCAGCCCTTCTTTCATTAGAACTGCGAGTGCTGATTCTATTAAATATCTATGAGGAATAAGGAAGCTGCTTTTTAAAAGGAAATAGATGTTAGAAGTCTTTACGTTGGAGAGGTGCAAACGAAGTGAAGCGGCAATTAATGCTTCGGACTCTTCATTTGATTTTCAAAATTAAGTACTTACCTGTACATTTAGTATGTCATTTCAAAACCAAAGTTACCACAATAATAATCTAATTTACAATTTTGATTGCTACAAAATGATATAATTTCCAAGAAAATTAATAGGTACTTGTGCATATTATACCGTTGACATTTTCGCTAAACGAAAGGACATCACCAATTCAAAAAATGTCGCCAAATGCTGCCATCGTTATTACTGAGTTAGAACGTTAGTGGGAACGATTCCCACTATTGGTTTTACATCGTGGCATTTGGAGACATCTTTTAATTTGACAAAATGGGTCGACGGTATAATACGCAAATACCTATTAATTAATCAATACCGCCATATAAGCCAAGCAAAATAAAGTGCTAACTGGAATCTTTTCGAATTCTGTATTAAACTTGTCTTATCACTTGAACTTGTATCACCAAATCTCATGATTTCTTGTGCGCCTCATCTCCAAACCACATTTCTTACGTCTTATCACCAAATCACATGATGTTTAATTTCATATCTAAAGAGAAGTGCTACAGGCTGTATATTTCATTTCATGTTTATTCTGAGTATTTTTCGAGCACATATTTTAAGTACTTATATAATAAATAGAGTTAAAATACTTATTCATATTTTGTATCTATTTATCAATTAGTAAAATCTATTAATAAACACTGCTTCTGAGTTTGTCTCTATTTATCAATTAGTAAAATCTATTTATAAAACATTGCTTCTGATTCAAAGATAAATCATGCTAAGGCATTCTAAAATGTCTTAGAAAAATTTTATTGAAGTGGAATTCTCTTTTTTACACAACTGTAAAAAAAACTAACCTGACGTACTACATTAATCTTTAGTGTTAAGTTAAATGAATGCCATTCTTTCACGACTATAGGTAGGTGAGAAGAACCTTAGAACAATATGTTGCGTAAAAAACACAGCAAGAACCAAAAAAAGTTTCTTTGCTTTATTTTTGAAACCAGTAAAAATACCACCATCGGCGTTGACTCCAAACGATCCGAGAGAGAGAGAGAGAGCGAGGGAAGTAAATATACAAATAAAAAAAGAAAAAGGCGCGAAGAAGCTAAATGGCAGACGATAGCATTTGAACAAGGATCATCGCTTTCATTCTTCCATCCCCTTGAACAAATGCCAACAAAAATAACCAACCACCCGACGTAGATGAGAGGAAAAAAAATAAAAGACCATCGATATATCCGTAGTAAATTCTTTATCTATGTTTCCTTCTGCTATTGCAATTCACCACAAAAGCAGTTCTGTTTCGGAAACATAGTCTCGAGTTCGGGATCAGTTTTTGTAGACGGTGGAAAATTGTTTTGACTGAAAAAGTCTCTCCCCCCCCCGTCAGATAGGAGAGAATAAATAAATAAAAAAAATGGCGAGACTATTATTAGTTCTAAAAACGGTCTTTTTTATTTATATAATAAACACTAGAGTTTTGGATTGTGTAAACCTTATGTGGATTGTTTTCTACAGGAGTAAAATTCAATCTATGCTATTGTTTGCTTATAAATCGGATGCTCTGATAGTTAAGCATTTGGAAGTAACAATGTAAAAATTTTAGTTTATAATTTTTTTATCACTTATTTTTGTTTTTGAAGAAAGTTTTAACTAACGACCCCCAAAATTGAATCATTTTATTGCAATGGTTTACAACGAAAGGACTTTTATTTATACATTGGCGATTGTAAATTATTTTTAATATTTAAATATTAATTTACTTTCTTCTTTTAAAGCGTATATATTTGAATAAAAAGCAATGTAAATGAAATAAAGAAGTTAGATTAATTTGACTTGAAACCGAATATTTTTTTATGGTTAAAATCGTATTTAAAAAATTTAAAACAAGCCACCTCACTAAGTGAGTTCATGATGCTGTATGATCATATATTGTTTTTAAGTTACTGATATTCAAGTCCTGGCATTAAGTGCTTTTCCGATTGTATTTAAAAACATTCTAATAGCTTGCATATTTAAAACGGAAGTAAATTTATCTTTTTCGCTTCCGTAGTAACCTCAGTCCTCTTGGGAGTTGATTCCCACAACACCCGTTCTTAGCGGATCTGTACTCAATAAAAGGAACATGCCTGCCAAATTTAAAGTCTGTATGTCTGAAAGATCCAAAGATCTATAATGAGTGAGTAAGGCACTTTTCTCCAAAAGGAAAATACGGGTATAGGACAAAATAATAGGAACACATGTAAAAAAATGAAACATTTTTGTTAGTAAGGGGTTGGGCCACTTTTGGCCTGAATGACAGCTAGCATTCGATGTGGGATTCACAAATAAATATCTCGAACGCAGTACATCGGAATTTGCACTTATTCCTCTTGCAGGGCAGTCTCGAGGTCAAATCGTCTGCGTAGAGGAGAAAACCAAGCACGGACTTTGTTCTATAAAAAAAACCCACAAACACTTAATGATGTTCAGTTTAGGTGACTGGGGACACAATGTTAGATGTACTACTTCATCATCATGCCCATGCAACCATGTTTGAACACAGCGAGAAGTGTGAACATGGGCGTTGTCTTCTTGGGACGTTCTCCCAGAGAGAGATTCTGAAGCATAGGGGGAAGATGATCTGCGAGAATGCTTCGATGATGGTCGCCTGTCATCATCTCCCTCAAGAAAACAAGATGCCCCAATTCACAGGAAGATATTGCACCCCACACCATCACAAGAATCCCCCTCTATGTTTCATGGTTGGAACCAGGCAATCAACATGAAATGATTCTGCCGATGTTCTACAGACGAATACACTCCCGTGGTCTGGAATAATGTAAATGAGAATTCATCAGGTCAGATCAGATGACTTGTTCCCATTGTAGTTGCGTCAATTTAGGTGCTTTCGGCACCCTGTAGTCTCTTCATAGTATCCCATGCCTAAACTAACGGTTTAGAACTACTCTGCCATGAAAGTTTGCTGCATGCAACTCCCGTTGAATGGTTTTCGTGGATACAGGGTTCTGAAGGTGGGTATTCATCTTGGAAATTATCTACGGTAGTGTAGTCTTGCGTTTTTTCGGGTGAATATCCTTTTTAACACCCGTATATCACGGTCCTTCAATTTCGACTTTCGCCCACTACTGTGCTTCTCAGAATACACCGTACCCAGATTTGTGTAGACTGTCATAACCCCAAACACAGTGGTCCTTGAAACACCCACACGGTTGGCTGTTCTGGATACGGACGCTCCAGCGAGGTGAGTTCCAGCTATCATGCCTATTTTCACGCCGGAGATGTCGTATGTAGAGACGCTTCGCTAAGAACAAAATTTTTTTCATGCAACTCTCACACTGCTTAGTCAGTGCTTCTCAAACTTTCAATATTTGCGATCCAATATTCTATCATAATTTTCATCGCCCCCCCCCCCGACCTTCATACAATAACAATGCATTTAATTCAATATTACTATACTTTGACGCTAAAGCTACAATAGGATTTTAACATCTTAAGTACCACTGACGTATATAAACGTCTTGCTCAGCCTAAACGTTAATTGCCTCGGACATAGATATACGTCTTTCCAAAGTACATATTTTCTGTGCACTGCTATCCATAAAATTATTTCGAAGACTTTCGAATACAATAAAGGGATCTGGCATTGTTTGCGAAGGATTGACTTATTTCAGAGGATTTGCTTATTTATTCCTTTTTATCCCCCCCCCCACTTGAAAAACGGTGGCATTGGGGAGCCAATTATAAACATTGAAATTATTAAGATGGGCGTTAATGTTTGTATAGAATTTTATAGATGACAAGCCCATGGTATTACCTGTAATTATTAAACTTGTTCTTAACTCAGTATTGTTAAATTACCGTATTTTCCTGTATGTGTTAAAAAAGTTTCAAATTTCGTTGTGCGGATTATACGCCGCCGCGGATTATCTGAGAAAAAACATTCTCCATCAGAAAAGTTAACAAAGTTTTGAAAGAAATGCTGTTTATGTTTTATAAAATAAATAATAGATGGCGCTTTCACGACTCGGCTGACGTATTGCAGCCATAATTAGTGTTTGTCCAATTACTTTCAAGAACGAATTCGGTTCCTCGGAAGGAAATAGCAGTTACAAGTCGCTGGCGTCATTTACAACTTTGTTTTGACTAGAGGTGTTGCATCCTTTGAAAGTTTTTATCATGATGAAGCGTAAGCGTGTTAGCTATACTGCAGATTTCAAATTAAACGCTGTAGAGAAGGCTAACGAAGTCGGAAATCGAGAAGCTGCAAGATTTTTCAACATTGACGAATCGAATATTCGTTTGTGGAGAAGGAACAAGACTAACTTCGAAAATTGCGATAGACGTAAAAGGGCCGATCGTCGTGGAAAACCTCACTGGCCAGAATTAGAGGCAAAAATAAATAAATGGATTTTAAAAGAAATGGACGATGGGAAAGCTGTCTCGACAGTTAGCATCAGAATGAAAGCCCGAGTTATTGCACTCGAAATGAATATTATTAACTTCTCTGGTGGGCCCACGTGGTGTTACCGGTTTATGAAGAGAAACAATTTAGTCGTTCAACGGTCGGACAGAAATTACCTGATGACAGGGAAAAACAATCTGACGACTTTTTGACATTTTGCAAGCAAATTATTGTTGAAAATAATTTTACAGAGGATTTGATTTTTAATATGGACGAAGTTCCATTATCATTTGATATTCCACCTACCAGGACCGTCGACGTTCAAGGAGCAAGATTATTCGCCGCCAAAACTGCCGCGCGGATTATACGATGATTTACGATTTTTTTTTACTCGAAAAAAGGGCTCTGCGGATAATACGCCGCTGCGGATTATATACAGGAAAATACGGTAATTATAAATTACGTCGTGTAATACTGATACAGTTATGAGTGTATTATATATCAATGTAAATGTGTATTTTTTTATTACGTCCGAATGTTTTTGTTTGTTTACACTTTCGGTAAGTTAATAAATTTTTTAAATAATCTTTTGTTTTCGACTTTTCAATATTCTTGCCCCCCTCGTAGAGTTATCAGGACCCCCTAAGGGGATGCGCCCCACAGTTTGAAAACGCTGACTTAACTGATACGTTCTCTTTCACCGTCACTCAGTGACAAACTGAGGCGACACGTGGTGGCCGTTTGATGGTCGAAGAATGACTGATTTTTAAATGGATGTTTCTATTATTTTGTCCTATACCTGTACAAAAATTTTGGATTCTATCAAATTTTTTAAAGGATTTTTCTGTCACGTGTTATTAAGTATTGTCCATCTCCACATTCAATTTTTCTTCATTTTAATTATAATGCACATTCCTTATAAATAACTAACATTAATTTGGTTATATAATGTTTTCATATTAATTTTCAGACTAAAATTACGTATTCGGGTTATTGTACGTTTAAGGTTCGAAAAGTAGAATTTCAGATACATACCAATTTTAATGTTTCTGTAGATTATATAATCTAACTGCACGTCCTCCCGTTGGTGTGGTGTGGTAGTTAGAGGGGGTGCCAGCTCAGGTTTTTAAGAACGTGGTCCGGTAGCTGAACAGTGCGACGTTTGTAAGTACTATCAAAAGGCCATGCATGCAAACTTATTTCTAACAAGTAATATAATTTTTTTTAAAGTCGATTCCTAATTCGCTGGTAAAACTTACTCGCACCATCTGTTGCAGATAAATCTAACTTTGCCAGAAATAACGCAGAATAAATTTAAAATTAAAAAATACAATTTAGTCAATGAATTAATATTTGAAAAAACTGTATTAACATCAAGTGTCATCCACTACAAGTTTTAAAAAATGTATTCGAACTTGAATAGATGAATAAAAAGTATTTTATTAACGTTTGAAATAGATATATATACAAATAAATAAATAAATATATATGTAGGGAGAGAGTGAACTAATAGTAGAAATTGAAAAATATTTGTGAATATAATCACAGAATTGAATTCCTGATTCAAACTGAAATGGGATAAAAACCTAATTGGTTAATAAATTACACATTTTTTATGAGACTGACATAATGTTTCCTGTAACATAAAGACAGAGTGGTATTTAATTTCAGCATTGATCATATTTTCTTGAATAAGTAACACTTTTTGTTCTTATAGCAGCTCTTAATCTACGAGGGTGGTCTGAAAAGTTTCCGAACTCAACGTGAAGAAGGCAGGACTTGTCAATAAAAGCTGGTGAATTTCGTTGTTCATCTGTTGACAGTTACTCACCCACGTTTCAGCCATTTTGGACGCGCAGTTGTTAATGTAATAGTCGTTTTAGTGAGTTGATGTGAGTTGTGTTTTTGTGAAAACGGACAAAATCGAGTATCTAGCTGTCATTAAATATTTGTTTTTGAAAGGCAATACGCCTACGCAAGTCAAAGATGAGTTGGATTCTGTGTATGGGGACTCTGCACCATCATTTACTACAGTGAAATTTTGACAGCTGAGTTTAAACGTGGTCGTAAGAGCTTGGGAGACGATGAACGTTCGGGACGTCCAAATACTTCAAATACCAACGAAAACATCACCAAAATTCACCAAATGGTGCTAGACGACCGCCGAATTAAAGTGAGAGAAGTAGTAGAGGTTATGAACATGTCAAAAGAACGTGTTTGTCACATATTAAATCAACATATAGGCATGAGAAAGCTGTCCCGCACGTTGGGTGCCGCGTTTGCTCACATTAGACCAAAAATATATTCCAATGAACATTTTAAACGCTCTGTTGGCGCAGTTTAGGTGCAATAAATCCGAGTTTGGGCGCCGATTAATTACTGTAGATGAAACTTGGATACACCATAACACGCCCGAAACAAAATTACAGTTCAAACAGTGAACTGCAAATCGGACACCCGCTCCAAAAAAAGCAAAAACTGTTTTTTCGGCTGGGAAAGGGATGGCGACTGTTTTTGGGATAATCATGGAGTTATTTTAATCGATTATCTTCAAAAAGGAAAAACCATTACATGAGCATATTACGCATCATTACGTGACAAGTTGAAGGCAGAACTTGCGGAAAAACGGCCACATTTGCAGGAAAAAAAAATCTTGTTTCACCAAGACAAAATCACTGTCTAACACCTCAATGGTAGCCATGGCAAAAATCCTCGAATTACAGTTTGAATTGCTTGGTCATCCGCCTTACGACTTATTTTTGTTCCCTCATCTAAAATTTGCCCTCGTAGGACAGAAATTTTCGTCAAATGAAGAGGCAGTCAGCTTCGTGAGCCATTATTTTGCAGAGAAAAACGTCGAGTATTATTTGGACCGGTTGCAGAGATGGGAGCATCGCAGGGAGAAGTGTGTAAAGTTACAAGGACACTATGTTGAAAAAAAATTCAGAAAAAATGTCTTGTATCTTTGTTAGGTCGGAAACTTTTCAGACCACCCTCGTAAAAAAAACCTATATTTCTTATTCTAAGATATTTATCTTTAAATTTGCGATAGAAAATGTCAGTTTTGAGGACAATAACGACGATAAAGATTACAATAACGATTCTTTTTTTTTTAAAAAAAATGGCTTCATATTCTCACAGGCCTCTGAAGACTAAACCAATAAATTCTAAATAAATAACAAACTTTAACTTAACAATTATGTTCATGAAATTAATTTGACCTTTCAGGAAAAAAAGGCAAAACATTAAAAAGGATTTCTGTTTATTCTATCTGCAATCTCTTTCAATTAGAATTAAAACTTATTCTACAATTTTAAAGGAAAGAAACGTTGTTTTACGAACTGCATTCTATGCCATTCATTTGTAAAAGGGTTTACTATTTCGGAGTTTAATTAAGTAGCAATTTCAGACATTTTCGTTCCGTAAACAGATCAATTAATTTAGTGTTGGCTTAGAGCTTAATATTAAAACGGTCAACTTATATTAAAACAACTTTAAAACAGTGGTGTTAGTAAAATAATTTAAAAATTTCCCAGGCTGTAAATTAGTTAGCATAAGTAAAAAATAGCGGAAAACATACACAAGATGTGAAAAAAACTAGTTTTTGTAAACATCATTAAAATTACGATAAATGCAAAATCCTAATTATGTAATACGAAGAAAAGTTATTTTCAATGAAAATTGTATATTTTCTTTATCAATTTTCTATGTGGAAGAAAGATCCTTGTTTAAAATTCTTGAGATTTAAAAAATATATAAATATGCTTATTAAAAAGCAGTTTAGCTTAAATTAAAGACGGAAAAAGTATTTTTCGTATAATAATAAAAGTAATAAAATCAGCTCAATTTTAGAACACTTTTTGACTTTAAAAATGGCAAAACTTCTTTTATTTGATAATTTTTCAAAAGTAATCAAGTAAACAAAATCAGCCTAATTGAAGGATTCTTACAAGCCGTTATCTATGTATATTAATACCTTTAGAATATATAATTAATCATCCTATAATAATCATATTTCGAAAATATCACACTTCAAAAGACAAGGATATCAAATATATACAAACACACAAAAGAAAGAAATCCTACGATATTTTTTACAAGTCTAAGAAATAATTACAGTCGGTCCTCTAATTAGCGAAGTCGCTAAATCCCGAAAATAAAGTTCGTTATGTGGAAAATTCGTTAAACAGAGACCAGCGAGACATCTTGGGATGCAAATAAGTGTCTGGTGAGTGAGTGAGTGAATATTAACGTTGCACTGTTCAGCTACACGAGGGATTTTGGCAACGGACCACGTAATTTTGAACCATGGTCAAGTGACGTGGACGACATCTGAGCTGGCACCCCTCTTCTAACTACCACACCACACCAACGGGAGGACGTTTCAGCTCTCGACAGATTTAACGTGCATCGCTGCCCTACACGGAGGGTCTTTAGTGGTACGGGGTTCGAACTCATGACATGAGTGCCGTGATCCTATACCTTGACCACTGGGCTAGCGCAGCCGTGTGAGTGTCTGGAGTGGATTGAAGCATACGTAGGAGAAAGTAGAGGCTCTTATAAAAAGAACGCGATCCAATTGACGCTATTTGTTGAAATCGGCGAGCACAGAAGAATCATTAATTAAGATGTGTACTGTATGAGGCAACCCGAAGCCTATTCAGGTTCATCAAGAACAAAAGACCGGTGCTGCGTACGGAGGGTGTGGTTCTCTCCATGATAATGGATAATCTCCATGAATGCACACGTCTCCAGGATCTCACGCGGGGAGCTGGTGAAGTTCAAATGGGAGTAGCTTGACCACCCACCCTACAGCCCGAACATATCACCCTGTAATTTCTGCATGTTTGATGCCCTGAAAAACCTTCTTCGCTTCAACTGGGATGACGGATGCCGAGAAGGACTAAATCTCGACCTGGCCACAGGAATTCTCTGGGGAAAAGTAATCCTTCGGCTCGTTAATCAATAGGATCGTTGTGCTCACAGGCGTACGGTATATACTTTGAATAAAGACTTCATTTATACCCATAGTACAGTTTTGTACCTTTTAATTTGTACACCCACATTCTGTGACGTAGATTATACTGAGAGATAATCATTAAAATAGTCTCAACTATGACGTGTCAATAATGCAATTAAGAAAAGCAAAAAATGAACTCCAGATAATAAAAAAAAAAATAATCCCTAATAGCACGGCTTTTTAAACTAAGTCCTGCGAGCGCCACCATTCACCATTCCCGAGGGGAATCCACGGGTCCAAACGCTACACCAGAGCCCTTGATTTTTTTCCCAATTGATTATAGTCCTATGTATGCAGTACGATAACTTAATTTTAAGTATTTTTTTATTAATAATTCTTTAATTAATGTTGACTATTTATTCAGTAATTTATTTTTCACTGTTTTTTGTCCCTAACAATCTAAAAAAATAAAAAAAATATGTTTGGCTACATATTGTGGTATGATACGAGAATGGTAGACTTTCGACCCTCGTCCTCCCCCCCTTTGAGAAATTCTTGTGTGAGTCAATGAAGTCCAGCGTCGTAGGTGTGCTGAAATAGGAAATGGTCTACAATACTTATTATAACTGAATATAATAAATACAGAATATGTACTTGCCTACAGAGCTAAAATAAAAAAACGTAACACTTTTAAAACCCCGTTTAAAGCAACACGCAAGATACAAACAATAATAATAGCCGCAAATACAATATCAAAAATCAATATCAATATAAAACATTTTTATCTAAAGTTAGTTTTTGTTGTTATAGTCAGCACTTAGTCTACATACTTCAACCAATTGAATATTTCCCTATATAATTACTTCTAAAATCTTAAGGCGGTCATTCCAAAATGTCTTGGGGCCGCGGTAGCCGAGTGGTATAGGTATCGGACCGTGGCTTGCTTTGTCACGGGTTCGAGCCCAGTACCACTAAAGACTCGCCGTGTAGGGCAGCGATGCAAGTTAAATCTGTCGAGAGCTGAAACGTCCTCCCGTTGGTGTGGTAGTTAGGAGAGGGGGGTGCCAGCTCAGGTGTCGTCCACGTCACTTGACCATGGTTCAAAATTACGTGGTCCGTCGCCAAAAGCCCTCGTATAGCTGAACAGTGTGTGCGACGTTAATATTCAATCAAATCCAAAATCTTGGCGGTCCACCGGTTGATCGCGATCGACGTAATGCCCTTCCCGGCCTTATAGTGATGTGAAAATGTCTTCATTCCACACTAAATCGGGTTGATTTTATTTTATTTAGTGTATGTCACTCTCTGAAACAACGCGAAGGCTGTTAACGGATCTCATAATTTTGAATTACGGCCAAGATATGTGAATGATATATCGGATTGAATCAAGGAATTAAATATACAAAAACGAACTGTTTTGCAGTATTTTTCTTTGTCTTTCTTTTTTCAATTCCTACTATTAGTTCACACTCTACATATTTATTTATCTTCGTGGAATTTTCGATCGTTAATAAAATACATTTTAAAGCGCTCAATTGAGCTGAAATTTTATAGACATGATTATTTTGGATGTCAATACAATAATTTAATTATAATTAATATAAATCAATTGATTAAAACTAATTATTCAAAGAATTACAAATACAGCCACGCCTGCATCACTTTTTTCGACTTGTGTGAGAACACGAAAAGGTTTTTTTCTCACATTTTAAAGCGCTCGTTTCAGCTGCAATTTTCTATACTCTATTGTTTTTGGTAAAAATACGATAATTTAAGTACAATTAATTAAAATTAATGGACTGAAATTGATTATTCAAAGAATTACAGATACAACCATGCTGGTTTCATTTTTAACGACCTTGAGTTAAAACTTGAAAAGATTTTTTTCCTTCACGTTTTAAAGCATTCAGTTGAACTGAAATTTTATATACACGATTGTTTTGGATGACAATATATTTTAATGGTGATTAATAAAAATTAATTACCACTTAATGTTGTGATTCTGTCATATGTATATACATATTTATAGTAACTGTAACTATTTAATAAAAAGTAGCTAAAATAAAATTTTTCTTTGTAGATCTCAGTAGGAATTGACTTAATTTTTTTTATATTACATGTTTAGGCTGACTTAAATACCTAAAAACGCTTATGTAAACACTTGTAAATGTTGTACTTCGGCAAGTCAATTACAATTTGTGTCATTATAATCTGCGAGAATACAATTACAATAGCGAGGAAAAAACTTCCTTTTTTTTATCTTTGCTGGTGAATGAATCTTTATACTACACATAAAAAGAAACTGATTTGGTTTTGTTTTTCATAATTAGTTCTTCAGCGCTGGACAACGTAGACTAGGTTATAGGTTCCCTAAGTGGTATCTACGGACGCTTGTGGGGGTCCTCGTGAATTTTGAGGAAGTTAGTGGAAAATTAAATTGAGGATGCGCTGACAACGTTGGGGGGCCGAAAGGTTGAATGAAAAGCACAAAAGTTGTAACCCATTTCCAATATTAGGAAAGTTAAAATAAATGAATAAGAATTTTAAAGAATTTTTAAAAATCCAAGTAAAAAGTTAAACTTTCAGAAGATAATTTTTACATAGGTAGATCAGGTAAATACAAGCATTGCATGACGGAAATCGGGTCGATCACGTTGCGGCCTTTTTATGGGGGTTTAAACAGGAACGGAATATCGCTGCTACATGCAATAAATTGCCTAAAATATAGAAGTATAAGAGTCGTGCGTCTAATCAACAGTTCAGTTTTGCCTTGTGCATGAATCTCGACATGTGAGGTGAATATGCTACAAGTTCTTCCTAGTTTTCAACAGAAAACAGTATTATTCTTCGTATTGTACACAGATAGCCACCTCAAGGATTCACCCTACTCATTGAGAAAAAAAATGTAGGTCTATATTTTGAAGCAAATGTTAAAATTTGAATAAATTCTGCTTAGGATACTCTAATACTATCTAGGACAAGGTGAGTGAGTGAATATTAACGTCGCACTGTAAAGCTACACAAGCAGTGGCGTAACGTGCACCCCCGCAACCCCGGCATCGTGGGGGGGCCAGGGTTCCAAAGAGGCCCAAAGCCTGACTGACGCAAGTGCTTACCCTTTGTAAAATTCAACGTGGGAGCCCAAAACCTGACTTTGCAGGGGGGCCCAAATGTTCTCCGTTACGCCACTGTACACAAGGGCTTCTGGCGACGGACCACGTAATTTTGAGTCATGGGCAAGTGACGTGGATGACACCTGAGCTGGCAATCCCCTCTCCTAACTACCCCACCACACCAAACGATCTAGGACACGGATGGCGAAACAGTGGCACGCGACACAATGTTTTGGGCACGTGAGCGATCAAATTAGTCCGCATTTTATTTCAAAACAATAAAGTTCACTGTGAAGTGTTACGAACAAACGCTAGTGATCTGTCTCGGGGTAGGGGGGAGCCCACTCGCTTTTAATTGTCTCGCCTCAGTTACATCGTGGACTACAGTTGCTTTTGATGCAAAATTTGTCCACGCATAGCATAGTCAATTTCGTTAAAACAACTGTATTTTGAAGTTTATTTGTGTTATTATTTACGATTTTTAACTGGTTTTCAACATGGCTAGTTCAGAACAAAAAGTGCAAGGTAGTAAGTGTAACAGAGAATTTCAAACTTGGTGAATCGAGAAATATAGCATTATTAGTAAAGGTGCAGTTTTATGTTCTGGAACAGTGGTATGTATAATATCGTCTGCACACATCACAAATACTCTTGTAACAAAAGGGAATCGCAGCAAAAATAATTAATTGCTTAGAAACCATTTGGCAGATGACCTCAATTCAGCATGCATTCGACTATATATAAAAGTAATATCTTACAATCCTAATAATAAGTTATTTATCATCCACACAATCTGCAGCAAAAGAAATCACACAAATGTTACTTTAATTTGAATTACACGTTTAACTAAAGTATTTTCAACTATACCGTGCAAGAGGTATTCTTTTCGTAGTAAATAAAGAGTTGTGAGTAGTTAGTATTTAATTTTATATTTTCCCAACAATCCCAAGTCAAAATATTTTGACGGCACGTCTATACTTCATCAAACATTTCTAAAGAAAAAGTGGCACGTTGATCGATAAAGGTTCGACACCCCTGATCTAGGATATCACAATCGTTTTATTAATACTTTATTTTTTCGTCAACATTTACCATTCAGGACATCAATGTTAAATTTATAATTTTTCTATCATTCATTGAAATTAGGGATTGCAATACCGGTATACCAAATACCGGTATTTTGAGCCATTTGTAGAACTTTGTAATACCGGTATTCACAAGTTTAAATGCCGGTTTTTCGGTATTTACTAGAAATTTTTTAAATTCTTTCCACCATATGTTCAGGGATCGCTAACATAGCAAAATAGTATAAAATTTTGTTTTTATGCTTTTGTGTTAATTATGTGGCACCATGCTTTAAACATGTTATAAATGAAATAAATTTACGTCCATTTCAGAAGGTGAAGATATTAAACATCTTTATTCCGCTCACTCCGTTGTTCGTATTTTTATTTTTCCTTCCCAGTTCTACAGTTCTAAGACAACTCATTAAATCCATCATTTGATTTTTTTTCATTGCCAGATTCAACAGGATAAAAGACTACTAATCTGAACGTAAAAATACACGCGTAAATTATTTTTCTGACAAATAGAATTAAATACATTACTATTAACTAAATTTTCAATAAAAGAGGAATACCATATCCAAGTTCATCAGCCTGCCTTCATCTATTAACACCTGTTGCTACTATGTTTCCCTAATGGGCGAAATTAGACTGTGAATGCAAAGTTGCATCGTACAATCAAGAGAAGTTATAAAATATGCGAATCATCCAAAACTACCCTAATACACCTCAGAGCGACACTGCATTCGCGCAGGATTCGTAGTCGGATAATCGTATCTGAGAAACCAAGGTTGTACTTGTGAAGAAAATGCACACTATTTCGATATCTTTTTTTTAATTGGTAAGTTTGTTATTCACATTGTGTATTTGCATAACATACTTTAGGGCTCAAAATATTTTTTAGATTCATTATATACGTCTATACTCATAAACCGGTATTAAAACCTGTATCCCGGTATTAAGTTCTAAGCAGTGGCGCACACAAGGAGGGGGTCCTGGGGGTCCGGACCCCCCAAAGCCCTTGATTTTTTCCCCATTGATTATAATTCTAAGTATATAGTACGTAAAATTTAATTACTTGTTATTAATGATTAATTTTATTAATTAATGCTAATTATTTATTCAAAAATTAGTTTTTTGCTGTGTTTTGTTCCCGAAAATCGACAAAATCAAAAGGAGCATGATAGAAGAATGGTGAACTTTCAATCCCCCCTTCCTTGAAAAATTCCTGTGTGCGCTACTGGTTCTAAGAAATACCGAACATCAGTATTGAACTTTTGGTCCGGTATTGCAATCCCTAATTGAAATAGTTATTTCACTTAGTGGGAGGCATGGACAAGATTTAGGTTAAATAGTGGTCCTTTGGCTCATTAATTTTAGGAACCACTGGATTATGATGCAATGTTAACAGAACCAAGAAAAGTAATCATAGAACATAATGTTAGCACAACTTGGAATTTTCTTTTTTAAAAGAAATAGTTTCTAAACACACAATGAAAATATCCGATTTCAAAGAAAGTCGGGCAGATCATGGGGGGTAAAATCAAACAGAGCAGAAATTTTTCTTTCGATCGCTTCTTTCTCGGGGTGGTCCAGGTGCTGTTCACGCTATTTCCGTCCTTCGCACGGGAGCTGCCAATGAATTGGACGCATCCTCCGATCCCAAACAGATTGTGGGAAGAGTTGGCAGGAACGCAATGAAAGCTGCTAATTTTACCACCCTCAAATGAATTCCTCTCATCCAAATCAGGGGTGTCGATCACCCGTCCCACCAAAGGTTATTTTCATCAGGGATACTCGAGAACAAATAGGTCGAACAGGTGTACCAGAGACAAGGCATCCCCTTCCCCGAACCACAGTTGCAATCGGAAGCCAATGAGAGGGGCTGTCGCGGTTATTTATAGTACTTCGAATTCATTGACCTTCCAATTACGTATATTGCTATTGCCAAAACATTTACTTATGAGCTTTGACTTAAACACACAGAATTAGATCCATGAGTCACTTGTTTGCTTCTGGAAGCATGTCTTCAAGAGCTTTAATTAATTTTGACGTCCTCTCGGCTACACTGGCTGATTTTAATGGCTCGGGAATGTTTTCATGAGTAGTAAAAGCGCATGAAGATAAATTATTAAAAAAATAAATCTTTTCAGAATTAATCATTTATTTTGTTCGTTGCTTATTTTTAAAGAACAAGTAAATGTTTGCTGTTCTGCTATATTATCCCTTGTTTTACTCACTGTTATACCTGGGTGTTTTTATGGAAGTTTTGAAAAAAGGAATGTTGATTGTCCCTGGAATATCGATACAATATTAGTGATTAACCTGGTTATTAATATGATATTAGAGATTGCTCTAGTAATGATTAGAAATTGTTAGTTATCGCAGAAATATAACAAGATGAGGGGCGTAGCTACTGCCGTATGAATGATACGGGGCCCCAAGCTACAGGGACCCCACCATGTGTATTTACAGTCCTACTAACAGGATTCTCATATCTAAAAAAAAGGCATCGAAGGAATTTTGATACATGGCCCTCTTAGAACTAGCTACAGCAGTGAACAAGATTGTTGGTTATCCCAGAAATATAATAAGATTGTTGGATATCCAAATAATATTATAACAAGATTGCTGATAATTCCAATAACTGTCAGATGTTACGTGATACAACAGCATAAAGATGAATGTTTAAGTGCTTTAGGAACGAAACTTAAATTCCTCGATAAAAAATTCATCCTGTTTTGTGCACTGTAAATATATTAAGAATATTTGCACAAATGCAGGCTTTTTTTCTTTAACATTCCTATTGGTGGTCGATTTCAGCAAAGCGGATCTCAACTGCACAAAACAAACATGCTTGCCAAATTTCAGGACTGTAGGTATAATAACTCAAAAACTTGAATTTTTGTCTGTAACGCCCAGCCCTTGGACCCCTGGCAGTAGCGCACACAGAAGTTTTCTAAGGGGGGTCCAGGGTTGAAAGTCCACCATTCTTGCATCATGTTCCTTTTGATTTTGTCAATTTTTGAAAAAAAAACAGTAAAAAACTAGTTATTGAATAAATAATTAGTATTAATTAATAAAATTAATCATTAAAAACAAATATTTAATTACATTTTAAGTATTATATACTTAAAATTGTAATTAATCGGGAAAAAAAGTCAAGGGCTTTGGGGGGGCTGGACCCCTAGGACACCCCCTTGTGTGTGCCACTGACCCCTGAGGATATAACACCCTTGGGAGTTATTTCACTAAGCTCGTTCTTAGTGGGTATTTGCTCAACAAAAAGACCATGCCTGCTAAATTTCGAGTCTAATAGCCCCGGTGATCTCGCGATGAGTGCGCGAGTTGCTCTTTTCTTCACTTTATTTCATTTTTTTCGTTATATTACTACTTTTTAAACTTATTATGAGCCTCATTATAAGTGATATCACGGCCAGGGAAGATATGTTCATTACATCAATTATCAAAAGATTTTGCAAACTGACATGTTTCCCTGGTAAAATTTTAAACTGACTTTGAAAAGGGGGAAAAGGGACCCTTGGAGAAAGGGAGATTAATTTTTTTAAAAAGGTTTCTTTAGAATTTTTCAGTGACTAATGTTTGTGATTTATCATTTTTTTTTCAGATAAGACAATCATATCTAGCAGAGATTTCACAAACGGCAATAGCGCAAATAGTTACGGTGAATAAGAGACATTGTCTCGTACAGCAGTTACTGAATACAGTGTATCGAATTGTATGCACAATTTCTATAGCGTGTCTGAATAAGTTATCGACCGAAAGCGCAACTAGCAATTTCATGTCCGGTTAGTCAATTGGCATTGTCATGAAATGTTCCCGAGGAAACTAATTCCCATGGTAGATGTGGTTACAGTCAAGTAGTAGTAGACATAGAAGTAATTTTTTCCGTGGTTATATAACATGTCGTTTCAATGATAAAACTGTGTCAAATGAAATATTACTATAGGAAGATCTCTTTCACAGCATATTTGAGAGTAGATGTCTGTAATTGTAATCGAATTTTATGAAATCTTTTATAAATTTTTACATTTAGAGGGATCTTTTATCACCAGAAAGATATACAGGAGTTCATCGAATAAAATGGTACCTGTAAAACATAGTTTCGATATTATAAGGCACAGAACATGAAATGACTAAAAAGTTTTGATATTACACGATTTAAAAAAATTGAATATCGTTTTCATTCAATTAGGGAATTCTGAACTGGATTTTTTTTCAATTGCGTTCAATAAGGAGAATTCCCAAAGTTATAGCTTCAGTAGTACGTATCGGAAAATTTAAAATATTGCTAAGGACTGCTAAGGTGACCATTTTTTTTTACAATGAAAAAGAGGACGGAAAATTTAAGAAAAAATGACAACTTGAATATATGAAACGTTTTATTAATTCAAACAAAAATGCACTAATTACGCTTACATTCTTTTATTATCTTAAACGAGTACTTTTCCATTGAATGAATTTTTTTTCAACATATCATTTTTTTGATACATCGGAAAGTTCGGAGAAGAAATATCCTTCGTACTGAATTTTACGGTAAGCACTGTCGCTAAAATATTAGCATTCAATTTTAATTTCTCACTAGTCACTTCATAAAAAATCATTACGAACTGAAAAAAACTCTTTCGACTGATGCACTAGTTCCAGGGCAGCACAGCGTAAATTCAACAAGAATAATTCTATGTTCATACGGAATGTGTTCATTTTTGAAATGGTTTAAGTAATTTCACCCATCTTTTACCAATTTCTCAGCATGTTGATTTTCCAATTCTTCTAATTTTTATAAGAATTTAAATATACATTTAGTCTTCTTTCTACTTCAAACACACAATTGTCATCCATTGTAATGTCAGACATTTCTTTAAATAAAAACTCAGCGTAATTTTTTTGTGTATTTACCCAATTCACTTACGACAAAGTCAAAAAATACCATTGAAAACTGTTATTTCCTGTGATATTTGTTTCAGATCATTCTTCGACATTTTGGAAACATGTTTGATTCAACTCTGAATACAGAGATAAACAGATCAGTTTTAAAATATAGAAAAGGAGGACACTTTTCGAGGAAGGACAGAACCATTGGTGTAACGTACACCCCCCGCATCGCGGGGGCAGGGTTCTAGAGGGCCCACAGCCTGACTATCGCTAAGTACCTACCCTTTGTAAAATCCAACTTGGGAACCCAAAACCTGACTTTGCAGGGGGGACAAAGTGTTCTCCGTTACGCCAATGGACAGAACCTATAAAAGGACTGTCCTCCCTAAAGGAGGACGATTGGTCACCTTACTATTGCTCCTTATAGAGAGATTCTGAAAGAATTGCAAGATCGAAACAGGCAGGTAATTGGAACTACGTTAGATAACTTTTGTAATAGTGGAGAAATAACTGGTGAAGAAAAGTTTCAGCTTTCTTTGAGGACAAAAAATAGATTAGCTGTAATTTCTGATAAAAATTTATTTTGTGATGTTTTTGCTTTTTGTGTGTGTGTGTGTTGTATTATTAATTTTTATACTTCACTTATTTATTTTTGATTAAAAACTTGAAATTAACTTATTTATTCATTTTCTTTTATTGGAATGAAATTTAAACTATCATAAAAAATTTACACCTCAAGTCTGGATATCGATATAATAAGGTACACATTGCTTTGATTTATATTATTTTAAAGTTTCGTATAACACGGTTTAGATACAACACACTACACTTGTACACTACTTGTACAAACATAATTGTCGCCCATCCGGTACAGTGGTTAGCGACGCTGACTGCTATGCCATTGAGCCAGGGTTCGAATCCCGGAGAAGACATGGATGTTTGTAAATGTATTGTGCCTTCACGGCATGGGGGTACTTTAAAAAACTGTCGAGGTGCAAGTCCTCTCGTGAGGTTGGTGGAAGGGGAAGAGTGGTGAGAGGCCCCAAACCAATTAGATCAAAATTAGGGTGAAACCGAGCTAAACCGTTCTGTCACCTGTATGGTGCTCAAAGCCGTGAATTTTTCACGGCAAAGGGCTAAGTGACGCCTCCCATTGGTGTAGTAGTTAGGAGAGGGGGGGTCAATCAATGAACTGTTCCTGAAAATATTCTTCAAACTTTTCAGCATTTTGTCAATATAAATTTACGCGAAGTTATTGAAATTGCAAACATAATTACTTTGAAAGTGATAAATAAACCCAGGGATGCAACAGCCCATGAGGGCCCTTCCCAGTATAGGTAACCATTGGGCGTGGAGGTGCAGGAGCAGATGTCCCAATCAGGTGGTCAGTCTGAAGCGAGACCTCCAATGTTTAAGTCCCCAAGCAAAGGGATGTAAGGCGAAGTTGCCCTTGCCCAGCCCGAGAATAGAACTCGGACCTGTGGTGTCGAAGCGCGAAAGTGGTAAACATTTCCATGCAGTAGCGCACACAGGAATTTTTCAAGGGGGGGGGGAGTCCGGGGTCGAAAGTTCACCATTCTTGTATCATGCTCCTTTTGATTTTGTCGATTTTCGGGAATAAAACACAGTAAAAAACTAATTATTGAATAAATAATTAGTATTAATTAATAAAATTATTCATTAATAACAAATACTTAATTAAATTTTACGTACTATATACTTAGAATTATAATCAATCGGAAAAAATCAAGGACTTTGGGGTGGGGTCCGGACCCCAGCAGGACCCTCCCCTTGTGTGCGCCACTGTCTCCATGTAATATAAAATGAACTTACACCTTTTTCAAAGAAAACAGCTCATATATAGATATTGATCAAAATAATTGTAAAGAAGCAAAATTTTGTAAGCAATAGAATTTTATATACGTTAAGGTAATAAGCCACCGGCATAAAATCGAATCATATAGAAACGCCACCTATTTTTTCTACAATTAAATTTTTTCACTTGTAAATGTTCTACAGTGATGTATTACATATTTTCCTTAATTTATTATCAACGAAAGATCTTACTTATACTGAAGTTGTGAATAGTTTTAAAATTCTAATTTAATGTGGCAAACGGTATATCGAATTACGTGACCACGCACACGCATCTTGTACGGTAAACGGTTCCTGTTTTGGAATTAGAATTGTTGATAATGCATTCCAATACAGAAAATTCATTCTTATCTTCGAAGGTGACTCAGTGACTGCTTTGAGAGACTGGGCCATTTTTCAAGCTTATGATTGGGTGTATGCAGCATTTGTTTTAATTGTCAAAACTGTCATTGGACTGGTTAGGCCCACTCATTCTGTAATAAACACTTACGCATCAAGTTATTAAAAAAACTGTTGCCAGCACTTCACACGCAGCCACTTACACTAATGAATCATAGATATTTTATACAAAGGAAATGCTTAAATAGTAATCAAAGCTAAGAGCATTCTGACAAACAGTACAGCAACATACATTACAGTGATGGGTCAAGGTCGTGCACTCAGTTGGCCTTGCTTCCTTACCGCAGAAGGAGCATAAAAAAAAAATTTTTTTTTGAAAATAATGATTCAGCTAAAATGTTTTTTTCTAAAGATTCAAAAAAAATAAATAAAGAAAGAAAAAGTATCGCGTTTGATTATTTCGAGGTTTTTCAGTTGACTTTAATTAAATAACGATTTCAACAGTTAAAACCAAATTGAGTTTGTTGAATTTATTATATTGTTGGCCGCTTTTATTTGCAGTTAAATCAATTCAAATTTATTATTTCCGTAAAATGATTATAATTATGTGAAATTTATCTGAGTAACGCAAGCAATTTAATGTGCACACGCACATAAATGCATATGTATACACATATGCCTACACACATAAATATGTGTACATATAAATACACATATGCATACCCCATACAACCCCCTCCATACATACACGCTCGCCAGTGGCGCACACAAAATTTTTTCAAGGGGTGGGGTCCAGGGTCGAAAGAGCACCATTCTCGTATCATACTTTTATAGGCCGCCAAACATACTCTTTAGATTTTGTCGATTTGGGGAACAAAAAAGTAAATTATCAAATTGATAATCAGCATTAATTAATGAAATAAATTGGTAATAACAAATAATTAAATTTTACGTACTATATACATTGGATTATCATCACTCGAAAAAAAAAATCAAGAGCTACCCGTGGACATCCCCTTTGTGCGCGCCACTGACGCACACACATATACACACCCAGTGGCGAAACGGAGAATATATTAGGCACCCCTCCTGATAAGTCGTTTTGTCTTTAATATTTTATAAATTGGTTAAATAAGTAATTGGCGTCAATCAGGCATTGTGAACTCTTGAATCCTGACCCGCAATGCGAGGGTGTACGTTACTCCACTGCATACACTCGTGCGTTCATATGCATTTGAAATTTATTTTTAGCAAAATCTTATAAATAAATACATTTTTACAACAACTAGACTTGGATTCTAGAGAAAGTAATATAAAATGTTTTGTATTTATATTGAAAAATGTGAAAAGATCTCGAGATTTTAAAAACAAAACGAAGTAAATAGTGAATGTACAACAGTATGCTTTAATGAATTAAAAAAGTATTCAAGAATTCAAATCGAGTTTTAACGTATACGTAAAATAGATATCAGGGCAAATAAACTAAAATTTTTTTATTGATTCAAATATTTTTATCAGTATGACATTTACATATAATTAGTTACTTTTTGAATGATACTCGATTTTCAAAAATAATTCGCTTTTAAACACAGTATAATAATTATACTTTCGTTAGATTGTAGTCGTATACTTTTTATAGTTTGAAAAATGCTATTAATTTTAAATAGCATTTGCACTCGCACCTTTTCTAAATATCTTAGCGAATCAGTTATATAAATCAGGGGTGTCCAACCCAAATGACCTTGTGGGCCATTTCCGAAAAACGTTATAATCTCATGGGTCGCACATAAAAAATACGTTCATTTTTATCAGATTTGGAAACAAAAAAAACCGTTATTGGAGTGAAAATATAAAACAAAATGAATGAATTATTATTGTTTTCATTATTTTTCATGTATTCATACATAGGTAATATAATAACGTTTAAATATAATAATGCAATGATCAAATAATGTTTAAAATATTACTGTTGCCATTTTCTTGAAAATAACGGAGTTCCTTATAAATAGATCTTTCGTCACTCATTTTTAAAATTTGATTGTGCTATTATTCTCAAACGATTTAGTATACATTGATCTTTATCTTAGCCGCCCTGAATATATTTTTTTAAACTTTGAAAAACATCTCTGACTGCCTCTTGCTTTTGGGGCGCTCCAAACAGAAAAGGAGGAGGAGAAATGAAAGTCGCACACACAGAGAATCATGTACCATCCATAGTAAAGAGTATGCATAATGTCATTCGGAATTTATTAAAAAAAGTTATTTATTATAGTAAAATCCAATGTAACTGTTTGATAAAATATAAATCTATTTTAATCTAAAGGACGTTTCTGTTATCAAAAAGGACTTATTTTAAAACAACAGGTAACAGACAAATACATTGTAGATTCATATATAAAAATTTCCCCTAAAATAAATTTCCAAATGAAAAAACTTTAAAATCCTGATATTTTAAAAAAATTTCAAAAACGAGTCGGCGGGACGCAGTTTACGTACTGGAGGGCCACATGCGGGCCGCATGTTGGACAGCCCTGATATAAATGATAGCAGAATTTAATGTTAATATGTAATCCATAAATCAATATTAAAATATGTGGAAATTGTCTTAACTGAGCAGCATAATTTTTCCTTTGTATTAAAACGTCAAAAAAGAAACTACGACCTGAATTTCATTTCATGACAGTAAGCTTATATTCAAGAAAACTTTTTACCTGATTAATCTAGGGTTAACTGCTATATTTCAAAACATCAGGAACGCAGTTCTTCAGGTGGAATTCTTACTTCCGGAGAAAGTTTACCTTCCCACACTTAGCCTTGTTTTTGAGGGGAAAAAAATCACAAATTTATTTTTTATGTTCGAAAAATTTAGTTTCGTATCAAAAACAGTATCTACTTCGAAAAAAGATGTTCATTAGCAAATATTTGTTCACATACTAAATCAAAATAAACTGTTATAAAGTTACAACGGTTACAGTTTAATTGGAGTACGTTTATTAATTTCGTAACAGAAAGCGGGGGCTGTGGTAGCCCAGTGGTAAAGATATCGGATCAAGGCAAGCATGTAATAAGTTCGAGCCCAGTACCACTAAAGACCCGCCGTGTAGGGGAAAGATGCACGTTAAATATTTCGAGAGTTCAAACGTCCTCCCGTTGGTGGGGTGTGATAGTTAGGAGAAGGGGTGCCAGCTCAGGTGTCATCCTCGTCACCTGACCATGGTTCAAAATGACGAGGTCCGTCGCCAAAAGCCCACGTGTAGCTGAACAGTGCGACGTTAATATTCACTCACTCACGCAACAGAAAGCGAGTGGCTCAGGTTGTCTAGTGGCTATGGTCATGATCTCATGGCCGGCGTGTCATGAGTTCGAGCCCTAGTGCCACTGAAGATATGCCGTATAAAGAGCCTCAAAAGTCCTACCTTAGGCATGATTTGGTAGTTTAGAGTTTTAGAGTGTTAGTTTTTTTAAAATTTCTAAAATGTGACAGATTAGATAGCCAGCTTAGGTGTCGTCCTCGTCACTTGACCGTAGTTCAAAATTACGAGCTCTGTCGCCAAAAGCCCTCGTGTAGTTGAATAGTGCGACGTTAATATTCACTCACTCACACGTGCGAACACGTGTTCAGCGTTTTTGTCGAGTCGTTGTTTGTCGTTTTTAGCCGTTGTTTGTCCTGAGGAGGACTGAGGATTCGCTGTGTGGAGGAAGTAACGCACGTTAACTCTATCGAGGCTCAAATGCCGCACGTTGGCGTTTGGATAGTAGGTTGCCAACTAAGACGTCATCCTCGTCACTTGACAGTGGTTCAAAATTATGAGGGATGTTTGCAATACTCTTGTTCTTCCTCGTAGTGTGAAACTAATTAACAATCAATCAATTAAAAGGCATTAAAACAATAACTTTGCTAATGAATGAGCATTTCTGTATATTCAAGGCAGTTTATTTGCTAGAACTGAGTTGGATTGGTTTGAGTGATATTATACATAAATTACTTGCAATATAATTAAAGTAAATTACAGTGATTTATGTATTTATATTCGCGACTAACTTGGCAATTTTGAACTTCGGTTAAGTGACAAGAACGACAACTGAGATGCATCGTAACTACCACACCCCACTAACGGGAAGACTTTCAGCCTTGACAGATTTAACGTACATCAACCCTTCTTTACAGTGGATTTGCTGTTGTTGTTACTGACGCCACCTGATCGGCAAAGGCCTGTGATTCAGTGAATATTAACGTCACACTGTTCAGCTACACGAGGGCTTTTGGCGACGGACCATGTAATTTTGAACTATGGTCAAGTGACGTGGACGACACCTGAACTGGGACCCCCTCTCCTAATTACCACACCACACCAATGGGAGGACGTTCGAGCTCTCGACAGATTTGACGTGCATCGCTCCCCTACTTGGCGGGTCCTTAGTGGTACTGGGCTTGAACTCATGACATGCCTGCCATGATCCGATACTTTGACCACTGGGCTACCGCAGCCCTCCGGCAAAGTCTAGATCGAGACCTATGAAATTAATCATGGCAAAGGGCTAAGTGACGCCAGAAACTCATGACGCCGTAGCTTTGAGCACCATACAGGTGACAGTACGATTTGGTTCGTTTCCAGAGAAATTTTGAGGGAGGATGCCTGGGGGTGGTCAGAGGCCTTCCACTTATCTTCCCCTTCCACCAACTGCACGAGAGGACTTGCGGCTCGGCGGTTATTTAGAGTACTCTCAAGGCACTATACATTTAGAAACATCCATCTCTTCTTCGGGATTCGAACACTGGCCCTACGGCACAGCGGTCAACGTTGCTAACCATTATACCGGATGGGTGACACAGTGGATCTTCTTTGGCACTAAGGCTCGAGCTCGTGACTCCCCAGCCATCCACGAATTTGTGACCATGACAAATAAGATATCGTGGCCTCGGGTTTATTGATGACAGACATTCTAATTTTACGCCATGAGCGAATGACGAGGATGGCAATTGAACTGACATACCCTACATTAGCACTAATTTGTCTTTAAGGTGGAACGGGATGTCTTAAGGCATGGGCCAACTGGGCCCGGGCCCAGGGCCCAACCCTCGATGGGAGCTTAGTATCGTACTCGATTCAGTTTAAGTAAGATCATGATCTGGATAATTTTAATATTATACCTATATACAGTCTCCGAAAACAGGGAATTTCAAACTGCATGTCTACTAGGTAAAAGTGGTAAGACTGTATTATTATGTATTGACCGTTGTCCAGGTCTAGGCCTAGGCCTAATACCATAAACATTCAACTCATTTAGTCGAAAGGCGGCCATCGGTCAAGCCAGTTTGTGAGTGGTTTTATTAGTTTCAATTACCGTTTGCATGAGTATTTGACAATGCATGCATGCTATATATCGTTTACTTTTAAAAATCACAGTTAGAGCCTACTTTTGCATTGAGGCCCAGGGCGTCAAAAAGTCTTAAGATGTCCCTGAAGATGCATTTAACCTAAAGATTTACAAGCACGGAAGGTAACAAGGAAGAGAAATGATATGTCCACGATTATATGCTGCTCTTCCCTTAAAAAGTCCATAGAAACGTAACCTATCCTTTAAATGTGATCAGAATAAAAGAATCAGATTTTCAGTCACAACGAAATGGTACAAAAAAAAAAGAAAAAGTCCAATAATATAAAATATTCCATTTTTGAATCATTTTTTATAATATTAATCTAGTTACCTGATAAACAATACAAGATAAATGATGATTTAGTGGTGGCATACATGCAGTGGCGTAACGGAGAATACTAGCCCCTCCCCTGCAATCTCAGGTTTAGGGCCCCAATCCCAAATACGTACTTGGCGTCAGTCAAGAGTCCCTGGGTCCCTCCGCAATGCGGGGGTGTACGTTACGCTACTGCATACATGTAACCTGCATTAACTGGATAGTTAAATCAGTCAGTGAGTGAATATTAACGAAATTCAGCTACTGGAGTACTTCTGACGACGAACCTCGCAATTTTTAACGATGGTCAAGTGACGAGGACGACACATGAGCTGGCACCCTCCTCTTCTAACTTTCACACCACACTAATGGGAGGACGTTTGAGTCTCAACATATTTAACATGCATCGGCCAACTTGTACGGCAGGTCTTCAGCAGTATTAGGCTCGAACTCATGACACGCCAGCCATGAGCCACCTTGACCACTAGGCTACCACGGCCCCACGATAATTAACTCAGATAGCCATTTAAGGAAAAAGTGTTGCGTGGAATTCTGAAGACTAGATAAATAAATCCATTTCAAATATTTCGATATCTAAATATATCTTAACTGCGGAATGAAATGACTAAGTTAGAGAAATAGAACCTCAAATTAGAGGATAACACGAGGGCTATTGACGACGGACCCGTAATTTTAAGCCTCGGTCAAGCGGTGAGGACGACATATGAGCTAGCACCTTTCTCCAAACAGCAACACTTTGATACTTGATATATCTTGATTTTCTGTTCAATGGGTCTTCAGTGGATAAACGGATCGTATGCCTCAAACTCAGTGGCTTAACATGCACTCCGCAACCCCTACATCGCGGGGGGCAGGATTTTAGAGGGTCCAAAGCCTGACTGATGCCAAGTAAGTGTTAAACAAATTTATATCGTTGTTACTAATGCCACCTGTCTGACGATGTGAAATCGAAGGCCTGTCGTTAGCTGTAGCTTTGAGCACCGTACAAGTGACAGTACATTTTGGCTCGGTTCCACCCCAATTTTGAGGGAGAACGCCCTGGAGGGTGTCGGGGCCTCCCATCTCTCTTCCCCTTCCACCAACTACACGAGAGGGTTTGTGGCTTGACGGCTATTTAGAGCACCCCCTGCCGTAAAGTACTATACATTTACAAACATCTATGACTTCTCCGAGACTCGAACTATGGCACAGCAGTCTGCGTCATTAATGGCGACTGGTCCGGATGGGCGACTAACCAATTTATAAAATATTAAAGACCAAGCCTGACTTTGCAGGGAGGAAAGACCCCTTACATTCTCCGTTATGCCACTGCTCAAACCTCACCTTTATCTGCAACTGAAGTCTCTAATGCTGTGTTGATTAAGCGATTTTATCCAACCGTAGTATAAATTTTAACAGTGTGGCTTAAATGTCTCAAATATCACAGCATAAAAAACGCTTTGTTTAGCCAAGTCAAAACATTAACATTAAAAAGCATCATAGCCTTATTTTCAAATTCACTTCTTTCGAACGACCACTCAAAAATACAACTTGACCCCCCTCCCCCGGGGTCCGCGTTCGTTGCACAGCCGAATGAACACGAAGTGCTCCGTTTTAAATCGATGGTGGTATCGGAGTCGGTATCGCTCCGAAACCAGTCACGAAGAAGGTCGCCGGGGTGTTGGAGGGGCGGTCCGCGCTTGCCGGTGGTAAAACATACACGCCTCGCTCCACGACCGGTTTCTCGACGGCCATATTAAATATTACGAAGATTAATGATGGACGAATAAATTTATCACTTTCCTTCTCTCTCGCGGGCTGTTTACATCTCGTAAAGAACCCCCCTTTTATTGGATTGCGCGCTCTCGAAGGGAGCCTGCCACAAATTGAACAAGAGGCTTTATAGAACAACAATTTGTGGAGGGTCCCCTGGGGTGATTAAGATGATCAGTTTGCCAAAACGGAAATGCAGAATACTTTTATCAATTATGGACAAATAAGGATTCACTTGTTTGGGTATACATTCACCATTACTTTTGTGAATATACCAGTAGAGAAATTTACAGTAAAAGGAAGACCAATTTATGCACTATAAAGTATATAAACTGTGAAATAAAATTGGTTTTACGTGAATACAATCTTTGTTGTTTAATAAAAAATAAATTTCCTTTTATTTATTTATAAAAATAAGATATTTTCTTCCTATTCTACAGTTAAATTTAGCGGAACACATTTAGTTTATCTGAAATACACTACGAACAAATTTAGATAAAATGTTAGCATATTTATAAGTTAAAACGCTGTATTTTGATATAATGGATTCTAAAATAAGCACTGAAATTTTATGTATGAATCTCTAGTAAAAACTAAAAAGTATTCATATATATATTGTTACGTAGATCCGGATTCGAGGATTTTATGCAAAACAATCACAAAGAAATTAAACAGTTCTTTAAGAGCGATGCGAATTTATTATCGAAAATCCAATACTTTAAATACAGGATTCAACAGCAATATTCACAGGTTAAATATCCGAAGGTCTTCGCACCTTCAACAGCAATAAAACACAATCACCAGTGTTTAAAAATACACGTACGTAAAGATTATTCACACACACAGCCGAGATAATCGCTAGTCAAAACAATCCTCACTACTCGCTGGCTTAATCAAGACTCATCGCCGTACCGGCGAGCATCATTTTATAGGTGCAACAGAAACTTCCTGAAAAATAACCGATCATGTCATTGAACGTGACACTAGTGGAGATATATCTACTACTTTCTAGAAGATTCCAGAGGGTTCCGAACTCGCCAACATGGTCGCCAACGACGCCTAAATGGTTGCCAAAGTCGCCAAATTGGCCGCCAACTTGGTCTCCAAAATGTTGCCAACTTGGCTCTACCGCCACGATTTCGCCAAGCTCTCATTGAATCACCATTATAACGTAAGGGGCGGCATTGCTTGCGAATAGTACAGTTTTAACATGAAATAAATATAACATAGATTAATATAATTGCATTAAATACTCAAATACAAAAATTATTTATACTATTTACACAAAATTCGCCGTATAACACTCTTATTAGTAGTTTAGTACAGTAATACCTCGACTTACGCGAATCCGGAATTCCGCGATTTTCAAATTTCGTCGATTGGGCTTTTATTTAAGACAAAAAAAAACATGTTAAAATTGACTAAATAGGTAACGTGATTGGAGAATTTGCCATTTGCCGATCTTACAAGGCATATGAATCTGGAACTGGATAATGATGACGTTCAAGAACTGCTGGATTCCCACAATAAGAAGCTAACAATTGATCAGCTCATAGAAATGCATGAGCAACAGCAAGATATTGAAAAATTCTGAGTCTTTAAACCTAGCTCAATCAGAAGATCAAATGACAAGAATCTGACAGAAGGCCCCAATTTATTTGAAAATAGGGTTACAACTTTTAGAAAATATGGACTCGAACGATAAGCATATATTTTTTTCAATAATACAAGGGAAAAAAATTATTAACAAATACGAGGAAATTTTACTGCAGAAAAAAATCTTTGAATTGGCGCAGAGAGAGAGAGACTAATTTGTTAGATTATAGGAAACCTTCCACATCAAAATAGCTCCGGCTTACGATTGTGTATCTGTGTTATCGAAGATTTTATTAAACATTTTCTTTTCTAAATTATTATTTTCTTTCATCCCCGCCCCCAAATAAAAATAATTTATTTGTATTTACATGCGAAATCATGCCCCGACTTACGCATATTCAACTTACGTGGTTATCACTTAGTTCCATCTAAGTGATAACCACGTGTTCCATCATCCTTAGTAAGTTCGGGGTATTACCGTATATCAAAACATAAACTACCGCAATGGAGTTTCTATATCTTATGAACATAAAAATTTAAAGATGCTAACACCATGAGTGTTGTAGCTTACGCCATCTGATTGATGGTGTCCCGCTAACTTCAGATACTTAATTTGTTACCGTATTAATTTAGCTTTCGTGATTGAAAACAACAGAGTATAAAATGTAATCATTCATAATGACTTGGCTAAGAATGACCTATTTCCTCAAAAAATCACGTATAATGTTTTTGTGTACTATAAGCTGTCTCCAAAATGTCATTATTAATAAAAGAATGCGTACTCAACATGCCTTCCATGAACTATTTTGACCTGGCTACATCAAAAATATCATCCAAGGAACTGCAAGAGGAAGTACTAAATGTCATACATCTCCCGATATCGAGTGGAACCTAAGAGAAATACAGCGACTCGAAGAGACATGGATTCAAGAAATCATCAGATGTCCTATGAAGAAATATTCAAGTATTCTGTTTTACAAGCATCTATGATTGCGAAAATGAAGGATTTTGTGCTCGAAATACCTCTCGATCATTTCCCATATATGTTTGATGGGGTTCAGGTATGGCCCTCTAGGTGGCAAAATCATTCGTTGCAACTGTTCAGAATGTTCCTCCAGTGCATCTTCTACTGATATATCCCATAAACTGATCTAGGAGTCACTAACCAATCAAAAGGAATTTCAGCTCCTTTCCATGTTGTACAGATACTATATATTTACAAACATCCATGCCTTTTCAGGATTCATTCCAGTAACCATTGTCCCTTCTTACATGCTATGCCATAATCGCTAAGTGCTTTGCCAACTTATGTGCTTAAAATGAAAGTGCTCGAACAACTTAAATGTTGCTGTAGTGTATATATACAGTTTAAGTTGATACCTAACAGAAGTACTACTTATAACACATCAAAATCCTTACATTTCTTAACATTGTTTTATGAACACATTGTGTGTGAATGTGAAAGCCTAGTTCATTCAGTTCAGTACCTAGAATGCGTATTAGTTCAAAACCTAGTGTAGGGATGACGAAACTTTTTGTATCAAAAAATGTGCCATTTTTTTCTCTAAAGAAGTGTTTATTGTGGTACACACGTGCAGTCCAATAATTTTGACTTCTGATTATTGGGAAAATAATAAAACTACTAACAGCACAAAACTCTATTTATTACGAAAAAATACCTTATGCACTGCATAGTTATAAATGTTTTAGTTATACGTATAATTCAAATTAAAGGTACATTAGTGTGACTTCTGTTGTTGCAGATTGTGTGGATGACAAATAACTCATATTAGAATTGTAAGATGTTATTTTTTGTAGAATACATGCTGAACTTGATTCATCTGCCAAACAGTTTCTAAGCAATTATTTTGGCTGTGGCTCACCTTTTTGACCTGAGGATTTGTGATTTGTTTCAAAATGCCATTTTACAGACGATGTTCTGCATACCGCTATTCCAGAACATAAAACATACACCGATCTGTCGCCTTCACTAATCATGCCATGTTTATCGGTCCACTAAATTTGAAGTTCTCTGTTACACTTATATCTTGCACATTTTGTTCTTTTGTTGAATTATCACCATGTTAAATAACGGTTAAAAATCGTAGATATAACACAGATAAACTTTAAAATACAGTTATGTCAATGAAAGTGACTATGCTATGCGTAGACAAAATTTACATCATAAGCAATTGTAGTCTGCGACGTAACTAAGGCAAGAGAATAATAAAAGAGTTTGCTCTCCGCCGTTCCGCGACTGATCACTGGCGTTTGTTTATAACTCTTCATAAAAAATTTTGAAATGTAATGTAAATCATTTTGATCACTGGGGTGCCAAAAATATTGTGTCGCGTGCCATCAATGGCATGCATGCCGCTGGTTCGCTATCCCTGCCCTAGTGCCACTGAAGACCCGCTGTGTGCGCGTTAAATCTGTCAAGGTATGGTGTGGAAGTTAGGAAAGGGTGTTTTAGCTCAGGTGTCGTCTTCGTTACTTGACCAAGGCTCAAAATTACAAGGACCGATGCCAATACCCCTTGCGTTACTTTGTAGTACACAACGTTAAGAAATATTTACTCACGATGAGCGAAAACAAAATGTAACCATGTAAGTATGGGGATAAATTACCACATAGATATTATTTGTTCGTAACCATCTAGCATCGGCTACAATGTAACCGAAGGCCAAAATTATATCTATAGCTAATTTAATTCGAAAATAAAGAGTTACTGCACAGTCTTCTAAAACGAGCAGATGCCATTTGGATCCCATTGCATCCTTTCCTTTATGTTGCATCTAAAAATAAGAGGAAATTCATCTGCGGGAAAGCCATTTGATTCCCATTTGCTTCAAACTATAACCAGAATAACTACTCCGGGAATCCGGGACCGACCGGCGAAATCCCCCCGGATAGCGCCACCCTACAGTTCCGGTCTCTCTGCGAACGGGACGAGACTTTTATTGCCTCATTACAATTGGCAATGGTAAAAGTAGAAAAGGCAATTAAAAGCAATTATTTCCCGATCGGGAAACGTGAAGTGATTCTTTTACACCGCAGACAGGCTAATTAGAGATCATTTGGGCACGAGGGGGGAGGAGAGACATTCGAAAATCCAAACGATTATTCTCGTCGTTATTAGCCGGTGTGTGCGCGATAATTATAGGCAAAGGCCTTGTTCGCAGGTGCAACCTTTGCAAAAATTCCAATCTCTCTTGATGGGGTTTTTCGTTTGTTTGATTCTTTTCTCTTTCTCAGAAAAACTGAGAGAGAGAATCGTTTTTGATTAAGAAGCTAGTTAATTAAGGTTTCGCTCTTCAAGGTTGAGAAGTCAAGTTATCGCAGTTTGCTCTCTTGATGGAGTTTGCCCCGCCCCGCAATTAGGGTGTCAGAAGCATTCGAAGAAACGCCGTCACCCCCTTCCTGAACCCCCTATCTGATAGATTTCTTTCTACCTCTGACTGTGACCGCACACCCTGAATGTACCCCCTTAAATGTGGGTGAGAACGAATTTGTAGGTATGATAAATAGGCTCCAAAGCTGCTAAGAATACGTGAGTAAAAATTGGTTCATTTACAGAATTGTAAATGCAGGCAGCCCTCCCATAATACGGTCATTAGATACTTAAAAATTGCTATCTTGAGTCATGAGGAACAAAAAACAAAACTAGTACAAAAATAGGGTTAGGTTTCCAAAATTAACAATAACTGCTCAATTTTTATTTTATTGTTGAAGGAAATACGCTTATTTAAGGATTAATTTATCAAAGGTACGTAATATTAATGTTGTGTAATGCTTTACAACATCCCTATTAAACGGTTCAAACGAGGGCGTATTCTTTTTCGGCGAAATATCCTCTGGTCTTTCTCTCTTTCGACTTTCTTGGATAACATCTACATTTTCTGTTTTAGTTTTGCATCCCTTTTCTGTGCTTTATTTAAATTACCCGTTCTTGGCTAAGATATCTTAAAAAAGTTTGTCATTATACAGTTCGTACTTGTGTGATTTGTATAAGCTTTGCAGTTTGTCATTTTGTGTAGAAGCACCAGACTCATGAAACGTCTGAGACAATTCTATTTAATCAGGGCTATTCATTTCCCCTTAAGAGTATGAAATATTAGTTAGCTTCGACTTGGCGAGAAACACACACACACTAAATAGATTAAAATTTAGTGGTGAAGGGTCATAATCCTCTTTAGTATACAAGCTGTTGCCAAATTCGACCGATAAATTGAGATTGGTGATAATACGCAGCATGAGGACAACTAAACACCATACAACATGGGATAATAAATCTCGTTTAGTCGGTGAGAGTCGCGATAATATTAAACGTAGGGAAGACGACGAGGTGAGTGGCCAAACGAATGCAGAGATTTGGAGCGACGTGGTCGGATTGAAAAAACCGGCACGTATGCAAATTTCCCACTTCTCCCGGAATCATCGCAGGGAGTATCGGCTGCAGCGCACCAAAACGTGTGATTCATGCACAATTGTGTATCATCACATTTTTCGATTCCGGTGAGTAATCCCTTCCATGTTACATATTCCAGAAGATGGATTAGACGGTGTGGACTTGTTGCTTGGCCTCCATGCTTTCCAGACCTTAATTCTTTGAATTTCTTTTTCTAAGGCCACGCAAAATTGCTAATGTATGACACACCGGTGGCTACAATGGAGCATCTCACGACACGGATCCTTGTCGCTTCAGCTGATATCGCAAGCACACCAGATTTATTTGAACGTGTCCGTCAATCCTTCGTCCGTCGGTGTTGGCTGTGTTAAGATCTATGTTGCAGAAACTTCGAACAATTCCTGTGAGAATCACTTTTTGTTGCATTTCTGACGAAGAGCTGGAATGCATTGTTCGTATTGTAAACATGCTTTTACGTTTAATAAATGCATTTCTTATCTCTCATTGCCCCTTTTCATTCCAATCATTATCACACTCTTCATAACTGCTTTTGCAAATTACTCTTAACAAGGGTTGGGATCCTCGCTGTTGTTGTTGTTTCTCATCCCCAAGATCATCAGAGTTAGATTAAGTCCATGAGTCCATTCACCCTGAAGAAGTCCAAGTCCAATAGGGGATCTTGAACCAAGTCCTAACTAGTAAGCCCCAAACAAGAAAAAATGTGGCAAGGGGAGGCCTGAGCAGAACACTTAGTGCAAATTTCGAAGTGTTTAATGTCATCGACAAAAACTAATGAAGTTCATGGATGAAGTAAGAGGCAGCTTCTATGGTCAGAGACCTGGAGCACAAATAGCTCGTTTTGGATTGCGGAGCACCTTGCTCGTCAAGGCTTTTACCTCCTGTCTAGTGATTTGAGATACATGTGAAATAATTATCACTTGCCCAGGCGGTAGAAGACTGACTTAGCTCCGGAGCCTACAGACTTTAGCTGGACATAGTGGAGTGGTCTTCATGACTTGGGTGGCCCTGCCAGGAGAATACACTCCCGACGTACTTAGCCCACTCCATCCAGTGTCATCCCTTCGCCACGGTGAGGCAGTCTGTAGGACTTGAGGGCTGGAGGCAGGACTTGAGGCAATCTGTAGGATCCTCTGTTCTATGACGATTCATCGTCCTCATGTTGCCTACTATCAATACTCTGAGTTTGTCGGTTGCCCTCTACAAAAAATGTAATTCAAAACCTCAACACAACTTTTCTTTCAACTGCTTCCTAGAGCCATACTACTAAGATGGAAATTTTCATTAATTTGTATGTTTCTGCAAACAATTCCAGGAGAGATTTGAGATGAATTTTATTAATGTAGCACTTTAAGGCAACGTGAAGGCTATTTTGAACTTCGGTCAAGTGACAAGGTCGACTGCTGAGTTGGTATTTCACTCTCTAAACTTTTATGTAGTTTTATTTTTTAGCCGAGTGGTCATGGTTACGTGTTCATGGCTGGCAAGCCGTGAATTCTAGTCCCAATGTCACTGATGACATTGTTGATGCATGATTGACGAATGGTTGATGCATGTTAAATTTTCCATGGCTCAAAGTGCTCACATTGACTGGGGTGTGGAAGTTTGAAGGGTTGTCTCCCAGCTACCGTAGCCACTAGGTAAAATATCATATTGAGAGAGTTATGTTAACGTCACAATACAAAACTGGTCAAGGGCTATCGGCGACGGAATTCGTAATTTTGAACCGGAGTCAAATGACGGGGATCACACCTGAGCGCTGAAACCCCCTTTCCTAGCTTCCACAACACACCGACGTGAGGGTGTTTGAGCTCTCGACAGATTTAACGTACAACGTCCCCTACACGGTGGGTCTTTAGTGGTACTGGGGATGCCAGCCAGGCGCCCGTGACCTGGATCATTAGGCTACCACGGCCACTGTAAAATACCGTAAGGACAATTTATTAATCTTCCGTAATCTGAGTAATTATATTATATTTAATTTTAATTGTATGTAAAAATTCAGAAAAGCAGGGGATTTATATATACTGTCCAGCTGTAATTTTTAAGACTTATTAATTTTAAAATGAATTAGGGGTCAACGTTGCTCAGTGTTATGATAAAATGTTATGCATTGTGAAAAGAAATCCAGGTAAAAAAGAAACAATAATAAGGGTACAAATTTGATATCGGTACGCTACTCCTTATTGGCGTGAATCACGCCAAGCAGATCTTTGGTGATCTCTGTTATCATACTATAATATTATCAACCAAAGGAAAAAATTTAAAATTATTCGGCGGGAAAATCCGTAGCGTATATACCAATATCAAATATGTTCCAAAAGTGGTACAAAAATAAAATATGCGTATTATTAGAAACACTCATCGTTTTTAACGAGCACACGAATTTTCTACAATACTTTTCTTGAAATCAATTGCTTTTTAATGAATAGCACTATTGTAATACTTATTTTTGTTTTTACCTACCGCTTTTTAATTTGTTTTGTGAGTGTAAAAATAGGCAATGAAACCAAAGTTTGGTTACCATGTCTGTAACTATATTGAATGAAGCTTTACCTATATCATTTTTTTTACCTTTATACGTAACTAATTCCTGAACTAATCCATCGACCATTTTCGCCAAATGAAAAGAACCGTCACCAGATACAGCCAATAATGAAAAAAACCTTTATTTGCATACTTGAAGACAGTAGCGCACACAGGAATTTTTCAAGGGGGGTCTGGGGTCGAAAGTTCACTATTCTTGTATCAAGCTCCTTTTCATTTTATCGATTTTCGGGAACAAAACACATTAAAAACTAATTATTGAATAAATAATTAGCATTAATTAATAAAATTAATCATTAATAAAAAATATTTAATTAATTTTTTCGTACTATATACTTAAAATTGTAATCAGTCGAAAAAAAATCAAGGGCTTGGGGGGAGGGTCCGGATCCCCAGGACCCCCTTGTGTGCGCCACTGCTTGAAAACAATAATTTTGTTTATAAGTGGGCCAATTGGTTGGTGGAATAATACGAATATTTTAAGTGCACGAAAGTGAGCCGTGTAAAAAAAGATCAAAATGTTTTTAAAAATATAAATTTTTCATGGAATTTATATAAATAGATAACATAATTTATTAATTGGTATTTGAGATTTTCCCAACAAATTTATCGAGAGTTAGCTGAATCGTACTCCTTCTCTGATAATTTTGTAACATTTCTAGTATCTCTTATCTCTCTATTATCTTCGTATACATAGAAAAACACCCTATATTTGTTATGCATTCTATATAAATATTTTTTTCTTTGCGAAATAGCACATTTTTTATTACCATATACATAATATAAGCCTTTCGTCAGGATTTCGCACAAATGTTTTAAATGAAAAAAAAATTAAAGTGTTTCTGCAATAATATGAATAGCACTACTTATAATCAATTTACAAAACATGACTTACAGCCAAATTACAAGAATTTTAAATCGAAATAGCAAGATCCTAATCTGCAAAAAATAGATGCATCTCTTGTTCTTCGTTAGATTATTTGATACTTACGTATTCTACCGTCGACCAATTTTCTCAAATCAAAAGATGTCGCCAAATGCCGCAATATACAGCCAATATTGGCAACCATTCCCATGCATTCTAACAGTAACAATAACGATGACAGTATTTGGCGACATTTTTCGAAATGGCTATGTTTTTTCGCTTGGCGATATTGGTCGACGGTATAATACGTACATAAGTACCGAATATTTACAAAAAAAAGTATCACAAATTGATACTGATGTTATCAGCATAACGCATCAGCTTCTGTGGCCTCTAAATAAAGTTAAATAATCTGAATAAAAGAGAAAAAAACATTAATCTATGGTTAATGTTGATCCCATAGATTCGATAGCATTCATTTTTTGAACAGATGAAACAGAATAAAAAATTTTGATTCTATCAATTCAATAACTTCCGTATTGCCATCATGTTGATTGGCATATTTCAGTACTCTCGCTTAATATATGCATTTCTCTTCTGCCATCTTCTAATGCAGATGTTTTGTGGATCAACCTTATTTTTATTTAACCTTGTCTCATTTAAGAATACATCCAGATGTTCTTCAAGTATGCAAAGAGTTCTTTACAAAAAGAAGGATCAAAAATGGTTTTAAAGGAAATGATTATGGCCCCTATCTGATACGCTATCACTGATACAAGTTCTTAGCAGTCAATAAGGCCATGAAAATATATGTACATAAACAAATAAATCAATAGTCTGCTATACTATGGATTAAATAGAACTAAATGAGTTAAATTGGACTGTCCTTTTTTTTAATGCCCGTTCCGTTTAAACAAATCAAGTTTATATAATATATCGATATATATGTTGGAGAAAAGCAACTCACTCACTCATTTACACACTGATCATGAGGTCTCCAGAATTATCAGACGCAAGTACAGACTTGAAATTTGTTAAGTATGTTTCTTTTGTTGTGTGGAGATCCGCTAAGGATGAATTTTGCCGACTTCCAAGGGGATTAAAGGGCGCTACAGATAAGAAATTTATTGGTTTGAATTATTAGATCTACGGACTTCAAATTCGGCAGGCATGTTTCTTCTGTTGAGTAGAGACTCGCCAAAACGGGTTTTACGAATATTGACTCCCAAGGAGAAGTTGCAAGGCCGTTAAGGATAAAAAGTCCCATTTCTGAGTTTAAAGACTCGAAATTAGGTAAGCATGTTTCTTTTGTTGAGTAGAAATCAGGTAAGAACGGGTTTATTGAAAAAGGAAGCGTATGAATAAAAAAAAGTTCCCGCTTTTTACTTTTTAGATTTACGGACATGAAATTTCGTAACCATGTTTCATTTGTTAAGTACAGATTCATTAAAAAAATGTGTTTTGCGTAAATCAACTCATGGGGAGGGGGAAAAGCGTGAAAGTTTTTTTTTGCTTCAATTTTAGAGAAATCCAAGATTTCTTTTTAAATTAAGTAGAGAATGCTATAAAAATGCTTGGACTTGGATAATTTATGAAAAGTATATAATCATACATAATAAAATACCCATCGAACCAAAAAAGTAACGGCTAGTATAAGTATATAATATTATAATTGTATTTTTTTCATAAAAATGTTTAATATATAATTTTCAAAGAATCAACATGTATTTACGAATTAAAACTCAGAAACATAGGAAAACAAACATCAAAACCCGAAAAAACCACTTCTCAGCTCAGACAGTACAATATTTGTCCTGAATATCTATTTCGAAGTTAATCACAGTGATTCCCAAAATCAATCGCCCCCTACAAAGAAAAAACTCGCCAATGAAAATTTCACAGTGAGTGCTTTTAATTGGCATCCTGGCGATTTTTCAGCGCGACATAATTGCGCCGCTTAATTCTTTAATTGAGGCGGGCGCAAATAACAAATGTCTTTTTAACCACTCATTATCCGGGAGACTTTGTCAGCGTCTGATTAATGGTGCGCTGAAAAGAGGAGGTTAATCGTGGTTCGCTAATTATTCCGTTGCTGTGTTTTGGCACAATTTATGGCGCACTTCATTCATCTTACGATGGGAGGTTGTCATGGAAACCAGAGGTTTCGGTGTTGGAAGGGGAAAAGCGTCAGTTTTTTTTTCTCCTGTTTGAGAATTTTAAAGAGTGGAATAGTCAAATGGGTATGGGTTTAACCTTTTGACGTTTGTGGCCTTTTGATGAGTTAGGATTGGGAAACAGATTTTTTGTTTGGAATATTTTTTTCGTTGTCGTTGAAATTTTTTAAGGACGACAAAAAGTTAAAATTTATGTGGTTTAAAGTTCCCCATATTAGAAGCCAATATTTTTAGTGTGTGTGTACTAAATAATTAAATCGAAAATTAGTGTTTAATCTGGTTGACTTTGTTATCTGTAGTGATCGATCATTATTTTTGCTGTGAAATGTAAGATTTTTGTGATGAATGAACAGTTTTTGTGTTGCTGAATTTTTATGTTTAAACTTCGCCATTAAATGCATCACTGAATAAAATAGTATAATATCCAACTATCGCATTTGTATTGATTGTCTTTTATCCTTGGATTATACGAAGTGTATTTCTTCATCTGCCAACATAATCATCGAGATCCAAATGTGACTTAAAAGCCTGAAAGATAAAAACATCTCGATAGTTTTTGCATTTGTTCACGGACGCACGGGCGTTTTTGAAAATGACGCACTGTGAAAAAAAAACTCCATACAGACAGACATCTTGCGTCGTTTGCCTCAGTCGATCCGAAAGAAGAGACCAAAATTGTGGGCTGAGCAGTCGTGGGTGCTTTTGCATGACAACGCTTCCGCACACTGATCCCTCCTCTTCACTGACTTTCTTATGAAAAACAAAACATCTGTTTTGCCGCATTTTCCTTTGTGGCCGCGGTAGCCGAGTGGTATAGGTATCGTACCGTGGCTTGCTTTGTCACGGGTTCGAGCCCAGTACCACTAAAGACCCGCCGTGTAGGGCAGCGATGCACGTTAAATCTGTCGAGAGCTGAAACGTCCTCCCGTTGATGTGGTGTGGTAGTTAGGAGAGGTGGTGCCAGCTCAGGTGTCGTCCACGTCACTTGACCATGGTTCCAAATTACGTGGTCCATCGCCAAAAGCCCTCGAGTAGCTGAACAGTGCGACGTTAATATTCAATCAATCAGCCGCATCTTCTTTACTTCCCTGATCTCACTCCCGGCGATTTCAACCTATTTCCTAAATTGTCGCGTCACTTTAAGGTTCGTCGATTTCAGTCTGCAAATGAAGCTAACAGTGCATCGTAGGGTTAATTAAAGGACATGACTAAAAATGGATTCCAGAAATGTTTCGATGACCTTTACAAGCAATGGCATAAGTGTGTTGTTGCTCAAGATTTTTATTTAGAAGGAGGTGTATGTGTTTCAACAATTTACTTAGTACTATTTTTAAAATTATAGACTCAGTACGATAATTTTTAAATCCTACCTCACACATCTTAGTAAACAGCTAAATTTTTCGAAATTATGGAAAACTACAATTATAACATTCTTAAAAAATGTTTGAAGTAAAATTAAACAGGATAATATATCCAATAAAGACTGGAATTTTAATAATAAAATTAAAATTCCCAAATTTTTGTTCTGCTTTGAATGAAAAAGAAAAAAAAAAGTCTTTCCTTAAAAAATCATTTTATTTGTTCAGCAAAATAGTAATACAATCTTTAAGTAATATGTATTCATAAATACCTTGTTTTGCTAAAATATATTTTTACAAAACGTATAATCTAAATTTTAACCTCTCTAAAAATACCTTACTTTAACCTTTAGGTTGTGATTAAAAGCCCTTAAAACCTTAAAATTTAATTTTTTTCAGTTTTAATTCGGGCAGTTTAGGAAGTTTTAGTTCTTGTTGTACAATATTAAAATATAATACTACAATATATTAAGTATATAGTTTGGTATACATCAAGAAATTATTCAGTTTTATCCTACAATACTTGAATTCAGAATACTTTTATTCGGAAGTCTAATTGCAGTATCGGTTAAAGACTGATTTTTAGATACATGATTTTCAGTAGTATTCCACTTCTTCGAAATATTGTTTAACTTGAGAATATTTAGGCCATGTCATTTTCTCAACAGGAAAAATTAATGATAAAGCTTCTAAGTTATATAAACTATTTTTTTAAAATCAGAAATTGGCATTATAACCAATTTCAATTAATTTACTATGTTAATTCAAAAAACTCAAAACATAATCAAGCAGAAATGATTTTAGTAACGAAAATCGGAATTAATAAACATTTCACACTAAAAGAGTTGATTGTGCTCAGAAAAATATTTTTAATTAATTTAATATTAGAGAGGAAAATGTTTTTAAATGAAACCGAAACCCTAAGCTCAGATAACTTCAAATGTCTCAAAAAGTAATATGTTATCGGATCTGAAACTGGTAGTAAGCTGCAAAATGATATGGGCAAAAAAAAAAAAAAAATTCCGGTAATTATGAAATTTGTAGGGTACTGTGTAGTCTCAATGAAAGCAGCGATTGGAAACTTTTCTGGAGGTAATGCGTTCCTCGATAAACCAGTGTCTAACGAAACTTATCTCGTAGGAAGTCAAAAGGTGATATTTATGAACTAAAGGAGTGTAACGTCGCTTCTCCGAACATCAATATCGAGAGGGGTCGGCTTCTTTGTGGACCCGACACCCACACGTGCATCTTGCAGGTGCAACCCAACCCCTTTTTGACCCCCGAGGAATCTAGCCCCGTCGACCGGAAGATGAGGGGAGAGATGCTTTGAACTTGCACGAGAGCGGTGACCAACGAATCCTCCTCTCACAAAATATTGGACTCTAACAATCTATAATTAAATTTAATAACTTTAATGTATCATTTAGTAAATAATTTTCAATAGTTGTGACGTAAATAAATTCCATATTTTAATTAACCAAGAATACGCTACCGTTATTCTTTCAAACGTTACAGCTTAGAGTTTTGGTGGCAGCGCTTTGGGATAAAAAGTTAGCATTCAGGACCCGTGAGAGGAGGAAATTTTGAGTTTTTACGGACGGACCGCAACGCAGGGAGAGAAAAAGAGCGTCCTGCTTAAAGAAGATCAAACTGATCTAAGTGTTTACGGCGAGAGTGTCCGAAGGAATAGCGATTTTCGGAAGCCGTGCTCGATTGAATTCAGCTTCGGAGAAAAAGAGCGTCCTTCATAGAAGATCAAACTGATCTATAGTGTTAACGGCGAGAGTGTCCGAAGGAAAAATTTTAGGAAGCGATTGAATTTTCGGAGAAAAAGAGCGTCCTGGATCTATAGTGTTAACGGCGAGAGTGTCCGAAGGAAAAGCGAGAAGCCGTGCTGCGATTGAATTCAGCTTCGGAGAAAAAGAGCGTCCTGCTCATAGAAGATCAAACTGAACTATAGTGTTTACGGCGAGAGTGTCCGAAGGAATAGCGATTTTCGAAAGCCGTGCTGCGATTGAATTCAGCTTCGGAGAAAAAGAGCGTCCTGCTCATAGAAGATCAAACTTATCTATAGTGTTTACGGCGAGAGTGTCCGAAGGAATAGCGATTTTCGGAAGCCGTGCTGCGATAGAATTCAGCTTCGGAGAAAAAGAGCGTCCTGCTCAAAGAAGATCAAACTTATCTATAGTGTTAACGGCGAGAGAGTGTCCGAAGGGAAAGCGATTTTCGGAAGCCGTGCTGCGATTGAATTCAGCTTCGGAGAAAAAGAGCGTCCTGCTCAAAGAAGATCAAACTGATCTATAGTGTTAACGGCGAGAGAGTGTCCGAAGGAAAAGCGATTTTCGGAAGCCGTGCTGCGATCGAATTCATCTTTGAAGCCGTGCCACGAGTGAATTCAAGGCTGGTCAAACTGACCACACTTATTGTTAAGAATGAAAGATTCAAGATTGGTCAAAAGGACCATTGTTCATACGGAAGAGTTCAAAACCACTAGTGCCATATTACTGCACATAATTTGCTTCTGACAGCAAGCTGAGTACTTCAAATGGGTGAGTACTGTTATATTTTTGAGTTGCAAACTGCATATTGTATTAGGAATTTGGGTTAAAATGTTCTTTACAAATTTTGAAATACTTAGTGTTTTTTCTTGCATGGGAACAGTGTTATTTTGTTTCTAGAGAATTGTAATTGTATTTCAAGCATTGTGTGCAATTTTAGCTTAAGATTTATTGTGTTTTAAGTCTCTTGAATGATTTTGATTATTTTTAGTGTTAAGTTTTTCTTTGTGTATTTCTGTGTATGCATGGGACCAGTGTTATTGTATTAATAGAGAATAGTAACAATAGTGCAAAATTTAGCGTGACATTTATTTGATATTGTTTAAAAAAGGGTTTCCTTGGTAAAGGGAAAAAGCAAGACATGTTGCAACTTGCTGAGGAATTAGGAATAAATGCCACTTTAAATATGACTGTCCCTAGCATAAAAATTGCAATCACTAACAGTGAAGGTTATGAAGAGGAATTTGTTAAAAATCTGTATGAGACTATCATTGCAAACGAAAAAGATTGGAGGAGTTAGAAAGGGCTGAAAAATGAGATTGGAAGAGTTTGAAAGGGCTGAAAAAATGAGATTGGAAGAGTTAGAAAGGGCTGAAAAAATGAGATTAGAAGAGTTAGAAAGGGCTGAAAAAATGAGATTGGAGGAGTTAGTAAAGGAGCAGGCATTAAAAGAGAAAGAATTACAGCTGAAATTTGATTTAGAAAGGTTTAAAATAGAATCCGGATTTAGGGTAAACCATGAATCAAACGATTCTACAAATGCATGTTCTGTAACCTCTAATTTAAACTTAAAAAAATTGATCCCAGATTTCGATCCTAAGCAGTCAGATATTAGTTTATATCTAGTGATCTTTGAACGCCAGGCTAAAAGGGCGTCAATAGAAAAGACAGAGTGGGTGGGACAATTATTGGGTTTGTTAGCCCTAGAGATCGTGCAATTTATTGCTCGCGAACTGGAGGAACAAGCCGAAAATTACGATTATGTAAAGAAATTATTACTTAAAAGATTCAAGTTAAGTCCGGAGGTCTTTCGGCAAAAATTTGTCCAACACCAGAAAAAATCCGATAGCACCTGGAAGGATTTCACTTTTGAAATTACGAATTATCTAGATGAGTGGCTGATTGGCTTAGAAATAAATACCTTTCAAGATCTTAAAGATCTAATGGTGGTAGATGAATTAAAAAAACGCGCCAATGCTAGTATGAAAGATCATTTTTTAGATAATTAGGCAAACCTTAAATCAGCTACTCAAATAGCAGAACTCTTTGATAATTATGAGGACGTCCGAAAGGTAAATTCGAAACCCATGGATAGGTGGGGCAGAAATGATAAAATTTTGACATTCTCAGGGGTCAAGGAAAAAGAAAATAGATTTGGAAAAACTTCCCCCAGATTAGGAGCTTCTGTTCCGGAGAGTACTAGAGAGAGAACTTTTGAAAAACGCGTGATACAAAGATGTTATCATTGCAATATGCCCGGACATATAAAAGCCGTTTGCCCTAAATTAATAAAAAACAAAACGACGGAAACTCTCAATAATATTGAAGGAAATGAAAACCCGGATTTTCTTAATTCATATACAACAAAGGGCTCTGTGAATGGTCACGAGATAGACATTCTTAGAGATAGGGGAGCGACAATAGATTTAGTATGTGCAAAATACATAAATCCTTTTTCTTTCTCTGGTAAAAATGTTTGGGTAAAACAATCGTTAAGCCCAGAATTAGTTTGTTTACCTTTGGCGGTCGTGAAAATTTCCGGAAATTTTGGAACGGTGCAAACTAAGGCAGCGGTTTGTGGAAAAATCACTTAAATCTACACGGTCGATATTTGCTTGAAAATAAAATGGCCGAGCTAATAAAAGGAAATTTAGGCTATAATTTCCTGCCAGTCGAAATATTGAATGCTGTCCAAACAAGGTCTCAAGTCAAAGCGGCTAGAGAAGAAAGGGAAATAGATAGTGGTGATGCTAAAAAAGGGGAAGATGAGGTTATAATTGTTTCTTCGGATGCAGAGGACGAAATTTTAATACCTACACTCCAGGAATATGTTCCGGAATTAGCGTTGCTAAGGGTTACGCGAGAAAATTTAATCAATGTTCAAAAAAATAGCGAGGAGATTAAATCCTTATACGAACAGGCAGCCAGTCAAATGCAGGTTACCAATCAGGTTTATTCGCTAGAGAAGGAATTATTGGTCAAAAATCGCGAAGATAAGTTAGGTAACGTGGTGAAGTTAATAAATAGATTAAAAAGATGTCAAGAAGTAGCTATAAATAAAATGGAGGAAATACAAGTTAAGCGGAAAACTTGGTATGATAAAAACGCAGTAAAACGTAAATTTAAGGATGGGGATTTAATCCTAGTGTTAGCTACATCCCGAACAAATAAATTAGCAGTGCAGTGGATAGGTCCTGGGACAATTTTAAATAAAATTTCGGAAACGAACTATTTAGTCGAAATCCCCGGCAGACGCGAAACATCTCAAATCTATCATATAAATATGCTAAAACCATATTACAAAAGGCCAGAACACGTTAACGTAATTATTAATGATGAAACAAAAAACTCTCTCGCAGACCAGGAATTAGAAATCCCATACTTAGAAAACAATTCTCTCGTTTATGATTTCGAGGACGTAATCCAGGCTAGCGAGTTGAACAAACACCTTCACGACAAACAAATGGATCGACTGCGCGAATTATTAAGTAAATACTCTAAATGTTTTTCAAACAATCCCGGTTTAACTAATCTGGTTGAACACGAAATCCAGTTAGTTAGGGATCAACCAGTTAGGACGAAGCTCTATCGAATGTCGCACGGACAAAATGAAATCTTAAAAAACGAAATTAACCGAATGTTAAAATTAGGAATCATTGAGGTAGGAGAATCGGATTACATGTCCCCTATGATTTTAGTTGAGGTAGCTGGGAAAGAACCTCGTTCATGTATAGATTACAGGAAATTAAACGGGATCATTAGAACAGAATATTTTCCTCTTCCGAATATCGAAGAACGTGTAGAAAAAGTATCGGCGGCTAAATTTATTACCGTCTTAGACCTATCTAAGGGATATTGGCAAATACCTTTGAGTAAAACTGCACAGCGATACGCAGCCTTCTGTACTAGCTTTGGTACATACAGACCCCTAAGGATGAGTTTCGGATTAAAGAATGCTCCATATTTCTTTAGTAAACTCATGGCTGAATTACTTAACGGACTAGAGGATTTCGTTGTCCCGTATCTAGACGATATCGCAATTTTCTCAGATACGTGGGAGTCGCACATTAAACATATGGAAACGGTTCTGCAGAGAATAAAGAGAGCTAAGTTAACGATAAAACCTTCAAAGTGTAAGTTTGCGCAACAAAATGTCAAATTTTTGGGTCACATTGTGGGTCAAGGTTTTCGCACCTCTTCCGAGATCAAAGTTCAGGCTGTTCTAGAGTTCCCTACCCCTCGCACGAAAACCCAAATACGTGCTTTCTTAGGTATAGCGGGTTATTACCAAAAATATATAAATCTGTTCTCGGTAATCGCTGCTCCGTTGACGGATGCGTTGAAGGGAAGAGCAAAGAAGGGAGAAATTAAGTGGACGACCGAGTGTGAAAACGCATTTCCAGAACTAAAAGGGAAACTAATTGATAAGCCCGTCTTGTACGCGCCAAATTTTGAACGAGAATTCATTGTTCAAACGGACGCTTCAAACGCAGGTATGGGAGCAGTGTTAACCCAATTAACTGAACAAGGTGAGGAGCATCCAATCCTTTACCTGAGTAAGAAATTTTCAGAGGTAGAGAAGCGTTATTGTACGACGGAGAAGGAATGTGCTAGTATTGTTTTCGCAATTAAAAGGTTACATTATTACTTAGATGGAAATTCATTTTTAGTTATGACCGATCACAACCCGTTGGTGTGGTTAAATAGAAACGTTAGTTCTAACCCTAGATTGATGCGATGGGCTTTGGCTTTGCAACCATATAATTTTAGAATTGTACATCGGTCGGGTAAAAGTCTTAAAAATGCAGATAGTCTCAGCAGATCGGTGATAGATAATTAGGATTGTTAACAATGTTCTCTTGCTCATGAATAATAATTGTTGCTTATAATGTTTTTTTAGTTAAAGGTTAATAATTGTATTAATTTTATTTATTTACTAGTACTGTATATCACATCGAATGGAGATGCGTGTCAAAAGATAAAGCCATGAAAAGCAAATGTATTAATATGCTTAATTTTGTGTATAGGGTTTTAAAATACACATGAGTATTTAGTTTACGCAAGAGGCATATTGTGAAAGATATTTTGTGTGTAAGGTTGTACACTTCGCATATCATATCAACACATGTCGTTAGTATAATTTTTATTAAGTATTGTGGCGAAGAATATTTTATGTGCAAGATCTTACACTTTCATTTGATATAACATGTTGTTAGTATAATTGATAATAGGCATTGTGATAGGAGTGTTTGTATTTTTATTTAATGTTATAGTATGTTTTCTTACATTGCTATTGATCATTTTCGTAATATGGATTTGTGTAAGTTCCCTAGCAAGAACACTCACTCACTAGAAATAAGTAATTCCAAATTTAGTTCAGCGTTTTCTTTAGTAGTTAAAATTGCAGCTCAGAAATATAGTGATGCTTGATGAAGGGATGTGTCGGTAATCTGTCAGTTGTCTCATCGTCATTCCATTAAACTTTTCTCAACGGAAAAGTTCTATAAGAGAGGGCGAGAGCTGTAACGTCGCTTCTCCGAACATCAACATCGAGAGGGGTCGGCTTCTTTGTGGACCCGACACCCACACGTGCATCTTGTAGGTGCAACCCAACCCCTTTTTGACCCCCGAGGAATCTAGCCCCGTCGACCGGAAGATGAGGGGAGAGATGCTTTGAACTTGCACGAGAGCGGTGACCAACGAATCCTCCTCTCACAAAATATTGGACTCTAACAATCTATAATTAAATTTAATAACTTTAATGTATCATTTAGTAAATAATTTTCAATAGTTGTGACGTAAATAAATTCCATATTTTAATTAACCAAGAATACGCTACCGTTATTCTTTCAAACGTTACAGGAGCAATATATGTTAAATTTAAAGGTAAAGTAAAACTAAGAATATTTAGTTTTATATAAATTTGATTATAAAGTTTTTAACTTTCACTCCTTTATAATTGTATCAGAATTTAAGACACCACTAGGTATTTATTGGTAATCAATTTATTCTTGAAAAAGATTTTATGTTTTCAAAACATTGAACTGTTTGTATTATATATATATATATATATATATATATATATATATATATATATATATATATATATATATATATATATATATATATATATATATATATATATATGTATATTCACACACATACACACATTGTTGCGAATTTTGTGTAATGAATGCTTAAAATAGTGTAAATAGCTTATATCTGGACGTGTAACACGTTAAAATTACTTTCTGTTCTATTTATTTATGTCAAAATAGTAATAATCACAAGTAATTATAATGGTGATTCAATTGAAACTTGGCGAAATGTTGGCGATAGAGCCAAGTTGGCATGATTTTTTGGTGACCATTTAGATGCATCTGGAAATTACTGGAGAAATCTTCTAATATGACGATCTATGAAAAAAGCGGAGTTTTCGAGAAAAATCCGTGCAGAATATGAATAGTGAGTCACTCGCCGAAAGTATTGTTTTAACCGTTGAAAGTCGACCAGCGATTAGGAATTACTTCGGCTGAAGAGTAGGACGAGCGAGGGCTTATGAATAATCTTTTAATATGTTTGTATTTCAGACGCTGATAGTTATGTCTGAGTGCTGTGAAAAGAGTGAAGACCTACTAGGATGCATTTTGCAAATTTTGCTGTAGTATTCTGTATTTCTAAGGATTGTGTTTTTTGACAGTAAATTTCCATCGCTCCTGAAGAACTGTCTAGCTCTTTGAGACTGGTAGCATAAAATTTTCGAGCCCGATGTAAGTAATATATATCTTCTGTGCGTGTGTGTGTTTGTCAGTAAACTCCTCCTAAACAGCTGGACCGATTTCGATGAAATTTTTTGTGTGGGTTCAAGTAAATTCGAGAATGGTTTAAATTCACAATTGATCCGATACCGCAATTAGTTAAAAAAATATTAATTAAAAACATTCAAAAAATACAACTTAACATTCACCTGCATTGTTCTAACAACGCTATTGTTATAAACACACACACACACAAGTAATATAAAAAAAATTTAAATCAATTCCTACTTAGATCAATCAAGAAAAAATTTATTTTAGCTACTTTTTATTAAATAGTGGCAATTAATATAAATATGTATATACATATGATAGAATCACAACATTATGTGGTAATTAATTTTTATTAATTATCATTAAAGTATCGTATTGTCATCCAAAACAATCGTGTATATAAAATTTCCTTTCAACTGAATACTTTATTTAACACGTGAGAAAAAAACCTTTTCAAATTTTGACATAAGTCGCCAAAAGGGTCGCTAAGTCGCCAACGTGGCTGTATTCGTAATTTTTTAAATAATTAGTTTTAATCAATTAATTTTTATTAATTATAATTAAAAATTATTGTATTGTCATCCAAAATAATCATGTACATTACATTTCAGCTTAATTGAGCGCTTTAAAATGTATTTTATTAACGATTGAAAATTTCACCAAGATAAATAAATAAATAAATAAACAAACTAACAAATAAAATATGTATAGAGATCGTGAGCTAATAGCAGGAATTGAAAAAGATGTAAGTTGGCGTCGAAAATTGATTTTCAGCCAAACTGGCCAAACCCGGTCTTTATTGTTACGAAAATGCAGACGATTCACGCTTTTTAGCGTTTTTAATTAATATTTTTTCAAATAATCTTTGTATATGTAATTCTTTTGTGCGTGTGTATGAAACTGAACTCCTCCTAAAGGGCTGGACCGATTTTGATGAAAGTCTGTTTGTTCCAGTGGACTCGAGAATGGTTTAGATTTAAAATTCGGCTTACATATGTTTATTTAATTAATTTTTTATTTATAAATTGTTGATCTTGGAATGCTTTACATTGGATCCGGCAGACTGCGTTACGATCGCAGTATCGAATATTCAAAAATCTTTTATTTTGAATATAAGATGTGTGTATAGGACAACGTCTGTCGGGTCCTCTAGTATATATATATTCGTCTATATATCGTTATATAGACGATTTAATTGTTTTTGGTAAAAATAGTGAATACAAGCCAAGTATTACGTTCTACCCTGACTATCTCAACCTTCTTAAAACTAGCTTTAACTCTAATATAGTTTATTTCTTGGATTTAGAGTCTTGCATCTTATTAACAATAAGGTAGTCAGTAACATTTTTGACAAAACATATTCTTTTAAATTCTGTATAGTTAAAATTCCTGTATGGAATTGTAATTTGCATTTATCAATTTACAGATATATTATTCTGAATTTTTTATTTAGAAATGATAACTTAACCACCCACAAAATAGATAAATTCAATAATATAAAAAAAATTTCAATGCTGTTTAGATCATGACTACCCTTTTAAATTCTTAAGAACTTATATTCATCGCAAACACATTAATCGTGTCTTGCTACTTCGGATTCCAAAACCACCACACAATAGAATTTCAAAGTCAGCATGTTAGTGGTCTTGCTGTGAAGATTATATTATAACACTCTTCTCACAGCTTACATTTTTTTCACACACACATCTTGAAACATCTTACACGTTTAAAAATTTCTACATTTTTGACAACCAACCAATTCATAACCTACCGAATTTGATTATTTCTCTTGGCATCTATCTTTCCTGGCTGGTTTAAAAGATGCGTTTATGTATAATCCAGATTTTTAACTCCGTGAATAGTAGCTTTCCATTAATTTCAAGACTCTTGGCTCTCTTGGAAAAAGATCTGCGAGTAGAAATTTTGTAAAATTCTTTTTTGAAACTTCCTTTTTTTATGTAATTCTTTAGGAATTTTCTGCTTTAAGATTTTAGGAGAATTTGTTGCAGAATAGTGGTCTCTCGGTGGTTTTCTCATACTTTCTGTGAGTTTTTATGACCTTTGAATTTTTATTCATTTTATTTAGTTTTTCCTACCGAGTTGCAAAGGGGGAAGGTTGGCGCATTCAGACCAGTTAAACCCCACTTATTCTGTCCTAAGTCCGAAATTGCTTTCCGACTCTCTAGGTTCTTTTCTGTAGTTCCTTTTTGTATTTTTCTATAAATCCGATCTTCATGTTTTGCTTTCATATTTTTATAACGTTATTTCTTATTATATTCATTATTTATTATTTCTTGTTTTTTATATATTGCATAAATTTCTTATATATATATACACACACATACATACACAGGGTGTCTCCGAATGCGGTATACAAACTTGGAGGGGGGGGGTAGAAAACATCGCGCAGAGCCGTAGTTACATATTAAGCATGGGAGCAAAGTGATAGGTGGCGCTGTACCCAAGCTCGCATGGTTGTCACGTGTGGTTCCTTTATTTCAGACACTGCCAGCATGCGATGAACTTGAATCGTTTTACGAATGCCGAGTTAGCGGATATCCACTTCATCTACGGCCTAGCCAACGGAAATAGACTTGTTGCTGTTCGGTTGTATGGGGAAAGACATCTAACGAGGTGGCAACCGAATCATCAAACGTTCACTGAAGTGCATCAGAACTTGGCGGAACATGGATGGCCCAGAACCGTGATTGAAGTTACAGGACGGCCCCGAACAGCACGAACACCTATTTTTGGAGAGGGCGTGTTACATGCTGTGGACCGAAATCCAAGTACCAGTGAACTGACGCGTGCCGTTTCAACCCAAAAATTTCGAACAACTGTCCATCGTGTACTTCAAAGCGAAGCCTTAATTCTGTTTCATGTACAGAGAGTGCAATTATTACAGCCAGATGATCCTCCACGACGAGTCGCGTTTGTGTAGTGCAGTGTTTCTGAAACTGTGGGGCATGCCCCCCTTAGGGGGACGTGATAATCCTACGAGGAGGGCGCGAGCATATTAAAAGATCAAAAATAAAAGATTTTATTTAAAAAAAATTATTAACTTACTGAGAGTAAAGAAACAAATACGTTCTGACATAATAAAAAATAAACTACTCATTTACACTATAATACACTTATAAATGTATCAGTACTGCACAATCTACACAGTCCAGTCACATTAATGTGACCACCACGTACTTTCGACTTTGACGTTAAATAACCAATCACAGAAGGATGCTGTGTGTGGCATCGCAGTGCTATTGAGCGTGTATAAAGAGTGTGTGAGGGCTTCGGAAAACACTACAATCGTTGGCGTAATGCAAACATGTAAAGAGTTATCCGAAGTTCAAAACGGCATAATTTTTGGCTTTCGGGAAAAGGTTGGAAGCATTTCCGAAACGGCTAAGTTTGTGGACTGTTCGTGTGTCACCGTGGTTAAAGTATACCGTGCATGGCAAAATGGGACCGTCCAAAATCAGTGACGTGGCAAATGTGGTGTACCATGAAGGAGGTGAATAAGGTGAAGGAGGTGACTGACGGCTGCAGAGGTGAGTTCGGGAGACTAGACGTGCTACCGTTAAGCAACATACCACCCAGATGAACCAAGGGGCTACCAACAGTGGCTTCCAAACTACTGTTCAGCGATCGTTGTTGCATCTGGTTCTCCGAAGCAGGCGCCTGGTTCATGCACCTATGCTGACTGCTGTTCATCAGCAACGAAAACTGGAATTTTCATACAGGTACCGCAACTGGGCATCCAATGAGGCGACAGGTAGAGTTTTCTGATTAATCACGCTTTATACTCCATCGGACGGATGGTTGGGGGCAAATACGGCATGAAACGTCTAAAAGCAAACACCCTTCAACAATTGCTGGCAAGGTTCAGGCTGGAGGCGGGAGCATTATGGTCTGGGGAATGTTTTCCTTAAATTTTCTGTGTTTATTCATCATTGTGGAAAGCACGATGGATCAATAGAAGTACGCATCTGTCCTTTCAGACCATGTCTACCCCTTTATGCGCATTGTTTTTCCTCAGGATGGTGGCATCTACCAGCAGGACATTGCGGAGTGTCGTACAACTGACAGCGTACGTGCGTGGTTCAAAGAGCACCAGGATCAGTTTATCGTTCTTCCGTGTCCAGAAAACTCACCTGACTTAAGCCCAATCAATAATCTATGGAACCCTCTCGATCGGGTTGTTCGCGTCATGGATCCTCACGCGCGTAATCTAGTGCAGCAATAGAGTCGGCATGGCTCAACATCCTAGTGAATACCTTGAGGATCCTAAATGACTATTTTCCCCTCTGCGAAAGATGGTTATTCTGGCTTTTTACAGTGGTCACATTAATATGACTGGACTGTGAATTTTATAATTAATTTAACAATACTTAGTTAAGGACAAGTTTAATAATTACCAGTGATCCCATGGATTTGTCATAAATAAAATTATATGCTAGCAATAACGCTTATCTTCATAATTTATACGGTTTATAATTAATATTTAAATGCCGATTAAAAATTGAACGTAGGTAAGCGTATGAAGAGGGGGTAGAGAAGGAATAAATAATCAAGTCCTCTGAAATAAGTAAATCCTTTGCAAACACTGTCAAGGTAATTTTATTGCTTTCCAAAGCCTTCGGAATAATTTTATGGATAGCAGTTCACAGAAAAAATAGTACTTAAGAAAGACGTATATATACGTCTGGTGCAATTAACGCACTAGTTGAGAGAGACGTTTATATACGTAGGGGGAACTTAAGAGGTTAAAGCCGTATTGTAGGTTTTGCGTCAAAGTATAATATTATTAAATTTAATACATCATTTTTGTAAGGAGGCAAATTATGATTGAATATTGGGTCGCAAACATTGAAAGTGTGAGAAGCACTGGCGTAATGTTTTGTTAAGCAAAGTGCGGCAGATATACACTTTGTCAGTCCCGTGCTGTTCCGTGATGAAATTTTTTCACACGAAGGGGTGTTTACGCACATGTAAGCCTTAAACAATCCAGCAAATAACAAACAGCACGTAATAAAGCGTTTTACACTGTATTTTGTGTTGTGGCCATACTGTCTTTGTGTCTTTTCTTTATCTCTTTAGGGTTGTGTTTCCGCCCATGCTTTCATATGTAATTATGGCTCCTCACGATGTTTTCTACATCGCTTTCAAGTTTGTGCATGGCCTTCGGAGACACCCTGTATATATATATATATATTATAAATTGACTTAAAGAAAAAAAAATATAGCCTTTTGTATTGAAAAAAACCCTCCATTCTTAGATTCAAATCGACACCAGAACTAAAGCAATATTTTCCTCCTAATTTATTAGGCAGTTTTGAAAAAAACACGGAGAAGATAAATATAAATCCTTCTAGATTGTCAAAAATGCTCTGCATAAAGAATAATGATCTTTTAATCTACATGATAAATTATCAAGACCCTTCTTCATCCTGTTTTTCATTCGAGAAAGATCCTTTATTTTTTTTTAAAATACCTATTTTGTCATTTTTTTAGCTCCTCTTGTTAAATTTTCCAAACATATGTCCACTATGGATTATCATTGACTACATGAATAGAATATTCATGAGAGATTAGCACTGGGAATGGCAACAACCTCGTTGGAGAAGTTATCCACAAAGATGATTTGGTTCACTTTGGTGACAGTACTGGTTCTATTTCCATTGCACAATAATACACGCACGCTTCTCCTCCGAAAATAACTAGAAGCGTAATTGAAATGGAGCAATGGACGCACGCATGCTCCAGAGTGGTCCACTTAAAATTCAGCGCATGCCGTGAATTATTTGTGCATGTTTTGAACAACCCGATTTGTTTGGTGTCAAGAATTAGATTTTTTAGATACTTCAGTGCAAAGAAGTACTTTTCTATTGCTAATGAACGAATGTTGAAAATTTCATCCCATTGAATTATTTAAAAATTCAAATTCTAAAATATCGTGAAAATCGTTTAACACTAAAGAACTGAGGGAACCGAAATATTTTTTCGTGATAAAAGAATTTCGTGTTAGAGGATATTGCAAAAAAGAAACATATATTCAACAAAATTAAATTTATTAGAATGCATTTTATTTACATAGTATGCATTTTATTACATGTATATATATATGCATGTATTTAATAAAAATCAATGAAACAAAAACATTCATAAGAACTTAATGAGAATTAAAACAAAATTTTCAAGTTTTTTGAAAAACAAAATATTGATTTTTTTTGGGAAAATAATAGGATATTTTTGTTTGCTGTGTGTTTTTTAGAATGAATTTGTCAACAAAAATCGTGTAATGTCGTCCATTTTATTATCCATTTCACCATTGGAATGTGCGTCTAAATATCTGCGCATATTTTTCATCATGATAATTTCGGATGACGTGGGAACAGAAGCTGCTTTATGCATCTCATTTTCGTCTTCGGAATCTGCGTCAATGATATTTTTTGAGCTTTGTACAAACTCCAAACTTGTCTGTGATAATTCGGGCTGTACATCCATTATCATCATTTACTGCAATGAATTCTCCCCATGATATAGTAGGACCGTCCAATAATACAGAAACTTTCTCAAACATTTAATTAAGTTTTCCTTCCCAGGAGGGAAATTTTTTTGTGTTTTTTTGTGTGTTTGTGAAAAAGAAATGCAGGAACACACATAGTCGTTTTTCGGGACCATTGAATTATTTCGTGTTAACCGATATTTCGTCTTAAGGCTACACGGTACCCTTTTTCAAAAAATTTTTTTGGAGACAGTTACAGTAAAAATAATTGATGTTTTATATTTAGAGATTATATTATTAAGCTGATTCTGAAGGCAAAAAGTCAGTTTGACCAGCCATTATTTTACAATTTTAAAAAATTAGGAATTTTTGAAGTTTTTTCAAACTGTTATAAAATACTCAATTTTTAAAATTTTTTAGTAATTTTAAGTTATTTATGATTCTAAGAATATTACAAACAATAGTTAGTATGGATTTGAAAATCTATTCCCTTGTTGATTTTTAATAATTATTTTTCTAGAAAAACCTGGAAAAAACATGAAATTTTTTAAAATATCAACTTAAGCATTTTTTAGAAAAATAACTAGAGTTTTCTCAGCCCTAAATCCATATTAATTTTTATAGAACATACATTTGGGAGTATATAGAAAAAAATTCAAGGCTCTATCTTGAACAGGATAAAAGCCTTAGGGATTAGAAAACACTTATACCTTCAAAATTAAAAGTCTGAGAAAAACGCATTTAAAGTTTGTAAAGTCATAAAATAAAAACTTATAATGCCCGTAAAACTCTAATTTTTTAATATGTTATTTTCCATTGTATGTTCTACATTAAAACACTATTTTTATTAAATATGTGTGACTGAAAATTATATTTTTAATTCAAAATTTATTTTTGCATAATATTGATAGCATTTGTTAAGACGTCAGTTTATTCAGCTTTATATTAACCTAATATTTCACAAAAGTTTTGAAACACAAAGTATTTATGTACAAAATAATAATTATACTAACTTAAGCTAAAAATAGTCAGGTTTGCTCATTATATTTAATTTTTTTCAGCTTTAAATTGGGGCAGTTTAGGAAGTTTTAGCTGTTGTCGTACGACTTTAAAATACTAAAATATAGTGCTACAATATGTTTAGTATAATGTAGTTTGGTATATATATATATACATCAAGGAAATATTCAGTTATATCTGTAGCATTTGAATTCAAAATACTTGTATTCGGAAGTCTAATTGCAGAATCAGCTGAGAACTGTGTGATTTTTAGATGCATCATTTTCATAATATCTCTTCGAAATATTGTTTCTCACAGAAACCCAGAACGCATTTGCCATGGCATTTTCTCTACAGGAAAATATTAATGATAAAGCATTTAAGTTATATAAACTATTTTTAAAGCAAAAATTGGCCATGAAATTAATCTTTATTAATTAATTATGAGAACTCAAAAAACTCAAAACATAATCAAGCAAAAATGATTTTAGTAATGAAAATTGCAATTAATAACTATTTCAAACTAAAAGCTCAAAAATATTTTAATTAATTCAACTTAAGTGGGAAAAAATGCTTTAAAAGAAAACCGAAACCAAAACCATAGCTCATAAAACTTCAAATATCTTAAAAACTAATTTGCTAACAGATCTAAAATTTCGTGGCAAGCATCTCAATGATATGGGCCACCAAGACATGCAAAAAAAAAAAAAAAAAAAAAAAATTCGGTAAAAATGAAATTTTTAGGGTACTGTGTAGCCTTAAGCTTTTCCCCGTTAAAAGTACTTCACTGTAATTCTTTTTGCGATCATGTTGTTAACACATACATGCCCGCCGCTGAGATTTGTACTCGAATAGCCTCCAGGATGCCGGTCTGCTGCTGCTCTTTTTTCTTCAACACATTGCGCATGCACCATTCCTCCTAAGCTGAGGTTCCTTCCGTCGTTGAGACAGCAATAGATGTGGTTTCTCATGGCATTGTTTTTTCACCTGGCACACCATCTTCCCTTTAAAAAAATGACGAAACATATTTTCAGATCGCAGTGGCGTAACTGAGAATATTAGCCTCCCCCCCATCGCAAAGTCAGGTTTTGGGCCTCAAGCCGTATCTTACAAAAGATTGCAAAACCATAACATAACATATGATTTGGGTTCCCTAGAATCCTTCCCCCTCCCGTGCTGCGGGGTTCCGGGGGCATACATTACGCCACTGTTGGAATGTCCCGAGTATATGATCTTCATGTTTGAACATTTTATTGAAAAATGTAGATGAACAACCATTAACCCATATTTGGAGCTGTATTCGAACTGTTTTTGTATTTTAATTGCCAGTAATGTATTCCAATAAGTCATCTTTCATACTTCTGTTCTTGTTGATGAATCGCTTCTTGATAAAAGATAAATTCGCAAGCGTGAACGCTTCTACTTTGCACTACCAGAATGATACATTGAGGATTTTTACATTTACATCCACTAGTCATTATCATACAACTACATCTACTTCCAAAAAACCACTAATACAATGTAACGAGCAAATTCCGACCACCCCTAGGACATAAAATGAGCATGTATCTTGCCCATCCCTTTGAAATTTTTTTGATCCCCACCTTTAATAATTCCAGCAGGGGTATCCAAACCATCCTTTAGCACAGTGAATTATACCCTCTGTAATTTAAAATGTCATCGGCGCGTTTTTCTTTTTCATTGATTTCAGATGGCTCATTGCAGCCAATCTCTTAAAGAAGCTTATCAACTTGCGGAATCAACAAATTAATCGAACTTCATTGTCCACTTGCCCACTCAACACATTTATTAATGGTATGACGAATGAATTATTGAGCAGAGAACTACAGACGCTTCTTGATGATCGGAAATAAGACATTAGATTTATGGCGAATGCTCTACAGTTTGAGCGTGATATATTGCGCAGGGTGATATTGGATTAAATTATTTGTTTTTCTACCTTCAACAATGGATGTATCTGATTTACTCTGACAGTTTAATTATCGTAGAAGTTTTAATTTAATAATTAGATTGGCGTTTGCGATAATTTTCTTTGATAAAGATTACGTAGGTTGGAAAATGATTAAAGTGGTAGGTCGCCAAAGTTCGAAATGTATATCTAAAACATGGAGAGAAAAAAAAATTGAAAATTAAAAATTTATCCTTTTTTTCAATCTCGTTCTCTTCTTCGAAATGCTAAAAAAATATGGACCAGAGGTGTTTTGCTTTATAAGTCTTTTACTTATCGTAAAATTCGTCGTGTAACTTGCACTTTTAACACAAAATATAAGATCGAAATTTGCGGGTGCACGTTATGCGATGGGTGTAAAAATGAGAGCATTGTACAGAAAAACAAGATGAACATAGAAAAAACTAAGTCTTCTACATATAACGAAATACTATCTATCAATTTAAAAGAAATAACATACTTTATGAGCATAAAAGGGTCCGACACATCCATAGGAGCCCATGTTATATTGCGTAGTTTATGTACCTTTTTCTCAGAAACTACTTACTTCTCATGGATAAAATTTTCACAGTAGGTTATGTATACTCAATAACGTTTTAACGAAGGAATTTGTCTTTTTTGCTAAAAATAAAATTTATTATGAATTTTTAAAGAATTGTCCAATTTTTTCCCTAAAACATAGTTTAAAAATGTCATATCTAAAAAAGTTTGCTAGATATATCTAATCTCTTCCATCAAAATGTGTAAACATGTTAAAAGTCTGTTCAGTGAAAATTTGAGCTTTATATGTAGTTATAAGTAGTTTTTGAGAAAAAAGTACGTAAAATGAAAAATATTACATTTTGAGAAAACAGGCTTTATAAGTAAAAATTTGTAATTTTTCGAGCATTTACTTTTTTTAGTACTTTCCAGAAGCATATGAAGCATTTTATTTACCCTCTGCTCCTACAAAAGAATCTTCTATTTTTCCTTTTTACGTTATTTTTAGCAATTTTACCTTTTTTGGGGATCTCAAGATGCTTTCGTTGGGCTACACGAATCCTACGTACATCTAGTTTTTTGAAGCAAGACAGGCAGTTATAACTTGGTTCAATATCACAATGCTTTAAGATCATTAATATTGCTACATGACTCATAATCAACTGTTCAATAGTCACTATAATATCTTTGAACTTTTGATATTAAAATGTCGGTGAATCGGTTAGGACTACTTAGGCTGTTTCTATCACTTGACTTTTTTTTTCTCTGTTTCTGTTTTAAGACACCAAAAACGTGTACCCATACACTTTTGGATAAGATTAATAAACTCTAGTTTTTCCACTTGAACATCATATGGATTTCCACTCATCAGAAACTTGTGCAAGGGGAAACACAGGTGCTCATAGCAGTGCTCATTTGATGCGCGTCAAGGAGTAGCTCCATTTAAAAAAGAAATAAAAATACTTCTAATTATCGTATTTACTCATGTCATATATCATTTTAAACATAAATGTTTAAACTTTTAGAAAAAATAAAAAAGTAAAAATCGATAACTTTTCAAAAATTTTTGTGCCAAACCAGAGTTGTAATTCTAGAAGTATACTAGTTTCCTAAAACTTGGAATAATACCTGGAATAAATAACTTCAAAACATAAGAGCACTGGGATTGTACATTTCAGGTTTCTTCATAAAAAAGAGGATGTGCGTTATATGGTGAATATACCTAAAAATTAAAAATTGTAGCTTGAAAGTGCAGGTGTGTGAGCTATACGCCGGTTTTTACAGTAATTTGCTCAAATTGTTTTTATTTTTAAATAAAAAAAAGTATTTTTCATCATCATCATCATAACATTCACAACAATTTCGTACACATTGAGTGCATTTGATATTCATCAATTTTTTTTTCTTTCAAAAAATTCATCGATACATATAACGATGTTGAAAAATAAACTATTTTCAAACTAAGATTAAACGACGTTTTTGTAACTAATATTCTTAACTCTTTTCGATTAGTAATGTGGAAGGTAACTAATACAACAAAAATTACAAAACATTACGAACTTTATCAATGTCTCTGTTATGTAATTTGAATTCTTCTGAATCTCATGACAAGTTTTTTTTTTTACCAGAAGTTGTGAAGTCCCCGCCGATGGGGACACACGTTCTACACTATCCACTCGACCTGTGTCTGTGGGGAGGAACGATGAACTATTAAAGTCATTCATACTAGAATCTGTTTATTAAGATTTTAGTTCAAACACAATACAACAACAAGAATAATCTAAGGAGGATGATTAAGAATGAGAAGACGCAACACGTATTACCCATCAATAGCGCAACCAACCACTGAATCTAACTTTATAGATTAAATACTATTCAACAGTAAATGCTTTATATTTAAAGTTTAATTTATCAAGCTTACCGCTATGTCCTAGATAAACAGCTACGGTCCTTATAACTTCTGTTCTGACTTTAATCCAGTTATACTCCGTTGGGCTCGGACCCACTTTTGGTTATTCTGCACCTGCACTGCTAGGCTGATTCCTCTTCTAGAATATATTTCATATTCCTTGCGACTACCTTTCTACTTAGCGACTCCACTTAGTGACCACGCGAATGCTAAACTTCCAATATATATGATTCCTGATTTACATATACACGTTCTTCTTCTTGAGTTGGTTGGAAAGAATTGCCATTCTGGCTCCAAAGAAATCCTAAGAGGACAGTTAATAGAAATTGCGATGAAAGCCCCGTCACAAAGTGTTACATTTGTAAAATAATAGCGTATATAATTTTAGAAATTATGAAACGTATTTCTCTTGCTTTTTTGAAAAAGATTAGATTTATAACTTATTAACGTCAAACTTTAAGTTAATGAGTCAGTGAGTGAGTGAATGAATATTTACGTCACACTATTCAGCTACTCGAGGGCTTTTGGCGACGGACCTCGGAATATAGAACCAGGGTTAAGTTACGGGGACTACACCTTAGCTGGCACCCCCTCTCTTAACTACCACACCACACCACAGGAGGAATTTTGAGCATCGACAGATTTAATGGGCAATCAACAACCCACCTTCAGCGGGCCGTGATAAAACTATCAAATGTTGACCAGTCTGCAGTGATAAAAAGGTTGGTGTGCCCTTCAGTATATGAATGAAAAAATTCGTCTTGAGAAATCACAGCTCTATCTCAAAAATCTCCAGGCAGCTTTAAACTAATTACTTTTTAAAAGTTACTAAAAATTTTAAATGTTATTTCTTTGAACAAACGAAAAGACTTACCTTTTCGAAACCGTTTCTAAGCCATTGAATCCAGTAGCACAGTTAAATTCAGCATGTTTCTTTCTATCTAAACCTAAACCACTCTATTTTCCCGGTGTTTACACTACTGAAAATTGGGTGCGGCTTAGAATCGAAGGGAAAACATTTGTTGGAGGGGGGAAATTGAGTTTCCAACCCTTTCAAAAGAACAAAATGTAACTGTCCATTCTGGACACTTGCATCAATGACTTATCCGTTTCCGAAGTTTATCTCCAGTATTGAGTCTATCCTAAACATAGTTTCTTTCTGTCTTTTTTTTTTTTTTTTTGTAAACGCTTTCTTTTAATCACCTAAATATCAAAGATACGGGTAATAGCATCAAGATGAGTTCACTATGACCCAAGTTTTAAAAAGGAGGCAATTTTATGTACAGAAAGAAACGGAAACAGAGCAGTGGTCACTGAAATTTTGACACGAATGAAACAAATATACGTTAATGGCATAAGCAAAATGATATAATTTCTGCTTATAAATGTTCAACAATAATTCTTTCACATTCTTCTATAAAAAGTTCTTTAAAAAAAAGTGTTGCAATAAAAAATGCATTGGATGGCCCCAAAAGATGACATCATGTAGCGAAATCCGAAGTCAGTTGTGACGATGGGCAGCGACGAATAATTTCCGAAGCATGATATTGATATTTAGAGTAATTATAGGTTCATGCATGTATTTGAAAGTTTTTAATAGTTGTAAAATAAAAAAATTAATTATTAACTTCTTTTAATTTCTCATTAATTTTTTTTTAAAAAAATTCTTAATCATCGGATATGGATGAATCTTTTGCATAAATTTTTATTTGTTCTCAAAAATGTGTAGAGAATTGGGGGTGCTTCTTAGAATCTATGGTGGCTTAGTTTCGAGTATAAATAGGGTAATTAAGAAAGGGAATCCAAATTCCACCTGATATATTCTCACTTTTTCATATGCTCCCAACTCTCCCCACAAGAACCCTCGAAAACAAAAGAAACATAATAAACTCTTCCGTAATTGTTCCCGAAGAAGAGGACTCGTCATTATACTCCACGCACCCTCTTAGGACCCTAACCAGTGACATTCCATGACAAAGGATCCAATCTCCAGCAGTCCCCCATACCTTAGAGATGTGCCACTTGCGTCTTGCTTCTTATTTTCGGACCCTGATCATCTCCAGTGATTTTTTTTCTCTCTCTTGCTTCTTCGCCATTTTTTTTCCTGGGCACTTTTTTGTCGCCGGAGCCTTAATGACGGATGGCCTATCTCTCCTCGCTGCCACCTCTCTAATGAAAATGAATGAATAAATATCCACCGCCCTCGGATACTTTGTCTTCGGCCCGCGGCCCTTTGGAGACGAAGATAGTGACATCCAGAACAAGTAACAGATAGCTTTCAGGTAAAAGGCGAGCAAGAATATTTTTCATAAGGATAAGTAATCAGCACGGTGCTGGGTTTTAATTTATTCCATGGAAGGTTGTAGATATTGTTCAGTAAATGAGTTTTAAGCCTTTCACACAGTTTGGGGATATCATTCATCAGAACAGACCACTGCTATTGCCATTCGACAGATCGAAATAATTAAGGTAATTTTTCTTGTAATAAGCGACTGGTAATAGTTCAATGAAGATCCTTCAACGATGGGATGATAGTTGATTATTTTTTTTATCTTTAGATATCTGTTTTAATTGGGTGTGCGTATTTCAAAGCCTCCGGGCTATGATGATTCCAGCAAAGATAGATTATTGCTACTCAAATTGTAATTAACTTTTGATGGGTTGTTGATTATTATATTTTGGAACAGGTTTGATAATAAGATTACTTAATCGAGATAAATGTATGCAAGGAATGTATCAAGAAATGTATTGTCACCGAATTGCATGTGATTAATTTTCATTAAAATGGTGCGTGTAAAAAAGAACAAAATAAATTTATATTCAAAACGCTAGTTAATATTGTATTAGTTAATTAATGAAAAAAATGATTTAACCCTTTAACGGGCACAAAGCTAAAATACACTTTTCTGTGATAAAGTACTTGATAAATGTAACGTTCTCATCCTCTATAAATTTTTTTTAGTCACAAAAAAAATATCTGACTAGGGGTTTTATTCCTGGTTGGTGGTTAGACGTTATAGCCACTGCGCATTTACGATATTTAACTTACTTTTCAAGACAGAAAAAACGAATCATTTTACAATAAATTTTTTTATGAAAAATTATTATTTATGTTAATAACTATTTCAATAACAATTAAATACAAAATAGAAGTGCAGTAAAATAATAATATAATAATTGTACAGCATAGAATACTTACAATATACATTGAAATTGGTGTGTATCCATATTTTATTTAATTTTAGTATAAAAAGTTAGAAATAGAGTAATATTTTTGAGGATTTATATTAGTTATTTCACAAATTGATGAGCTATTTACTGTGGAATTGTATAATATGCAAACGTTTCTCCGAGAAAAAAAGCTGTAATGAAAGATTTTCGAACCCTAGAATTTTGTGCCACATATTGTAAACAAAGTTTGTTTTTATTTCCAACCCCCAACATTCTCATGTGATTTTAAGTGTTCTCTCTCAAGTGGAGGAAGAGCGAAAATTTCTAGGTCATTTTTATGTTCTGTGGGCAGTGGATAGAGCCTCTATCCACATATAAAAGCTTTCCAAAAACCTGAATAAAACCTTTTTTTTTTAAATTCTACAATTGCTTAATTCATTCAGATGAGAGAAAAGTATACTTAAGACATGTCGAAATTTTTTCAAAGATCATAAATTTTATTTATAGTAAACAAAATACAATTTGCAGATTTACACCAAGAAAAACTGTTTTTAACTACCCATCGGAGGACATGAAATGCAAAAAAAAGGTATCGTGTTGCCATCCGTATTAATTTTGATGCGCTTTAGCTTCAATTAACGTATATGGATAGACTAAATATCCAATACCCGCTCGGAGTAAAATTTTTGAATATGTGGCTAGAACTATTAGCCACTGCCTGCGAAAGGGTTAACTGTGTAGTATAAATATAAATTAAAATTGTACAACAAGTGAAACAGTGACATTCGAATTAAAAATCACGTTATTGTTTCCTTTTTCACTTGACCTAGGCTTTGATTTCATTGTACAATAATGTCACACTTTGGAGACACTCGAGGGGTACTGGTGACGGAGCTGATAATTTTGATTCTTGATCACATAATCACGACTCCTGAGATGACACCTCCCTCTCCGAAACTCCACCCCACATCAGTGGCGTAATGGGAATATTACCCCCCCCGTAAAGTCAGGCTTTGGGTCCCAAGCCGGATCTTACAAAGGGTCATCTTACAAGCGTCGGTCAGGCTTTGGGCCCCTTCGAACCCTCCCCCCAATGCAGGGGTTGTGGGGGTGTTCGTTACGCCACTGCCACACATCAATGAATGAATTGAAGAATGAATATTGATTTCTCACTGTTCAGGTATTTGAGGGCTTTCGGTGAAGGACCTCGTAATTTTGATCTATAATCAAGTGACGGTGACGACACACTGTCACCCCCCTCTCCTACCACATCACACACCGACGGGGAAACGTTTGAGCCTCGATATATTTAACGTGCATCGCCACCCTTCGCGGCGGGTCTCCAATGGCTCTTGGCTTGAACTCATGACACTCCGGCCACGAGCCCATTACCTTAGTATATATTAAAAGTACCAGGACATGCTTGAAAGAGTAAAATGGCAAAATTAAGACTCTTTGTTTATGGGACATATATCTTTAAAAATTTCCCAATAGAGATTAGATTTTTTTTGTAATCTCAATAAAGGTATTTTAATCATTCTGAAGAAATACAAAAATGATTTTTTAGTTATAAGAGAGAAATTTCTTCTGCTTAATTGAAGTTGGCTATAAGTTACCATAACACATGAATGTGTTTAGGTACTATTTTTTTTTAAAAAAATCACCGCTTAAATATGTAAAATATTTTTTGCACATATGTAAAACAGTATACAAAATGTAGTGAACCTATTTTTTTAGTAAAATATTGAGATGATTTTTTTAAAAAAATTTACAAAACTTTGTAACTTTGAAAATTTTTATCCCCCCTTTTCACACATAAAACTATTTTTTAAAAAACTATTTACTTCTTTTACCAAAAAAAAATAAAGCTTTACCATATGTACAAGTATCCTGTATAGAAGTATAAAAAATTTGGAATCATATTGTGCAATAGTTCTTTTTTTAAAAGTGTACCTAAAAGCAAAAAAGTATGCTTTAGAAAAAAAGAGAAAAAACTAAACATTTGTAAACGTTTGTTTACATTTTTATCAATTACTTTGTTCAAATTTTAATGTTATTTTATCAATGAACATATGAGTGTTATATATTTTTAGAAACAGAAAAATATACAATATTTTTAGTATTTTTAACACTAAAATTTAAATCTCGATTTTTTGAATGTGTATGATATCTTGGTTCTCTTAATGTCCTTTTTACAAAGCAACGAGAGACATATTGGCGACACACCTCGTAATTACGAACGATGGTCAAGTGACGAGAATAACACCTGAAACCACCAAAATCAACGATCTCCAAACAACCACACCAAAGAGGGGAATTTGAGCCATGGCAGGTGGTCGCCGTAGCCAAGAGGTTAAGGTAATGGACTTGTGGCAGGCGTGTTATGAGTTCGAGTTTAGTACCTCTGAGGATCCGCTGTACAAAAGGGCCCGATGCGCGTCAAAGATGTCGGGGCTCAAATGCTTTCACGTTGGTGTGGTGTGAAAGTTAGGAGAGAGGCGTGCCAACTTAGGTGTCGTCCTCGTCACTTGACCGTGGTTCAAAATTGCGAGGCCCACCGCGAAAAGCAATCGAGTAGCTGAACTGGGCGATGTTAATAATCACTCACTCAGTCATTCTTGAGTCATGACAGACTTAACGTGCCTCAGCCGCTCTACATGGCGGGTCTTCAGAGGCACTAAGGCTCGAACTTACGGCATACCAGCCATAAGTTCGTGACGATGACCATTTGGCTACTGCGGCCTGGTCCGTTTGGGTGAGTGAGTGAATAATAACGTCGCACTGTTCAGCTACACGAGGGCTTTTGGCAACGGTTCACTTAATTTTGAACCACGGTCAAGTGATGAGGACGATACCTGAGCTAGCATCTCTCTTTCCTAACTACCACACTACACCAACGGGAGGAAGTTTCAGCTCTCGACAGATTTAACATGCATCGCTCCCCTGCTCGGCGGGTCTTCAGTGATACTGAACTTGAACTCATGACTGCCATGACCCGATACCTTGACTCTCGCGGCCACACACGTTCCGTCGTTGATAAAATAGTTAATCAACAAGTTTAGTTTTTTTATACCGCTGTAACACAGTCCCTCATACATCTAATACTTCCAAGATCTACAAGTTATCTTTGATGTACTGGTTGAAGTAATATAACTAACATATCTCTACCACTGATAATTACAAAAGAATTTAAAAAGAATTTGATTCCATCTCCTTCTACTATTCAGAATATCTAACAAAGATCCCCCTCCCGAAAAAAAGAAGGCAATAATTTCTCCCATTTAATTCCCGATCCCCTGGTATCTGATAGTGAGTGGGAATAAAAGGCCTTCATTTAATTTTCAAGAAGCGAGCGAAAGGCCATTTTACAGGTAACTTTAATCCGAGAGTTAATGAAACTACGTAATAATCCCCTTGTGGGACACTTTCCCCCAGAGCAGGAAGTTGATTTTGCGATCGCCTTACCGCTCCATGCAGGCCACGTACGTCACTTCCGGGACATTACGTGCCGTAATTGCCAGATTCCGATACTTCAACCGTATCGGTGTCCAATTTCGGCTTTATTTGATGGTTCTCTTGCTTCTCTTCTTTGCTTTTTTCTTTCTTTTCTTTTTCTTTTTTTTTATTCACGGTAAAGGACGCGTTCTAACGTCTTCTTGAAGGTGTGGATCTTGAAGGCTTTCCTCGTAATTTTTTTTTTTTGGTTTCGTTTTACATTGTTCTTGCTGAAGGTATAAAACAAAATTGAATTCTTTTGGCTAAGATGAATTATTTTGCATTAGAAAAAAGGAGTTGTAATGAGAGAATTTAAATGAAGAATTTGTAATTACTGGAAAAATATTTTTACTATACCTCTGCTGTCTTCAATTACAATGGAGCGAAGTGAGGGAAAAAATGCGCTTTGTAAGTCGGTTTTTGTTTTTTAGATTGCACGTGATGTGAGCGGAAAAAGTTAATTTAAATTTTTAACTAACATCTCACTTGAGTTGTTTTTGTGAACTGTAGACGACCATTTTTATTCAAAACGGATTTGATGACAAAAAAGACACTTAAGTTGGCACTTTATTTTGCAAGTTTCAATATATATAATAATTGATATTACTTCATTTTCCAGACTAAAAACCCCCATTGGCATAAGTCCACGACTGTGTGAATTTAAAACAATTTACGGTCTTAAAGAAAAAGATTAGTTAAAAAAAAATTTTTTTTTAAGGAAACAAGTGATTTATTGTACAATAGGAAAAAATATTAGGCCCAATTACGATTGTAGACTACCAAGAGTTTAGCACTGTGTTTCTCAAACAGTGTGCCCCCTAGGGGGCATGATAACCTTACGAGGCAACCACATTGAAATGTCGAAAACAAATTATTATTTAAAAAAATTATTAATTTACTGAAAGTAAAAAAAAAATACATTCTGACATAATAAAATACACACTTACACTGATATAATACACTTATGCAATGTATTTTAAAATTAATTTAACAGTACTAAAGAAGAAGTTTAATTACCAGTGACCCCATGGTCTTGCCACATATAAAATTATATGTAAAAATTAACACTTATCTTGATAATTTTCACGATTTATAATTAAACCCTTAAATGCCGATGAAAAAATTTGCGATTTGCTCCCCAAGACCCCCCGTTTAACACCTAGGCGAGCATATGTGGTGTATTGAGAAGGGGGGTAGAAAAGGAATAAATAAGCAAAAAATCCTCTAAAATAAGTAAATCCTTCGCAAACACTGTCGTCATTTTATTTCATTCCAGAGCCTTTTGAATAATTTTATGGATAGCAGTGCACAGAAAATATCGTAGTTCAAAAAGACGTATATATACGTGTATATACGTCAGGGGCAATTAACGCACTGGCTGGACGCTGGTGGCACTTGTTAAAGTCGTATTGTGTCTTTAGCGTCAAAGTGTAGCATTATTGAATTCAATACATCGTTATTGTATGGAGGGGGAAGGGGTGGGTGCGATGAAAATTTTGATTGAATATTGGGTCGCAAACATTGAAAGTTTGAGAAGCACTAGCTTATGAATTTAAAATCACGATCAACGGGGTAAAAAAAACTTTTTACTGTGAAACACCAACGATGTATATTACCGTATTTATTCGAATCTAAGCCGCCGTTGATTGTAGGTTTCACCAAGAATTCTGAACAAGATTTTGCAAAAAATGTCAAATAGTTTATCGAGAGATATTCAATTTTTCCAATTGAAAATAAATTTAAAATGAAAACTAAGAAAAGAAAAACTAGTTATTTTACCAATATTATGAACTTTTAAATACGTACATGAACTTGTAATTACTCTAATTGCCCCGTCCAAGGACTTTTTTCCCTTCAATTCTAAGCCACACCCGATTTTCACTAGAAACAAGAGGACTTCGAGCCGCTATAGATTTAGCGTGCATAAGCTCCCTCTATACGGTGGTTAAGATAAGATGATGTATATAGTTGTTGAACAATATCAACCGTAATTAACTTCTTGAAAGCAAAGGGAAAGACTTACGATTCTAGAAATTATTACAAAGCATACCAGAGTTCGACGTGTTTAAATACACCAGTTCAACGAATTTCTAATTTTAAAATGCAAAAAAATATATGCATACTTTCTAATAAAAACTTTCAAACATGTCTAGAGTGCACTTCGCAGGAAGGGGAGAAGGTTACTCCCAACAATTATTAAATACAGTTGAAAGCAGATTTACCGAGTCCCGAATTTCGATAAAGCGAATTTTTCTTTTCCCTAGGATAAACTAAAAACAAAATGTAATAGTAAATAGTAATGAATAGTAAACCACGAATTAATGAATTATTTCAACAGCTGAAAAAATTTTTTTTTATTCGTTTGGATTAGAAAAAAAATAGATTTTTAAATGACACGTCCTTTTTATCCGGAACAAAGAACGATTTTTCTTGTCAGCATCAAATTTTGACGGGAAAGGGTGCAGCGCAATATTAGACTTAACAAGCGCAGATGAGTCACGAGTGTAACTTATCGAGTGAGTTTTGAATAGGACAGGAAATTCCGTTTTTATCTCATCCAATGGTACCAATCTTTTTAGCAGCAGAATAAAAAGTGTAATTTCTAACAATGGATATTTCTTTGTGTGATTGCTTACTATAACATTTCTAAAAGGAGAATGCAAAAAAATTGCATTTTTTTGGACCCCGATATTACGAATAACCCCGAATTAACGAATCAAATATTCGGTCCCGATGCACTCGTAAAATCGAGGCCCGACTATGGTTTCTGAAATGTATTGTGCTCTTTCCATGATTGAAAGTGTTAAAATCTGAATTCCTGCTAGGGAGAAATCCCACTCAGGTTTTTGGGATGTGCATATAAAGCTGGACAAAAAATTTCAATTTGGAAAAATTTCGATACAGTTTTTTTTAATGTATGTATTCATACACTTATTTTCAAATGTTCATGTTTTATACCATTTTTAATATACACAAAACTTTAAAAGAAATAAGACAGTTTCGAATTATTAATAAGTAATCTCTGATGCCTCAACAACAAATGTAATGTTTCGAAACAGATGTCTTCTCAGCGGCATTAAAATCACTCGAAGAAACCTAGCGGAAGCCGTTCGTTGAAACAACTTGTCTCATTATCATATTTAAATTTTAACTCGCAGAAGTCAAATCGTTGAAGGAAAAAGGTCGCAACAGTGTTTGAGAACCCTTCTCTCTTTGCAGAAAGCAATTGACTGGTGATCTTTTGACCCAAGAAATCATCTTCAACAGTTTTGTTTTTCATTCTTCCTGCTTTTACTTATAATTCAGACAGAAAATTGAGCCTTGATCACTCTATGCCGGACGAATTGGCAGGAAGGATGGATGACCTTTGGTTCGCTTGACCGAATAATGATCATTTGAAGATAAATCGCCGTACAAGAGAGACGAATTGAGATTGAAACCATGTAGCGAAGGGATTGTTATACAGATTTTTTATTTTACTTAACTATTACAAACGAGACATATAAATTGTATTCAATGAATATGTGCAAGGAAGTGCTTTTAAAAGGTTATACTTGGAATGTGTTTAATGTATTAACCACATATGTTTAAGTAAAGTTCGTCGTATGTATAATTTTCTTTTTTGATTATTTTTCTGAATGCTTCTAGTTGGCCGATTCGGCACAAAGCTCCACTAACCTCAGCAAATATGTCTCATAAATTTTGAACCACTGTTAGAATAACAAGACTGGTACCTTAAGGGTTCTTTCACACGATTCAATTTGTGCAGCGCATAATAGATGAAGCAGACAGTAGGGAGCTAGTCTTTCACAGAAACCACCTAGGTCCCTTCCCCCCGTGGTCACCTGGCACCCCCTGTTGTGGCACTCTTTCAAGCTCTCGAAGGTCATATTTTTCTAGTTATCTCCCTTAAAAGGATGTAGCGGTATTTGCATAAGCCAGTAACAGCTTCCAGACTAAGATTATCACTTTTGACTAGTGGTCATGTTACTCGGCTACGGATCCTCGCGTCGCGGGTTCTGTCCACAGGATTGGCTCCACCACATTAGTACGAAACCTTTTGATCTGTAATGGCGCCATCTACCCACAGCAAGAGCAATCAAAATAGTTAGATCTAATTGACGCAGTAACCAAAGTTGTCAGATCCACTTGAAGTGGCAATCATTGTCATACTCACTCGACGCTCCAACCAAAGTCGTCAGACGCACTTGACGCAGCAATCAAAGTCGTCTGATTCACTTGACGCAACACCGCCAATTCACAGCAACAACTCACACCTTACACACACGCGCCATAACAAATATCTCTTTCGTTCACCTATCCATCGACTCATTGGTGGAGCATTGGTATCTACATAAGCCAGTAACAGCCTCCAGACAAGAATGATCACTTTTGTCTAGTAGTTATGTTACTCGGCGACGTATCCATAAGTTGCGGGTTCTGTCCGCTCGGATATGCGCCACTTCAAGGATATTGTGGAAGCGACGCTCCTCACACGCAGCTATTTGTTTATTGAAAACGGAGAAAACTTTCTATTTCTCCTCTTTCCTTATTGTACCGGACTCCTTTGGACTCACTGTATTTCGGAGAGTTCTCTTCCCTCTTCACAATAGAGGAGTGGTGACGGAAAGCGAATTGACTGGCACAAAGTCGCCTTGTGTGAAACAGGCCTAACTGACACTCTGTACCTCCACTCCACATCTGCGTGAGACCTTTGAGATTTAGCATGTACTAGCCTTTCTGCTCAGCGGGTCTTTAACCCCGTAACGATTGCATAGATTAAAAAAAAGCAATAAAAAAAGTTTCCATTTCTATTGAAAAAATTGAATAAAAGTAAGAAAAACTGAAATAAAATAGTTGAAAATAAATCAACAATCTCTCTCTACATTATAAGTAATCCCGTACTGCAGTGGCGCACACAGGAATTTTCCAAGGGGAGGGTCCGGGGTCGAAAGTTCACCATATTCGTATCATGCTCCTTTTGATTTTGTCAATTTTCGGGAACAAAACACAGTAAAAAACTAATTATTGAATAAATAATTAGCATTAATTAATAAAATTAATCATTAATAACAAATATTAATTAGATTTTACGTACCATATACTTAGAATTATAATCAATCGGAAAAAAATCAAATGCTTTTTTTTGCGGGGGGTCCGGACCCCCAGGACCCCCTTGTGTGCGCCACTGCCGTACTGCAATCATATGTATAAAATAGAAAATAAAGTTTTCCCCAAGTATGGTCTTTTTGGTATGCCGCTTTCGAACACCATAACCAGGAAATATCTCATGGCCATGAGAAATTATGTATGTGTAACCTCACCTTCTTATTTTGATGGGGGAAAGAAGGGAGGTTACTAGATTTTGAACTCGGTCGAATTACTGGACACTAATACACTGCTGGACAATTGCTAAGGACAGATCACAAATTGCTGTGTAGCATAACATTAAGCGAGACATGAGGCCTAGTAGGATAAAATATAGTTGCCACACTGTTCAGACATTAGAATAAAGAATATTTATTGTTCTGGAAAGTACAAAAACTGTGAAACATCTGAAAGAAAAAAAATGTTCATTTGATCTGGGTACGAAGAAATGGAACAATGCATCTAAAAGTCAGCACGCACCTTAAAGAAAGGTATAAGTACGGGATATGTCCACCGTGGAGTGTGATGCAACATTCCACACGTCGTACCATACTTTGCACAACATTATCCAGCAGCTGTTGAGGTAATTTATCCCATTCCTCTGTGAGTGCACGGATGAGGGTGTTCTTGTTTGTCGGAGGATAGTTTCGACCAGCAACTTGCCTCCCCAAAGCATCCCACACATTTTCAATGGGGTTTAGATCTGCAGAACGCGCTGACCATACGAGACGTTGAATACCCTCGCTGTCTAGACAATCCTGAACAGCGAGTGTTCGATGCCATGTTGCGTTGTCGTCCATAAAAACAAATTTATCACCGACAGCACCACGGAAAAGACGAACATGAGGAAGTAGAACTTCATCAATGTATCGTTGGCCCGTCATAGTCCCATTCGCAACCACATGTAGGCGCGTGCGGCCAATGATCATGATGCCGGCCCACACCATGATACTGCATGTCGGATATCGGTCCTTTTCCTGGATATTTTCTGGACGATAAGCAGTACCACTCTCGCGCCAGATCAGTTGGCGTCTACAATCCGATGACAGACTGAACCTACTCTCCTCTGAGAATAGTACGCATGCCCAGTCCTGTTCAGTCCGATTGTGATGCTCACGACACCATTGCAAACGGGCAGTACGGTGCTGTCTGGTCAATGGGACACACACAATAGGTCTGCGTGCGTATAGTCCTCCTCCCCTCAAACGTCTGGCAACAGTTTTTGGGAGATCTGCTTTCCTGAGGCAGCAAGAAACTGATTTGCCACCTGCTGAGCTGTGGTGCGCCTGTTCCTTTTTGCTGATAGGACGATATATCTGTTTTCTGCAGGCGTCGTACTTCTAACACGACCTCCCCCGTGCCGTCTACTACACATTCCAGTAGTTTTAAATGACTTCCACAGCCCTGAAACAACGCTGTGAGCGATGTCGAACTCCCTGGCAACATCTGTTATTTTTTGCCCTTCTTCGATCTTTCCAATAATTCGGCCACGCATAAAATCATCTATGTGATGTCGGGAAGACATGCCAAAAATTTTAAGTTCGTCTATTAAATCTTTCCTGTAAAACTTTGACTTGAAACAACAACTGTCCACACGCGTCAAAACCTTTAAAGCTCTTATGAACTCTTATCACATGATGAACAGACGTGGAAAAAAAATTTGCATACTCATACTTCTTCTTACTAATTATTCTAATTTTCCTCATTTTGCTTCCTTTCATTTTGTGGTTGCTATGGATGATAGTGTTATCCGTCCTTAGCAATTGTCCAGCAGTGTACATTGACTTCAGCACTGGACTTGAAGGAAGGGTCTAGTCTAGGGGTACTCAACCTTTTTTTCCGCTGGGCCGTATACATATGTCAGGTATCTTACGCGGGCCGCACACATATGTTAATTATTTCACACGGGCGGCAACATTAGGATAAATCAGGATAAGGGAAGATAAATGTTTTAAGACCGAGATACCATTAAAAACTTAAAATGTGGGAAATTGATCAAGATATTATAACTCCTGTGTTTTGCTTTTTCTAATCATCATTTTTTTATATATTTTTTATTTTTGTCACTAACACTAAATTAAAAGCATTTAAGAAATACCCCTTCACAATTTCTGCATCAGTAAACAACTTCATATGATTACAAATAATATAACAAAATTCTTAGGATATCGTTGTTACCATTGTGATATTACCACTGACAAAACATTTTGTTGCTGTTGCAAAGATTATTCAAGAAAGCCTATTTATCACCTCTTGAAAGAGATCTTCGAGGAAAAGTGTCATTGAACGATTCCTGTTTATTGGTATTTTTTAAATATAGCACTTTCATGAATAATCTAACAATTACTGATCCATGTTTATCTTTCACTAGAAAATAGTCAACATCCCAATCGTCTTGAAATGATAGATTTTCTTCGAATATTTTTCGTTTGCAAGATATGAAAGATTGTTAAAAATTAGTTTCACCGATAAAATTGTCGCTATTCCAGTGTGTTGTCTGTTATCTTTAACTGTAACCGATCCAAATAGAAAAAGAATATCAGTTCGTAACCGTACGACACCGACGGCGAAAAGCAAAACTGATATATTTGATTTCTTGACAAAGAATTTTCCACCAAATTTTTAATACAATGTTCTTAAAAAGGTAAATTTCTCAGAGCAATGAGACATGACCTGGCCACTTGAGAAAGCTCGGTGGGCCGCAGATTAAATATCGCTGGTATAGTCCCCTTTAATACTAAAGATAATAACCATGAATTTAGAAGAATAGTACTAAAAACACTAAAACTAAGTTACCAGAGCCAAACACCTAGTAGAAAAATACCAAAGAAAAATAAATCTATATACTATAAGCCAGAAAATTAATTATCTAAATAAAACAGTATTTTTCAGAAGACAATACAACAGCACAGCAATGATAGATTACAAAATTGACAGACTCGTAATCGATAGATCGAGTGCATACTTTCTGGGTTTCATTTGCTAAAAAGCACATAGACATACAGCGATCATGAAAATAATTTTAGAGCTATTAACAGCTATATTAAGAAGTAAAACTGATTAAAACATGCTTCAAAAATATTTCTTGAACAAATACTCTGCACGCAGTTTTTTTTTTTTTTAAAAAAGAAAAATTCCAGAAGAAATGACGAGAAAATTATATTTCCGAAAAAAATTATAATAAAATCATTTACGTGTATTTAATCTTATTTAATAATTCCATTGCTTTCTACTTATAAAATCCTAAAGAAATAAGAACTCTCACCATAAAAATTTTAGTTTTCCTTCCAGTGGCACTACTTGAATTACGTCCCACAAAAAGGATAAAAAAAAAAAGAAAAGAAAAAAAGACGCGAAGTGTATCGAAGTATTTGCTCTGACTATTACCAGTGTTAAAGCAAACAACCTTCTCAGACAATTCTCTTCCGTTTCGTTTCAAGTTATTCTTTTCTCAGCGATTGAGTGAAGGATGAAAAATATGAACAGAATAAATACATAGTTCAAATTATCTGTTAATATTTGCTTAAACACAACTTTGTTGTTTATTAATATTATTGCAATAAGATTTGTGTAAAAACTGCAACTTTTAACATATTTCAGAGTTGAAAATAAAATTTCTTCCATTCATGCCTCTGCTTTTCATCTATTCAAACCCCTTGCGACCACTTTTAGCGTGAATTTGTAAAGCCACCCCTGTAAACATTAAGGTATCCGACTGCGTTTGGAACCATAATTTAATAAAAGCGTATAGAAAAACAATTTTTAGCTATAAAGCGTCACTTGAATTAGAATATACATATAAAATAGTTTTAAGACTAGTATCATAATAAAAAATTATTTGATTACAATTTTTTAGTCATAATGAAGAAAAAAGGACGCATAGTGAAATAAGTTTAACGCAAACGCTTAAGCTATCCGACTTGCTTCGGAGGTAAATTTTTCAAAAATTGATTTTCTGAATAATTTTGTTGTTTTAAAGGACATAAATAGGCTTAAAAAGTCATAACTGTTAAATAACTAATATGTACCACCCTTTTTTTTTGAAAACAAATTATTTTTAGGAAAATTTAGCAAAATTTTTTAAGTTAAGAGAAACGTGATAAATAAAAATAAATTGCACATTACACAATTTTAACGTCATTGATATACTTCTTGATCCCTCAGAAGTGTCACAAACCGCAGGAAAAAAATAGTTTAAGAAATAAATATTTTATCAGCATTTAAATTTGATGGTCATGATTTTTCGTCAAAATTACTGCATGTTCTAAGCTAAAAATGGCTGTAAAATGTGATTAAATGTAGCTGCCTTAAAACCTGCGGTTTGTTACACTCTGAAGAGACGATAGAATATATGTTATAAATTTCATTGCATTTGATTGGATTATTTAGAAGAAATTTCGTTTTTCGTGCACAAATTATCATAAAAAGTTCATTCTTCAAAAAACGAATTAAAAAAATATTTTTATTAGTTAGATAAAGTAAATGCTATAAAAAGAACTTAAAAACTCTCTAGCTTTAAGTACTAGTCCTTCTTCCTCAATAATTAATTTCTTTTTTCCCTAATGACCCAAACAACACCAAACATCAAACACCTAAAAAGCACCTTTTCAACCTAGTCGGATACCGTAAGAGACGAAATGTTAATTTACTCGACATAATACAACAGTCCCGACAAACTACTATGTATTGCCATGTGCGTTTTTTTTCTCTTAACACGAAAGGATTTCCCTTCTGGAGAAAGAGAATATTGAAACTGAGCCGACACTTAAAACGAAATGTTTGAAAAAGTTTATGAATTATTGGACTGTCTTACTGTATCCTTGGAAGAATTCGTTGTAGTAGATGAAGATAATGTGCGTACTATCCAATTATGGCAGACAAAGACATTTTGGAGTTTGTTCAAGCTCAAAAAAATATCATTGAGGCAGATTTCGACGGCGAAATGTAATGGATAATGCAGCTTCTGTTCCCCCGTCATCCAAAATGAGGAACATCGTGAAAAGTATGTGCAGTTATTTAAATGCACATAACAATGGTGAAATTAGTAACAAAATGGACGACATCGAACAATTTGTTGGTGATTTGTTGCTAAAAAAAATGCAAAGAAAAATACCCGATTATTTTTTAAAAACTCAATAAATATTTTGTTTTTCAGAAAAACTTTAGAAAATTTTGTATTAAATCTCGTTAGGTTCCTGTGAATGTTTTTGTATCATTGATTTTTATTAACATATTTATGTAAATAAAATGTACTCTTATTGTTGAATATATATTGTTTTTTCGCGCAACATCCTTTAACACGAAATTCTTTTAACAGGAAAAAAATTTTCAGTCCCATCAGTTTCGTGTTAAATGATTTTCACTGCCTTTTTAAAGTATTCTCCTGTTGTGGCCCTGCCTGTTGCCTTCATAATATTTTGCATGCATAATGAATTCTCTACAGAATCTGAGCCAAGAGTTTTGAAAAATGCACGTTATTTTTCGATTTACTTTCATTTTAAATTAAATCCTGTGTTTTTTGTTAAAATTTTTCTATTGCAATATATTAAATTCTCTTCTAAATTAATTATTTCAAAAGTCCTATCCCAAGCCACACACACACACACCTTAGCTATGTAATTTTTCATAAAAGGAGAATGGTTTGTCAAAAAATTGCATTTATCCTAAAAGGATCCTAAAAATAATTTTGTATATATATTCTGATTCAGGTGACACTATATATATATTCATTTAAGCGCTTTTTCAAAAAAAAATCACGTTTCCTAAAACCTTTCTTTCAAAATCACGGTTTCTAACGTAGCATAACATATTCTGTTTTCTATGTAATGCATAACTGATTGCTGATGCTGTTACGATTTAATACTTATCATTTATTGAATACTTTTAATCGACTGATTTATTTAATAATTATAAAAAGCTATCATAAGTATCTCAGTCCAAATTCCCATCTTGCATTGAAAAATGCATGTAATCCTGCAATAAATTTTTCAAAAACATCCGGATGTGTCGTTGGAGATCAAACAATTATCTTCGTTCCGAAACTCTTTTGAGAGCATCTCCTTCTCATAAACCACCCTTATGATCGGCTCTTAATATCAGCTTCACGCATCGCGTACCTGAGGATGGATGATGGTGGGGTCATCCGGTAGAGGGGGTTCGTCTCTCACGTTTACTTCATTTTTAACGCTTTTCGAACCCCTTCTCCCCGAAAAATAATCATTACCCATCGCATCATCATCTTCAGGTCACTCGCTCGCAGTGGGTGCTGCTCCTGAGGGCTCCGGGAAAGGGTTGTTGGGGATGTTCCGTGAATGGATGAGTTGGAAATCTTGGCTGATAATCGCTTGGAGAATTTTCATCTTCATAAATTGGATCAGTCTATTAACTAGAAATTCCCTTTAGATTTCTTATACTTTTGTCGGAAAAAGAGAAGACTAATGTGATTAGACCACGAATTAAATTAATTATTTGATTAGTTTTAGTTAAGGTATATCCGACTACTTTCGGAACCGTGATTTTGCAAAAGCGTGTAAATGGATAATATTTATGATATTTAGTGTCACTTAGATTAGAAAACGTATATAAAATTGTTTTAAGAACATTATTACAAGAAAAAATTATTTAAGTACAATATTTTGACAAAAAATGAACATAGAATGGCCCATTTTCAAAGTATTCTCCTTTTGTAAAAAGGCTTCTATTAGAATAATATTTTGCTCGTACATAGCTCAGACCTCTATACAGAGTCTGAACTAGAATTTTTGAAATATACTACTTAGAAGTGGATTTATCCATATTTTACTACAACAGAGGGGAGAAATTCTAAGAAAAAAACACCTATAATTATTTCAATTAGTAGTAACTCTGAAAATAATGTGAATTTTTTAAAAAAATCCCAGTTCAGATTGATTGATTGATTGATTGAATATTAACGTCGCACTGTTCAGCTACACGAGGGCTTTTGGCGACGGACCACGTAATTTTGAACCATGGTCAAGTGACGTGGACGACTCCTGAGCTGGCACCCCCTCTCCTAACTACCACACCACATCAACGGGAGGACGTTTCAGCTCTCGACAGATTTAACGTGCATCGCTGCCCTACACGGCGGGTCTTTAGTGGTACTGGGCTCGAACCCGTGACAAAGCAAGCCACAGTCCGATACCTATACCACTCGGCTACCGCGGCCACCCCAGTTCAGAACCTCTGCAGAGAAGTCTTTACTTTATATTGGCAAAATATTATTATAGAAGCATTTTGAATAAAAGGAGAACGTTTTGAAAAAGATTATTCTAAATTAATTTTTTGCCAAAATATTGTATTTAAATAAATTTTTTTTGTCATAATGTTCTTAAAAGAATTCTATACATGTATTCTAATTCAATTGACACTAAATATCATGAAAATGATCCATTTATACTCTTTCTTAAAATCACGGTTCCAAACGTAGTCGGATACCTTAAACAGTTTTAAAAGAAATCATTGCTTTTAGGATCACTGGGAGTATTCCTTTTTTGCGAGAAGAATCACCACTGGTTTCTAAGAAAGAAACTCAACTAGAGCAAATATTATTCTATCGTTTTACTATTTCTAGTCACCAATTCTAGGTTGTGTTTTCCTTTGTTCTATAAATATATATTTAAGCATTGATAATTTTTCCAGCTTGAACATTGTCTTTCATTCTATATAAATTTTATAAAGATGTTGTCAAACATAATATGAGTGTTATGTAAATTTATTGAACCACGTAGTGATTTTGGATGTAACTCCCTTTCTTAACACAGATAACATCCAAATTATAGATCTTTTGATAGAATTTTTTTCCCATGTTATTTTATTTAAATGTATTAGAAATTTGACAGAGTGTGAAATTAGTAAAAATCTATTAGCTCAAAAATTTCATAAATATGTTACTAGGAAATTACAACGTTGTTTATAGGTAGAAGAGGAAAAAAATAATAGTACCAAACATTTTTTTAGTAAATTGTTAAATTTTTATCTCAACATGTGATGAAAATCTGATAGTAAGCATGTGTTATATATCTGACAGTACTAAATACAAGTTTATAGTACTTTTCATAAATGTATCCATCTAATTGGAAAGGATATTAACATGCAATACATCAAATTATTTTATCCAATGCTTAGTTTGCCTAATAATACAAACATAACTAATTTGAAGCGCTAATCGAATAGAGTTATGTAAAATGAGGTTGCTAATAAACTTTTTTTTCTTTTTGCAAATAAGCAGACTCGCTGATTTCTAGAAAATCACAAATTCTGTCATAGGCTCATGAGTAACATTAGAAATATTCACATGCACATGTTTAACGGCAATTGTCAAATTTTATACGTACATTTAATATAATTGATAAGCCATGCTAAATAAGGGATAAATTGAAAACAGAAAAGTATCAGTTTTATTAACGGCGTGTTTCTATTATTACCTCCCCACACAAAACGTATAAAATAAATAATCACTCATCTCACTTACTCCAAGACATCCACGGCTAAAAATATCGCCAACACTTCCTTTTACACATCTCATGTTCTCTTGCAACTTCGTCCTGCCCCTAATTCTCATTTAGCAAAATTAGCTTCCAGAATCTCTCCTTCCCGTCTTTTGCCATTAATAAATACCCAATAAGCGGCGCAAACACATTCACAGCAGTTTTCCATGTTGCAGAAAAAGAGCAGAAAACATAAAAGGGCAGCCGAATTTCCAAGTGGACCCGAAATAATGAACAAAGTAGGTAATTTTGGGGCGAAAATAATTTCGAGCCCGGGAGCACGTGGCAAATAAAGAGAGAGGGAAAAAAGGAGAGCTACAAAGGGAAAAAGAAAAAGGTAAGTAGGGCTAATTTCTGGGTAGGAGCTGAGATTTAATTGCAAGAAAAGAAACTGAGAGGATACCTTACTCAAAGCCGGGCTCTAATAACCACTCATCTACGGTGCTCAACTTTTCTTTGGCACTGGGCAGACTAATCTGTCTTTACCTGGAACCTGAGTCCCTGCTCTACTCTCTTGGTGGGGCTTTCCACAAATATTGGGTGAGAATTATGTTTATTTCGAGAGAGAGAGAGCTGTCAGTATATACCTCATATGGAGAGACTTAACTTAATATGAATTATTTGGAATTTTATAATTGGTAGTTCTGAGATATTTTAAATTATCTCCTTTTGGTTTATATCTTCTTTCGTGATAAAATTTAAATTTTTCTGAATTGGCACCGTATTTAAATTTTATGACTGTTTATTGTCACAGGATTTGTGTGTGTGTGTGTATGTATTTGTAATCTTCTGTCAAAAAATTAATAACAGTACTTGAATTGTGTCCGATTCTCACAAATTTGGTAACAGTATTTAAATTATGTCCTGTTGTCAAAATTAGTAACCAGTTTTTGAATTGTATCTGGTTCTCAAAATCAGTAACCAGTTTTTGAATTGTATCTGGTTCTCAAAATCAGTAACTAGTTTTTGAATTGTGTCCGACTCTCAAAATCAGTATTTAAATTGCCTTTGATTCTCAAAATTAGTAACAATATTTGAACTGTGTCCGATTCCCAAAATTGGTAACAGGATTCGTATTGTGCCAGATTCCCAAAATTGGTAATATTATTTGAACTATATTTGATTCTTAAAATTAATATCAGTATTTAAATTGTGTCTGATTCTCAAAATTGGTAAAAGTATTTGAATTGTGTCTGATTGAGAAAATTCATTCTGATGAAACAATTGTCGCAATTCATATTTACCTGTCGTATTTAAAAAGTCATAATCTCACAAGTAATTTTTATGATAAACTTTAAAACAGGTTTTTCTAAGGTTATTTAATATTCATCTAAGTTTGACTACAATGAGTGACAGTTTATTAACATCGCAATGTAAAACAACATGATGGCTATGGGTGACGGATCTGCAATTCTGAACCTCGGTCAAGTGGGGAGGATGACACCTGAATTGCAATTGGCACCCACCCCCTTTCCTGAATACGACACCCCGCCTATGTGATGACTCTGAGCCTCGACGGATTTAACGTGCACCATCCCTTCTACACGGCGGGTCTTTAGTTGCACCAAGATTAGAATCCACGACACACCAGCCAAGAGTTCGTGACCATAATGACTAGGCCACTGCAGCCATCTAAATTTGACCGCAAGCATACATTGTAATATATCATACACGTTATATTGTTTCTTCTTTATTTTAACGTATAAAAAGGTAGTGTGTCCCTTCCAGATGAAAAAGCCAAAAAGGAAAAATATTCTTCAACAACTGAATGGAACAACTAACAACTAAAGTATTTCAACAACTAAAGGTAAAACATTGCATTGCTTTCTATTTTGCATTTTGATGTTACGTAAATTTGTACGAGTGTATGTACAATATTTGGAAGTGAAATGTCAACTAAATAAGTGTATTTTAGTCATCAAAGAAAATTTAATGTATATAAAAAATTATATTAATTAATGGAACTTCACACAAAAAATGATATAGAAAATTTTTTAATCAATAAAACTTTTGATTGATTTCATATCAAAACTTCCATTTTTTTCTGTTTATGGGACCAAAATTCAATTCCTCTCGAAAGTCTCCAACACAATATATCCTTCCGTTCGAATAATATTAATTTTGATAAATTTAATTTACTCTACCGGTTGACAATGAGTTAAAAAAAGAACTACTTTCATTTAGAAGGCAAAAAATAGCGATAATTCAATTCGACACAGTCATTTTTATACAAGGAAGCAATTTCTGCGACATGTCACATACGAAACAAAACATTTTTAAAGGTGAAACAAACAAAAAAAAATCTTGCCGCGACGACAAAATAATTACGAACGTTCCACGACAGTGTGGATAATTGTGATCAACTAAAAAAAAATCGATTTAAAGTTTGATATAAAAAATTAACTAAAACATTGTATCATCCCGTTGTGTTATCCCTAGCGTATTTTTTTTAATGTTACAATTAGTCAGTGACTGTCAAATCTGATTATTTGTTGAATAAGATTAATTGCACGTCAGTCCCACCTGCGTTTTAGTACATCCGGTTTATTAAAAGAAATCACTTTCAATAGAATAAAAAAAAGATACACTTTCTACAGTTTTATATCTAGCGATACAAATACGAGAAACAGCTGTAAATAGTGTCCAGGATGTGGTTGTTGAACTGAAACAATATTTTTATATCCCTCCCTCGAAGAAGGGGCAGTAAAAACAGCAATTAAAACATTTGTGGAAATGGTGCGTTCGCTGTGAAATGTGGGCAGGTAACTTTTGGATGCGCTGGGGGCCCAATTTGGCGTTCAGAGGAGATATCTAGTGATTTCTGCGTTTCTAAGTGCTGGCGTTTAATTGCCTGGTGTCTCATCTCAACTACGCTTTGGCTCCATTTACCGCTAACCTGTGATTAAACACGTCGCCCAGACCCATGAAATTTCAAGAGAAGGAGGACCTAGTTTGAGACTTTATCGCTTCTTTGGCTGCTTTTTATTTTATGTACAATATCAATATTATTACTTTTCCAAGTATGTGTACTAGAATGAATCGCAGTATTAATCAGAACCAACCTGCGCAGAAAAGATGTTCTACGGTACGGAGATTAGGAAATAATAATAAAAACAATAATTTCAAAATTTTATATTGCCACAAAGTTGATGTATTTTTGAAAAAATGGAAGACTTAACTTTGGGCGGGTCAGGGGTCGGGAGCTTATGGCACGTGGTACAATTCCCAATTGCACACTGCTCTACTCTACAAATTTGTTAATTTTTGATGGGGTGGAAGTTGATAAATCTGTAATGGACCTTATTTGACAGATACCTTCAGAATTATGGACATTTGCGGAATCATGAAAAAATCTGAAAGATAACTCTGAAGGTAAATTTACAGAGTTACAGTCGGATTTCTATATAACGAAGTCGCTAAATCCCGAAAAAAAAGTTCGTTATATAGAAAATTTATTATATAGAGGTTCATCTTTTAATATACACTTCATAAACCACATAAAACAAATATTTTAAATTCATAAACACTATATATTAAAAAAAAGCAATTATTCACATCTTTAAATTTTTTTTTTAAATATATGTTTATTTTATATAAATCTTGCCCATAAAAAAAGAAAGAAAAATTGCAAGGAAAAGAAGAAAAAAATGCCGAAGAATTCACTGTATTTTCAATAGTAAGAAAATAATTTTATACAAAAATTAATGAATTTTAAAGACATTTTATAATTTAAAGCATACAAGTAATATTAAACATACATTATTTTATAATTAGAACACGGGGACATGGGACAACTCCACTGAGGGTGAAAGAGGATATCGAAGATGTTTCTAGTGAACCTGGCAATGGGGGTTAAAGGTTGCACTTCTCGGATGAAACGTCCAGAACTCTATTGCTCTCATCGAGTTTGGATCTAATAAAACCAGTTCGAGATTTATGACCACCATAAAATGTGTTAAAAAGAGAATAACTTAATTTTTTTTCAGAAATACTTTTAAGATAGGAGAACAAAAATTGAATCACAAAAGAAAAAGTTCGTTACATAGAAAATGCACTTCGCTGTAGAGAGTTTATTTTACGAAGAAAATTGTGAAATGTCTTCAAGGTTCGAGGAAAAAGTTCGCTATATAGAAAAATTCGCAGTATAGAGGTTCGACTGTATTTTGTAAATTATTGAATGTCATTGCTGGAGGGGTTTAATTGTTTAAAAAGAGAAAATCGCATGCGTACTCTGCTTTTCCCCTTTGGTCCTATATTTCTAAGTAAAAAATCTTCTCTTATGAGAAAAATATTTCGAGTCCTCAAAAAAATGGCTTAAGAACTGAATGCTCAGAATCATCGTGTCAAATCGAAAGTCGAACATTATACCCCTGGTATTGTGGTACGAAAGAAAAGCGGTAAAGCAGCATAAAAATTAATTGTTAATCTTATTTTTCCTTTCATGCATATATCGGAGAACATTTTATGTATAGGTAGGTTTTGTAATTCTGAAAAAAAAATTTCGATCCACCTTAGTATGGACACTAAGTCTACACATCAAATTGGCTAGTATATTTTTTTTAGGGTAACAGGCTTTATTCGATTACAATTTTCTTAGGTTCAAATTCGGGTATTGTTTAAAAAAATATTGAAGCAATTTTTACTTACACAGTATATATTAAGGTGATCATTTTTTTTACAGTGAAAAGGAGGAGGAAAAATTTAAGAAAAATTTACAACTTAAATATATGAAACGTTTTATAAATTCAGACAAAAATACGCAAACATTCTTTTTAATTATTATCTTAAACGAGCACTTTTCCATTGAATGAATGTTTTTTGTCAACATATCATTTTCTATTATAACGGAAAATTCGGGCAAAAATATCCATCGTATTGAATTTTACGGTAGCTAAAATATTAACATTCAATTTTGTGTAATTTCTCACCAGTCACTTCACAAAAATCATTACCAGCTGAAAAACTCTTTCAACTGCTGCATTAGTTCCAGGGCAGTGTAAATTCAACGAGAAAAAATTCATTTTAATATGGAATGCGTTCACTTTTGAAATGGTTTAAGTAATTTCACCCATCTTTTACCATTTTCTCAGCATGTTGATATTTTCCAATTGTTCTAATTTATTAGAATTTAAATATACATTCAATCTTCTTTCTACTTCAAACAGACAGCTTTCATCGATTTTAATATCAGGCATTTCTTTCGTTAAAAACTCAACGTAATTTTAGATATCTGTTCAATTTACTTGCGGCAAAGTCAAAAAATTCCATTGAAAACTGTTATTTCGTGTGATAGTTGCTTTAGACCATTCTTCGAAATTTTTAAAACATGTTTGGTTCATCTCTGAATACAGATATTAAAAGATCAGTTTTAAAATATTGATAAGGAGGACACTTTTCGAAGAAGGACAGAACCTAAAAAACGAGGATGGTTGGTTACCTTATATATATGTATGTCAAAAACCCACAATTTGCAATGCCTTTTTGATATTGTATCATATATTTCAAACATTTCTTGTTAAGAAATACCGTATTTACTGGAATCTAAGCCGCCATGGATTCTAAGCCGCAGCCCCAATTTTCAAACTGTTTTTGTGAAAAAATGTTGTCATCGATTCTGAGCCGCATCCACAATTCTCTACACGCTTTTGAGAAAAAATATAAAAAAAATGTGTATAAGGTTCATCAATTACCGATATTTAAGAAATTTTCTTAAAACGTTAATGAGGAACAGTTAATAGTTAATTTATTTTACTAGCATTAAAAACTTTCAAATACATACATGAACCTACACAATTACTCTAACTGTAAGTATCATATTTCGAAAAGGATTCGTCATCCATTGTCACAGCAGACTTCGGTATTGGCGCCTTCCTCGCCCTTTTCTCACACGGTGTATATTTTTGCTGTTCTTTCAAGCTAACCATATGTAAAGAACATTATCAGTAACAATTTTTAATTATACATCATAATTGCTCATAACAAACCACAACGTTCTTAATTCTCAGTTATATATATACTATCGCTGATTATTAACCTTACTTATTTAAATTTCTTATTTATTTATTATTTGATCTAATTATTATTTGTAACATTTGTAACAATTTATTATTTGTAACATTTGACATGCTTTCTTGCCTCTGCATAGGTTGGAATTCTTGCAAAAGAAGTGACCACAACCGTAGCCCAGCCAGGAAGTTCAGGTTCAATGGAGGAATTGCATTAAGTATAATTATTGAATGTTGAGTATGTAGAAATGAATTTGTTATTGAAACTTACTTAATTTGATGCACTTTCAAGTCTACAAACAAAAATATTATATATGTATTGGAAAAATCTTTATGCATTAAAAATTTTAAGCATTGGTAAAAATAAAATACAATATACTTTTAAAGATCTAGTATAGGAATAGAATGTTATTCATGAACAAATCGAATTATTTTAAAATAAAAATGTACTGTGGCATAAACAACATTAATTGCAACAAACTTATGATATGTTTCAAAACTTCTGAAAATATGCTGAGGAAGAATTGAAAAATTGAAAATGAAACAATTTGTGGTACAAAATTAACCGCGGATGTACAGAAAATGATTAATTGAAACAATGATAATAATAAAAAAACAAAAATGCCAATTATATTTCACGCTATTTCGAGAAGTACATTTTAGTTCGTGGAAAGAATTCTAGACCACATCTGCATAAATCTTCTAACATTTCAATAAAATTAGCAAATCATGAAACCAAGCCATCTTGAGGAGTACACTTTAGCAGTGCATTAATGGCACTTCATCCACAATGAACCGCACATAAAATGCATCTAAAAGAATTCAATAAACTGCCACTTTTCAATTACTCTTCCGAACCACAATCCGAGGATTCCTCCCCATAATTGATGCTTCCCGAAGATAAAATGAATGTTATACCTTCAATAAATCAACTTGGGATGTAGCAGTTATGAGGATTTGAATAAGGCTAACGCTGTTTCTCTTCTTATAACAAATTGTAACCTAATAAAAGGATACGGGTGAAACTTTCCACTTCGCCATCGGTACATTATTGGGTTTTAGCTCGTTCTATTTATGGATATCACGATTCATCCACGTTTCGGGTCCTCACGTTGTTGACCTCCAACCAAGAAGCAAGAGAAGGCGCCATTCCTCGATAATTACAACACACGTGTAATTTATTCAGTGGAAAGGACCATTACAACATATCTGGCAATATATATATCGAGTTCCTCCATCTTCTTCTTCACCTTACTTCTTTTTTTTATATATATTTTTGTCTTCCACCGATTGGCAGCAGTGGTAAACACGAGTGACAGGAGCTAACATAAGATCTCATGACAGGAACCATTCCGTCTAATTGGCGAAAACCCAGCGACAAACTCAACGCTTGCGCTGTCGTTCCACATTACTGGCAGTCGGCACACCCAAAAAGTTGCCCTTTGGTACGATTCTCTTTTTTTCTTCTTTAACAGTGGTTTCATGCGTTTGACATTGATCTGGTGGATCAAAAGATCAAAGTGTAGCAAACCGTCTAAAAGAAACATAACTAGTTTGGAAAGAGGATATCTAACAGTTCTGAAGGTGATGTGCTATTAATATTTATCAAGGTTTTAAGCAATCAAACAAAAAGTCATTGACTTTTTGATACGGATTATAATTTTGTTTTGTAACTACTTATTTGTACTAGAAGTTCCACCCCAAATGTCGGTAAGAATATAATTTTCTAAAGAGAAAAGAAAAATAAAGTATGACCGCGTAAATTGAAGTATGCTGAAATAAAAATATTGCTTTATACATTTAGTTACCTAATGCTGAATGAGAAAAGGATTACATTTTTTATTCACTAATTAATTGCGAAAGCAAGATCGTAATAGCAAAACTTATTTATTAGGTACGAGTGAGAATCGCGTATAGTGTCAATTGTTCCATTCAAGTTATAAAATAAGGTTTTTCAAATAAAAATACGATTATTTCAATGATTTTTTTGAGCCTTATAATATTTGTTTAATTTTTCTCCACACGTTTTTAACAATAGTAGAAGTCTTAGCTATTCAAGTAACAATCATATATATATATATATATATATATATATATATATATATATATACAGGGTGTACAGAAACTCAACTTCATACGGGCATGGAGTGAAAGAGCTGGTTATATCAGTTCCTGGTTGGCGATGACTAGAATACTTTTGAAAATGTAGAAAAAGGACACATCATTAGGTATTGTGACCAGACATTTCACAATTTTACAGCGATTTTTCCACCAACGTCGTCTTACATAGCCATGTTATTAAGTACAGTCACAAAATGGGCAAAAAACTTCGCTGGTTTAGTTAAAATCAACGTAGTTTGTTTGAGTCGTAGTTTGAGAAAATGTCCCTTAACTTTGACTCTTCACAAAAAGTAAAATGTTAATTACTACCAAAGATAAGTCATTTACTAATGATTCCAAAATGGTACAACACTTGTGACGGGGCTTTACGAGTCTTTCTACTAATAGTCCTCTCGGGGGAATCTTTGGGCCAGCAATCATGTTATTTCACAGCCATCCCTCTCAAGAAGAAACCATGATATGCAGATTAGCTAGTTAAAGTTTAATGATCGTGAATTAGAAGGAAAAGGAGCGGGATCGCTGAAAGTAGTGCTGATACAGTAAGGATCAGAAATTCGCCGCGTGAATAAAGGACGGACTTTAAATATTAGAATAAATTAGGGAAAGTAGCATTGATTAAAGCTAAGCTATTCGGATTTTGTACGCTTATTCACATTGGGAATGAGCTATCTTTATATCGCTCCAAAGGTTCCCTTTATAGTTTGCTTGTCATAGAAAATTATCTTTGGTAATAATAAATTAGAGTTATCATGGTTAATCTGGGTCATCCATCTTTACCTCCAACAGATTTAGTTCGATTCGATGATGAGGGAGCGTCCCCAGGAGTGAGGCCTTTACACACTTAATACATTTCTTTAAACTAAATGACATTATTTTAAAACTTTAATCTTAAGTGTATACATCTCAAATTAAGCAATAAACTTAAAAATAAAAAAAAAGATAACAAATTTGTAATACTTAAAGGAATTTTGTGTTCGAAGTTGTTACCTTCTAACTCCTTTTAAACCAATCGAAAATGCAACCAAAGTACGCCAAAGATTGCTGAAGCAGTGGAAGAAATAAATTTAGCTAGTTGCTCATGCCTCTTCAAGCGATCACTTTTAAAAACTGTAGTGCCTATATTCGTGCCAAAGACAAACACTTCGAACATTTTATTCATTAAAGTATTTCAAAAATGCTTTCTGTTTTATTTATAGTATTGAAACACGCTAGTGTGGTGCTTCTTTCCCTGCTGTGGTACCCTCCTCGTGGGGAAATTGAGTTTTACAGGCGAGGTTCGCTTCCTAGCTTGAACTTGTACAAGCTTATGGAAACCCTAGAAGATACAATCAGTATTGCTAGATTGGCGACATTATCCCCCATGGTGACAAATTTGGAGGGGGGGATGATATCACCAAGGAACAATCAAGAAGTCTCTGGGATTGATCTTTCTGGATATTTCCATGTTATCTAAAGGTCAGTGGAGTTCAAAAGAGAATTCAGTTGTGCGCGTTTTATGCAACAAATGATTGACTTCATCTGTCTGAAATCCTCCTAGTGGAACAATTAAAAAAGCCGTTTCTGTAACGTCGTAAAGCTCGTTTACAACGAGTACATTTTTAGTGTTGTAAATAATCTGCTAATATGTTTCTTTGTGTATATAAGCCGATTTTTCTTTGCATTGTCATTTATTCATCTTTGTTCATTGATAAATTCGTAATTATTTAAAAAAGGGGAAATCTTCGACTGATTTACACCCACGCAAATTTGCAACAGTATTTAATAGGGAGGCATTTATATCTACATGTTTTATTTTCTAATTATTTCGGTCGTCTCAACATTATGTATGTGCCACTTGAAATTTGCATCCTCATAAACGAGTATAACTTCTACACAGTCCCGATATGTCCAGTTATTACATATTGGCTAACATAAATACATTTTCGAGGTAGGAAGGGGGGGGACAGTATTATGAAATTAAAAACTAACATAAAGAAAAATTTAGCTGGAATTTGTTTATTGGTGCTTATGAATTAATTTTAAGTGAGCTAGATGACTGTTGTCAAATTACTTTCTGCATTCTTCATAAAAAAGGAATAAATTGATATAATTTACTATGTACGATTTCTCAATTATTTTCTAATTTACACTCCAAATGGTACCAATTTATTTTGAGATAAAAACCACCCATTTATTTAATTTCAGCTAATATATCATTTTATTCATATCCAACTTGCATCTTTGAAGATATGTTTATCAGCCGAAAGCATCATATTAAAGTAAAATTTTATGTAAATATTTATTAAGCCACGATGCTATTTCCTTCAATACAAATCAAACTAATTACTTTAAGAGAGATCCATTAGACAATAATTTAATTTAATTTGCTGAGTATTTTAACTCGCTTAAAAGCTCAATTTATCAATTACGAATAGCAATGTAATTTAACTTGAAGCGTTTTTAACCACAACGTTATTTAGTAATAATTTACCGTCTAAAACAATCTTTTAATTCCTCTCCCGTTTGAAATGGAAGATGAAAAAACAGTAACTTCATTTGTAGAACACAGTTAAGAGTTTGATTTGATGTGATATTCCCTCAAGGCAAATCCAATTTAATTTGAAAACTGTCGCTATGGTTTCAATTTACTTCCTGAGCACAACAAGACATTCCTTATTTTTTTTCAACTGCGCGTCAGACATATCTTAGAACAAGGCAGAAAATATGTTTTTACAAACTCAAAATGGATTTAAAGTAATTTTCTGTAAGAAATATAATTTCATTGGAACTGAGTCAACACAAAATGTTAAAAAAAAAAAAGAAAGAAAGAATCGGGATAAAATAAAAGTATAGAAATAATTTTTTAAAAGCGTTGCCGTAGCTCCCGGAGGGTTTTCTATCTGCTGAAGGAGATATCAAATTACAGTTTTCATTTTCTACGTACCTAAGTAAAGTAAGAGGGGGAAAAAAAAGGAAAATTGTAGTCGTTGAAATTTTTCTTTCCTAAAAAGATAAAGATATAATCTAATTTATATACTTTGTCGAAGTTTCCCCCTTCTTTTCCTGGATTTGTCATAATTCTTCCGGCTGTTAAATACGAACAAATCCTGGACTCTATTTTCTCTTTATATAGCAAATTAAAGTGAAGAAAATGAAGAAGATAAAGAAAAGCAGAGTAGAGAAGAACAAAGTGTTCTCTATATTTTTTTCACTCTCTCCACCCCCTTGTTCCTAGTTCGCCTTCGAGAAATGGAGAGGGGAAAAAATCCCCGCTTTGAATCCAGAGGGGGTTTTAGGGAAGTTAACTGAATGAGCTTATCCTGGATCGAGCAATAAGTCTACATCCCTTCCAATTTGACCACTTTCTCAGATGGGCTAGACGGGTGATGAGAGTGTGATACTGGCTTAAGCACCTTTTCTCTGTAACAAAGAAAAACTCCAGTATTGTATTAACAATGTTAAAAGAAAATATGTTTTATTTTTAAAGTAATATATATCTTTGATTCTACTTGAATATTTTTTCAATGATAAATTTAGTAGATGAAGAGACAGAAGGTACTGTAATGAAATACTCCAAATAGAAGATTCTCTTGAAAAATAAACAAATGAAGTCGAGTATCAGTATCGAACGATTGAAATATTGTAACAGTATAAGTCAGGGGTGGCTCAGGTCGGACAAACCGGACCCCTGTCCGGGGTGGCAAATTGTAAAGATTTTGGATTGAATTAAAAATTTTTTTTTGTTACAAAAATGTGATATATTTTCTGAAATACTATTGGGTATGAATTTGATATTTCCTTTATTATGTCTCCCTTATTTTGCACTCTGTACGTTTAATATCAGTTTTCTTTTATGTTGAAATTTGTAGGGTTCCAGGTGGAATTATATGTTCAATCATGAAATTTAATAAGTTTACACATCTTTCACTAGTAACTTTCTATCCATTCCGGAGCGGGGTCACTACGGACATTCCTTTCACCCATATGACGTCCGGTGTAAACTATCCAAAAGGGGACAGGGACAATAAGAGGTTTTTTGTAGATAGAGTCACAGAAGAGATGCTTTATTTTAGAGTGTAGTTACTATAAGTTAAAATAAAAACGTTTGTGATTCCCACCATCAGTACACTTTTTTTAGAAGAAATTTAGCATGATAAAATGGACGATTTCTCCTCTTACATTTTACTCTTTTGAATGAATAACAGGTAATTATATCATTAATTTCAAATTATTTTGAATTTCATTTAAATTATTTATATATATATATATATATATATATATATATATATATATAATATTAAGCTGCCTAATATTTTTATTCTCAAGAATTATTCAAGTTTTATAAGTGTGTGAACAATTTATCCTTTTTTTTAATTATAATTTTTTGGTTTGGAGAGAGGGGAGGTGTTTCCCTTTTTGTCCGGGGCTAAACCAAGGTGAACTAAAGAGAACGACATAAGAGCGTCATCTTACAACATTAAAAAATAAATAAAAACAGAAACTGTAGAGAGAAATTAATTTTTAAGAAAATAGAAAACAATCTGTTTTTTATACTAAAACGTCTTCCATCTCTGTATTTATTTCCAGAAGCTGCATAGGGCTTCATTTGAGATTGAGGAATTTTACATGACGCTATAAAATCTTTCAATTTATTTAAAATAATTATCATACCTGCCTGATTTTAATAAAATTCTAAGTCCGTAGCCCCGTATTGCTACTGAGCCCGACTTTAATAATCAATCAAAACCAAGAATCTATATGGGATAATACCTCTGAATAATATGGATTGGTTGGTTTGTGTTATTGGGTAAATTGATTGCGTATAACTGCAGTGGAACGATAAATGAGTACCAAGCTTGCTTGAGGACTTAAACACCGGGGGTCTCGCTTCAGACTGACCACATGATTGGGACATCTGTTCATGCACCTCAGGACCCAATGGTCACGTATACTGGGCTGGGCACAGTAGGTCCTGGCCCTCATGGGCTGTTACGCCACTGAGTTTGAGTTTGATTGTGTATTAACGCCACATAATGGTGCACACAGGAATTTTTTAAGGAAGGGGGGGGGGTCGAGGGGGGAATTCCACCATTCTCGTAGCATGCTTCAATACGCCGCCCAACATATTCTTTTGATTTATGTGCGACACTGATGCCGCAACACGACAGCTATTGACAACGGACCTTGAAATTTTGAGCTACAATCAAATGAAGTGGACAACACCCAGGTGGGCACTTCACACAGCAAAATCCCTTACCACGCCCACAATAAAACTTCGAACCAAGACAGATTTAAAGGTTTCAACCTCACTACTCGATGGGTCTTTAGTGACATAATTAGGGCTAAGTTAAAAATTTGAAGATAGAACAGAAGAAATTTTTCTATATATGTATATGTTACTAGAGATTGAAAAAAAGATCTTATTCTTTACCTGTCCAGGCAAACATTATTCAGTCGTTTTCATGACCATGGATGTTAGATTTCCTGTTGTTTGGTGACTGAAAATTTAAAATCATTCCAAAGACTTCCCTTCCTTCCTGTTTTCCTTGGGATTGATCCCAGTCATCCTTTTTAAAAACACAAACAGAAGCTCTAGAGGGAAATTAATCAGTAAAAGAGGGAAAACAATCTGTTTACTCTTCATTCCTAGGTCTTCAGTCTCTGAATTCATTTCCGGAAACAAAGAGGAAAAGCAACGAAGGGCTTCACTTGATTGAGTTAATCGCATGACACCTTAAAACTGTTGCTTTACTTTGAGTCATTTCCGTTTCACCCAATACAACTCTACACATATCCACTAGTAATGAATTATAATACAAACTGTAATTTTTTTTTAAATAAAAGAGCAAAGATATTTATTGCCTTTGATCAGAGTTGTAGTGATTACATGGTTGGTTATAAGGGATGTAGAGCAACATAGGCTAATTATCCCCAAGTGGTTTAGATAATATCAGAGGTGTAACGGAGAATATTAGCGTCCTCCTGCAAAATCAAGTTTGGGGCCCCATGCTGGATCTTATAAATGATTGCAAAACCATAATGTCAGGTTTTGGGGCCCCTGGAATCCTGCTTCCCTCCCCTCCGCGATGTGGGAGTGTACGTTAAGCAACCGGATAATATACTTAAAGAAAAGCTGTATTATTAAGAAAAAAACTTTGCATATATCTCTATTTTCCCCAGTGGCGTAACATACACATCCGCAACTCCCACATTGTGGGAAGAGGTAGGGAATTTTGGGGGCCTAAAGCCTGACTGAAGTCAAGTACGTGTTTGGGCTTGGGGCAAAAACCTGACTTTGCAGAGGGGCCCCTAATATTCTCCGTTATGCCACTGATTTTCCTTCCTTCCTCCATAGCTTGACAGCCCTGGGTGGGCCTTGGCCTTCTCAAGAAGCCTTTTCCAGGCCATCCTTTTTCCTGCTAGTGTTCTCCAATTTTTAGTTCTCAAAACTAGAAGATTTTTTTTCAAGATCATCAATCCATCTAAGATTTGGCCTGCCTTTTCTCCGTGTGCTAATTGATTGGGCATTGAAGACTTTCTTTTAGTGGTGCGGTCTTCGTCCATTCTGACAACGTGGCCTGTCCATTTAATTCGTTGTATTTGGATGAAGTTAACCATGTCAGAGATTCATTATATGAGTGATAGAGCTCGAATATTCATCTTCTCCCCGTTCCATTTTCTTGAATTCCTCCAAAATTAAATCTTAAAATCTTCCTTTCGTAGATACTTATCATCTTCGTGATTTGAATCAAGTTTCACAAGCGTAAGTTAATACTGATCTCAAAAGACTTTTATACAATAGAACCTTTGTTTCTCTTTTGAGTAAATTCGATTTCATATATATAGATATATTCGCGTTACATTAAGACATTCATTAGCCATAGTAATTCTCTATTGGATTTCAGTAGGACAATCGTTTCAATTGTTAGTTGCCGAACCTAAATAAGCGAAACTGTCAACAACTTCAATTTCTTTATATTTATCGAACATAAATGTCTGCCAATTACAGTCAATGTACATGATAATTTTGGCCACAGGTAGATAACGAGATTGACATCTAGGCTGCGTCAACCCAGTTCCTATATTCCTGTCACCCTAACGTGATGTCTTTTACATCTCAACTGATTTATACTCTGCATCAGCTTCTCTACACGGCGTTTATTGAAATCAGGACTCGAACACGTAGCTCGACCAAAACATCGCCGGCCATGAACTAATAGTCAAAATAACATGATTGACACACAGTCAAATATATACCTTTTATATCTATTATTCAAATTTATTTTCTCTTCCATTCTCTGTTATGGAATATTTTGCTGAATAAGCTTGCGTGCATGCTGAATGCACTGTTTCATAGCCCTCCCCGTCACTTGACCGCGGTTAAAAATTATGAGGTCCGTCGCCAATAGCCTTCTCGTAATTTCGAGTGGAAAAGTGAGTGAATATTAACGTCACGCTATTCAGCTACTCGAGGGCTTTTGGCGATGGACCTCGTCATTTTGAACCATGGTCAAGGGATGAAGACAACACCTGAGCTGGCACTGCCCTCTCCTAATTTCCACACCACACCATTGGGAGGACGTTTAAGTATTGATAGATTTAACATGAATCGCTCCCTTACACGGCGGGTATTCAGCGGTACTAGGCTTGAACTCATGACATTCTAGCCACGAGTCCATTACCTTCACCACTAGGTTACTACAGGCATTCATGTAAGTTCGAAGTGCGGGGCTAATAAAGAATCAACCAATTAAATGAATTCGTGTCCTAGCAATGTGTCAATGAATCATGCATTCGAATTTTGATCCATGAAAAAACCGTAGAGAAAAATAATAAATCTGTTGAGATTACAATACCTACCTTGACATAGTGTAAAAAATTAGGAAAGTGGGGGCTCACATGTCATTCTTCCCTCCCTCCCCCTTCACCAGGGTAAAAGGAACGAGGTAAGTCCCCAATGGCCTAACGTGTTAAAAAGGAATGTTAAAAGAAGATTTATCTATCTATCTTTATTTTTTTTGTCTACACTCTTCCCCCAAAGAAAAATACTTAATTTTCTCTATGCATGTGGAAAACGATTTTCTGATTTCGGGGTGGTTTGACCCTTACAGCTTTTAAAAGTTCAAAAAAATTATTCAAATGTGTTAAATAGTTAAATTTTTTCCGTCTGCTGAACGAGAAAAGTTTGAATTCCTCCTCTTAAAAAAAAGGAAAATTATGCGTACATATACATTATTTAAATATCCCTATAACTCAATGAATCCATGACATAATTCCTATTAACATTATATTAACATGTCAAGACTACAAATGTATCATTTTACTAATGGAGCCTAAAAAGTTCACTAAAATGTCATTAATTTCATCTCTTAAAGTAACATTGTATATTGTTGAGAGTAATTAGCTATATTTCATTTCTGAGAGTTAATTGATTTTTCTAATTATTTTTTACTCCCCTTTTCTTAACTTCACCTTTTTTATTTTATTGTTACGTTTTTCCTTTTTCTACTTCTTAAACTCCAAGCACGTTGCGCAAGATTTCAAATTTGTTTCAGGCCTCTTCGCTACTTGGTAATCGATTTGGTGTAAAACTGGTTTTAAAGATTTATTTACATTAGTTGAAAGGTTAATATATAACGGTTAGGAAAGATATTTCCTGAGGAATATTCTATAAAATGGCCTGGCGTAACAATATTGCCACTATGTGGCAATCATTCAACTAAATTTTCAACTTCATAACACTAACTTTTTCACAACTCATTTTTTTTATCCAATTTACTCTTTAATTGACAGAACAAGGGTGGAACAAAAATTGGAAACTTTTGTAAAAATTTTAAACATTATTTAATATATATATATATATATATATATATATAATTGAAAAAAATATGTGTGTAAAAATATAAACTGATATTGTCTGTCTGTTGATTTGATTAATTGTTTATTAAAGTCACATTCTGAAGCAAAACGAAGGCTATTGGGGACACAATTTTGAATTGAGATCAAGTGATGAGGACGACACCTGCGCTGGTAACAAACCAACGTGAGGATTTTGCAGTGACGTAACGGAGATTTTAGGGGGCCCCTGCAAAGTCAGATTTTGGGCTCCAAGCCGGATCTTACAAAAAATTGCAAAACCATACGTACTTGGCGTCACTGTTAGACTTTGGGCCTCCTAGAATCCTGGCCCTCTCACGATTCGAGGGTTGCCTTGGTGTACATTACGCCACTGGGATTTTGAGCCTTGACAGATACAATGCCCACAGGTGCCCAAATGTTCACAGTGGTGTGAAGATTTATATCCATCACAAGAACGAGTAAGTGTTTATTGACATCAAACGCAAAACAGCACAAAGACAATTTGTGACGGACGACGATGAGTATGAAACCTGAACTAGAACCTAACTCTCCCTGCTTCCACACCATGCCAACGTGAGGACTTTGAACCTCAACAGATTTAACTTCTATCAGCTCCTTTGCCCGACGAGTCTTCAATGACATCAGAACTATTACTCGTGACTTGACAACGCCGGTGACAAGTTTGCGACCATAACTCCTAGCCTTCCTCGGCCACGACACGGCAGAGGGAACACTGACCACAAATTCGTGACCATGACTAGTCGACCAGAGCAGCCACTCTGTTTGTTGGAATTAAATGGTAAATATCACAAAGTTAGAATATCACAATTTTCAATAAAATTATTATATTATAAAAAACCCACTGTTCCTTATACCTTTATTATATTATTTTACAATTAAATATACTTTAAATAAATGGTATATAACCTTTAACTACCATTTATTATTTTCTTAAATAAAACATAAGGTAATTCGGGGAAGACGCCAGTTTGTTAGTAGTACTTTTATGCATCGATAGAGGGCAATTTTGAGCCACTTGTGTGAAGAGTCTGGTCCGACATTGAGTGTGGCTTGTGAATTTATCTGAATTAATCGTTTTTAACCTGCCTTATTTTTTGATCTTTCAAACTTTGAAAGTGGTGAGTACAACTTTTAAAATATTCCGTTCCTCATATTTAAAGTTTATAAATGTACTTGTTATTTTAAGTAAGATATTAACAACATAAGTGAGTTACATATACCATGCATGTACAAAAGGCCATAACACTGCAGCAATACAGAAATAAGCGTGGGTGGCATCTGCCCCCTATACTTGGGGGAAGACGCCTCATGGTTCAGAAATAAATGAAATGAAATGAATTTTTTTTTCATTTTATAACACTGTATATTATCGTATAAAATATAACTACAAATAATAATCAGGCTGCGAGGATGACACAGGGGATCTCCATAGGACGAGGATGTGCAGGGCTGAAGTCGACTACTACTTCAGCCTCCTGTAGATCGTTCTGCAGGAGAATTCTTTTTTTAACAAACTAATTATGAAAGAATTTATTTATTTTTGTTTTTCCATAGTTATTGCTATTTCATATTTAAATTAGTAATGCTTGTCTTATTTTTTTTACTAACTGTGGTGTTGTTCTATATTACTCCATGACAGGTGGCAACTTCAACTTCCCCATGAATATGGGGGAGATGCTACAATTAAATTAACTTTTTAACATTAAATTTCTTATTTATTTTCATACTAAAAAGAGAATTAACTTGTATACATAACCAATTAAATATTAAAAAAATAAAGTATATTTTTTTCATGGTCTTGTTATTTCAATTTTCAATGCACTAATCGAAAAATCCTTAAATGTAGCAACTTCCCCCAATTTACCTTAATCCTTTGAAATTATTATTATTTTTTTTATAAGATTCTGTGGTGAAATGAGGTACAATAAAAACATTTCTAAAGAAAGAAGATACCAAAATAATTATTCAAAAAGTTGATATTTCATATATTTTCAAATTGGCAGTAATGAAAACATGCGTTTTGTTTTAAAATAGAATGAAGAGCCTAATGTGAATATAAAGAGATCTAAACATCTTAAAAACTTTTTAAAAAATATTATAGTCTAAAGCACGGGTGTCCAACCCAAATGATCTTTTGGGCCACTACAGAAAAACATTATGATCTCGCGGGCCGCATATAAATATATGTACATTTATATCAGATTTGGAAACAAAAAAAAACATTTATTGGAGTGAAAATTTAAAACAAAATGAATTATTGTTATTGTTTTCATTATTTTTCATGTTTACCCTCAGACAGATAATATAATAATGTTTATATAATAAAATGATCAAAAAATGTTTAAAATATTACAGTTGCCCTTTTCTTGAAAATTACGGAGTTCCTTTTGAATCTTTCGTTACTCATTGTTGAAATTTGATTGTGCTGTCATTCGCAAACAATGAACTATACATTGCCTTTTATCTTAACCGTCCTGAATATTTTTTTAAACTTAAAAAACATCTCCGACTGCCTTTTGCTTTTTGGGCACTCCAAACAGAAAAGGAAGAGGAGATATGAAAGTCGCACACACGGAGAATCATGTACCATCCATAGTAAAGAATATGCATAGTGCAATTCTGAATTTATTATTATAGAAAAATCAAATATGTATCTGTTTGATAAAATATAAATTTATTTTAATATAAAGGACATTTCTATCATCAAAAAGGATTTATTTTAAAACAAGAACAGTTAACAGGCAAATACATTGTAGAATTAAATTTATAAATTTCCCCTTAGTTAAATTTCAAAATGAAAAAACCTCAAGAACCTGATATTTAAAATTTTTTTAAAAAGAGTTGGCGGGCCGCAACTTAAGTAGTGGCGGGACACAAGTGGCCCGCGGACCGCGTGTTGGACACCCCTGGTCTAAAGCATGCTTGTTAAAAGTGTGACCCACAGGCTGCAACCGGCTCAAAAGCCTTTAAAATGCGGCCCTAACGCAAATTATAAAAATATTTAAAATTACACATTTTTTATTCAAAAAGTAAATGTGTGAAATATTTTTCATATATAATCGATTCGTTGACATTAATTTTGAACTAAAAATTCAAATAAAAGGATCTTAGTATGGCCATGAGAATTTACGATTCAAATTATGTGTATCCATTCGACGGCATCTTTATAAAATCCAAACTAAATGAAATGAAACTTTTACAAATTTAAAATAAATATGTACCTATACATAGATAATTCAAATTAAAAAAATTATAATAAAAAGGAATTAATTTATTTTTAATAAAACTATATAGAGTAAATTTTTATTTCAATTTGTAAAAAAAAAATATTGTATGTGTGGCCCAGCAAATTTGTTGTTGTTGCAATTTGGCTCTCAAACGTTCATAGTTTAGACACTCATCGTCTAAAGGAAAATAATATATATATTCTATATATATTTAATCTCCAAAATTTATTGAGTGCTATTTAATTTGGATTTTAAAAAATCAAACAAAATTTTAACAATTTATAAATTTATTTTTGCATATTTATGTAATAATTATTAAAAAATTGATAATATATATATATATATATATATATATATATATATATATATATATATATATATATATAAATATAATATAATATAATATAATATATATAATAATATAGCAGTAAATAAATTAAAAAGAAGACTAATAAATCCTAAAACATCTTAAGATCAAACCGAAAATACGAAGAACATGGAACCATTACAAACCAAAAAAGAGAAATATAGCTAGAGTGGAAAAAACTATTATGATTTCCCGAGATTTCACTGGTTTACTGGTTTAGGAATAATATATATATGCAGTGGCGCACACATAGGGGGGGGGGTCCTGGGGGTCCGGACCCCCCCAAAAGCCCTTGATTTTTTTTCCGATTGATTATAATTCTAAGTATGTAGTACGTAAAATTTAATTAATTACTTTTTATTAACGATTAATTTTATTAATTAATGCTAATTATTTATTCAAAATTAGTTTTTTACTGTGTTTCGTTCCCGAAAATCAACAAAATCAAAAGGAGCATGATACAAGAATGGTGAACTTTCGACCCCGGACCCCCTTGAAAAATTCCTGTGTGCGCTACTGTATATATTCATATATATATATAATTTTTACAGTTTTAACTATTCAAAATATTTTCATCATAATGCTATATGCTAAATATTGTATATATTGCTAACATCTACAATACCCGCATATAATTAAAAATTGTTTTTTATTAAGAATATATACACACGTAATTTTTAAAATCAAACCTTTTTCAAAGCACAAAAAGTATTCGCTGTTACTTTACATGTTTTATTACGATTTACAAGGAGAAATACTTAATTTATAAAGAAAACTCCAAGTACATTTATAAATTTTTAAAGTTGATGGGAAACGTAACTTCTTTCTCTCTCTCCAACAGAAAAAAAAGACTAGATGTAAATTATTTTTTTGAGAATGAATTATGAAAATCTATCAAACTGATTGCTTAAAAATTAGTTAGAAATATTTCAAAAGTACGGTCGAAGTAGAATTTCATAAAAATATTAAATTAAAAGTACTTTTGAAATTAAATTAAGAAGCTATTTTTTTTAAATCTCCCCCTCCCTCTCTTTCCCACAACACACTTTTAAAGTAAAATAGATTAAATTTTCTATTATTTATGCCTCCGTTCACGAGGACAAAAATTATGCATTCTAAAGTGGAAACTTAAAAGTCAGAGTTAATTGTTTGAAAAGAATTTCTATGTTTAAATCTAACAATGAAAGAAAAAAAATGTTAATGAAATCAAAGAAACTCATTTCTTAATCGAAAAATTTCTTTATATATAAAAAAAAAAACCATCTCCCTTTAAAAGTGTTCCACAAAAATTCCTCACGTTTCGAAGCACCGGACACATCCCACCACCCACCAAACGATTTTTTAGTAATGAAATTTCCTTTTACAATTACCACGGTTTTCCTCACGAATTTTAACTTCGGTTCCACGACATTTCATTGGTTAATCATCAATGAACCTAGAACGGGGGAGGGATGAAGCGCAAGGGGGTGGCCGAGCGGTTTAATTACGGCAGATGGTGCAGTTCAGGTACAAAAAAAGAAAATGTCAGAACATAAGAAGGGGTAATGAGAGAATGCAATTACGGGTTTTTGTAACGTGGGCGGCATGGTCAGCCAAAATCGTCTGCGTGCTGCAACGAACTAATTAATTTGGGGGTGGGGGAGGATTAGAACGTCAGACGAATAGATTTACTTCACTACCACGCTTGACATGAGCAACTTCTTGCGAGCTGCCACTACCAGCTTTCGAACTAAAGTGTAAATCGATAGCAGCTAAATGTTGAATTTTCGCTAATTTTTTACTTAATTGTTAATAACTAATTACGGGCTTCACTTTAACCGACAGTTGTTAATTTGATTTTTGTGGGTAAAAGTGTTTTTGGCTTTTTTAGGGGGTTGTGGCAATTTATTTTGACGGTGTTTCAAGCGTGATGTTGGAAACACCTCAAGTTGTGGAGATAATTGATTAATAATTTGCTATGTACAAGTTGTGCTCAGGTAAAAAAAAAAGTCAGGCGATTTTTTTTTGGCTTAGGAGATGATGAAGTGATTGATTGTATATACGGTTACCTAAAATAAATATATGAATGCTGATGTTGCCGACAGAGAGAAGTATGTAGGTAATTATTAATAAATTATGCAATGTGACAAGTTATTTAATTCCATCTTTTAAGTAATGCATTTATTAATAAATTAAATACTTAAAGAGAGATGTATAACGGAAATCATTAAAGATGCTTTTATTCTGTAGTTTACACAAAGTAAAGATTTTTCTTGCTTCAATGCTCCTTTTTACGGAGGCATAAAATTGATTCATAAATAATCTAAATTAACTTATTTCGGACAACACATACGATTTGTAAGACATAATAATATTGAATTAAACAATCATATTGTGTTTAAAAATTCATTTTTTAAGATAAATATTAAATTTTGTTATTTTTCCGAACTTTGCTTGCAGAATGGAGAATGTTTCAGTTTTGTCAATAAATGAAATTAAAATTTTTATTTAGGATTTCTTTTTCCTTGATCTCAGATGCGATTTGGTACAAAACAATTTTAATGTTAACTGCCTGGAATTAAAAATTGGTTGTATTTTTGAATTTAAGAATATATTGAAGTAAGTTCTGCTGTTATATGGCTGTGCAGTTAGTACACACTAATAAAAAGGTCGATTTTGTATGAAATTTTCAGAAAAATTTTAAGTTATTAAGTTATTATAATTCTAATATTTTTTTTAAAAAAAATATCTGCTTTACTTTTGATGTTAACAGCTCATTTTGATTGCGCATAGAATCCCTCCTATGTTTTTGTAATAGTTCAGGTGAAAAATAAAATAAAAATTTAAGCACGCAATATATGGATTTTACTATGTTGAAAATTTCAGCAAAAGTTAGCAACAACGAAGCGCATGAACTGATTGGTTAGAAACACGAGACTGCATTTATCATGTGACTATGAGGTCACATGAATACATGAACTGATTGGCTGGAAACACGTGGCTGCAATTATATGGCGTCCTATTCACTTGATAACATCGCTGTTGTCAATCTATCGTTTAAAAAATACGTATTTGTCAACAATAACGCACATATGTAAGAAAATATACGTATAAATTTATAATCTTTACCCAATTATCAAATTTGTCACGTGCAAGTGCAAACATGTGCTTGGAAAATAAAATCGTATAAAAGCACTTTATAAAAAAAGCGAATCGTAATTGATTAACTTTTAATTTTGAAGACAATACATGAATTTTATATTCTCAGTAAAAAAAAAAATACTTCATTGTTTTTAATATGTTCTTATAAAAGATCGGAACGAAGAAAAAAATTTTAAAATTAAATTGAGATATAAATAAAAATGGCTGTTATCCGCCAGCTTCGATGTTAGTGTATTAATTATTGATATTTATGCATGCGATTGTATTGAAAAATCTCTATAATTAACTCTTAGCTCTTGATTTAAAAAGATATGACGAGTTTCTAAAATAGAAGTAAAATTAACTTTTCACTCCCGTAACCCCTGCTCTAAAATGGATTTCCGTAAAACCCATTTTTAGTGGATCTTTGCTAATATTTCAAAAACGGACTCCGTAAGCCTCTTGAGAATCGGTTTCCGAAACACTCGTTCTCAGCGGATTTCTCCTCAACAAAAGAAATATACTTACCAAATTTCAAATAAATTGGTGTCAGAGTTCAAAAACAAGGATTTCTATCTATAAAACCTTTTAAACCTTCACAATCCTCTTGGGGGTATGGATTTTTGCAAAACCTTTCTCAGCTGATCTCTATTCCATGAAAGGAGTGAGTGAGTGAATATTAACGTCGTACTGTTCAGCTATACGAGGACTTTTGGCGACGGACCAAGTAATTTTGAACCATGGTCAAGTGAAGTGGATGACACCTCAGCTGGCACCTCTTCTCCTAACTACAACAACCTCCTAACTTCAGCTCTCGACAGATTTAACGTGCTACACGGCGGGTCTTTAGTGGTACTGGACTCGAACTCATGACATGCCTGCCATGATCCGATACCTTGACTACTGGGCTACCTCCATGAAAGGATCATGCTTGCCAAATTTCAAGTCTGTAGGTCTAGTAGTTCGGGATATATCGTGATGAGTGAGTCGCTTTTCTCTGTCACAGATACAGATATAAACTGCTTTAACATGTCATCAAGAACCATGTCAGAAAAACTATATTTCTCAAGTCAAAAGTTTCAAACTCTAGAAAAATAATTCTTGTTATAGATAATTATTGCAAAGAAAAAAAAATAAGTAAAAAGATAAATAATCAAAGTAAAAAATAATCATCAGCCTAATTTTAATTTCGAGAAGTCCTTTTCCTTTCCCAGAAGAATGGAATGTATCCGCCAAACTTCATCGAAACATAACGCTGTAATCTCATTTGGGAGCGGGCACTTTGCAATTCCTTCTAAAGCGGTTGTAAATAGACATTGGCAGAGGAAAAGAAGTAACCCTTAATTTGATAATGGACTCCAAAGAAGGGGGATCCGACACAAAAGATTTTAAGACTCCCTCTGCTGACCGGACGCACAAAAGGAGTTTAGAGTTGGGGTCCGGCAGGTCTTTGTTTCCAACTGTTTTATACTTCTTTTTTCACAGCTTTTCTATGTATATAACGACAAACTTCGTTAGTACCCTCTGCGTCACTCTGTGCCTTCTTCTTTATTTGTTCCCGGGAAACAAAGTGTAGGGTAAAAGATTCTGAGTTTTATTCTCTTTTAGGAAAAAAAATCTTTTTTTTTCCTTCTGAAAGGCGTAACCATTAGACACACTCTCCACAATTATATCGCCTGCTTTCAGATTTCGTTTTTTTGCCATTGAAAACTTTGGCTTAAAGTGAATACTTTCGAGAGTTTTGTTTTATTATGAAAAGCAATTCTTTTTTTTCTTTATTAAAATTAATAATAGATATAATAAAAGAAATAATCTCATTAAGGTTGTATATATATATATATATAATAAATGAAAAGTGGTTTTGTTATTTCATAGCGTACATCAAAAAAGTTTTAGTACTATTTCTCTCTCTCTCTCTCAGGAACCCGAAAAGACTGGAGATAATTTTCTACGACTGGATAGTTAAACAAATTCCCCTCTATCCTCTCTCTAACAACCCTCCTCTCATCTCTATCTCACTCTTCTCTTTCACATCTCTCTCGACTTTCTCTTACACCTCTATCTCACTCCTCTCTCTTGAATCTCTCTCGCCTTTCTCTTACACCTCTATCTCACTCCTCTCTTTTGCATCTCTGTCTCACTCCTCTTACATATATCTCTTCTCTGACATCTCTACCGCTCCTCTCTCCCATCTTTCTCACATTTCTCTCCTCTCTCCCATCTCTATCATTCTCTCTCCTCTCACACCTCTCTATCATTCTCTCTCCTCTCACATCTTTATCACTCTCTCATCTCACATCTCTCTATCACTCTCTCTCATCTCACATCTCTATCACTCTCTTCCCTCACATCTCTCTATCACTCTCTCTCATCTCACATCTCTATCACTCTCTTCCCTCACATCTCTATCACTCTCTTCCCTCACATCTCTATCACTCTCTACCCTCACATCTCTATCACTCTCTTCCCTCACATCTCTATCATTCTCTTCCCTCACATCTCTATCCCTCTCTTCTCTCACATCTCTCTCTATAACTTTCTTCTCTCACATCTCTCTCTCTCTCTCTTATATCTCTATCATATATATCTCTCACTATGTTCTTCTCTCTCAGACACACAGGCATATTAATTCTAAATTGCAAATCTAGCTCAATGCTAAGGCAAGAAAATGTGAAACCAGTACAGGACAAAATTATATACTCTTAGATTTCAGACTTAGTCGTGGCCATGATAGCTGAAGAGTCATGGTCGCGAAATCGTGGCCACCATTTTTGAGTCATGGGTTACCTTGTGCCCCAAAAGATGTGTGCATAGAAGCTAAAAAACGTTAAATCTGTCGAGGCTCAAAGTATTCTCATTGGCATGGTGTGGATGTTTGGATAATGGGTTGTTAATTAAGGTGTCTTTCAAAGTGCAAACTAAATTAATCAAAAGACTAAGACATCAGATTCAAGTATGATTTGAAATCATCAACCAACCTCTTTATTTTCTCGTATGAATGGATTAAAATAAAATTAGTAGAGAAAATACAGTTTAAAACAAACTTTCAAAAACTAACCTTAATTTATAATATAAATCTCTACGTTTTGATTTGATTTACATAAATATTAACATCACATTTTGAAACCACACTAGGGCTATTGGCGACGGATTTCGTAATTTTGCCCATTTGTCATGGGACGAGAGTGGCACCTGAACAAATTCCGCCTACCCAAACCATTCCTCTAAGTTTTCATGAAGACTTAGAACCATGAGAGATTTAAGCAGAATTAATCCCGGTCTTCACGGTGGATCTTTAGTTGGCTATGATAGTCGACATGGTCGACATTTTTTAGTCGACATGACTTTTTCAAGAAGCCTCTTCCAGGTCAGCCTTCTTCCTGCTAGTGTTGTCCAATTTTTAGTTCTCAAAACTAGGAGATCTTTTTCTAAGCCATCAATCCATCTTAGATCTGACCTGCCTTTTCTCCATGTGCCAATTGGTTGGGCATTGAAGACTTTTTTTAGTGGTGCGGTCTTCGTCCATTCTGACAACGTGGCCTGCTCATTTAGTTCGATGAACTTTGATTAAGTTAACTATGTCACATTCTTTATATGAGTGATAGAGTTCCAAAAATTTTTTCTTCTCACCACGTTTCATTTTCTTGAATTCCTCCAAAAACAATTCTTAAAATCTTCCTTTCGTAGATACTTATGTTCTCATCTGTTCGAGACATGGACCAAGTTTCACAAGCAGAAGTTAATACTAACCTTAAAAGACTTTTATGCAACGGAACCTTTGTTTTTCTTTTGATTTAATTCGATTTCGTACGTTTTCGTATTCCATTAAGAGATCTATTTAGCCATAGTGATTCACTTTTAGATTTCAGTTGTACAACCGTCCCTATTGTTAATTTCAGAACCTAAATAAGTGAAACTGTCATAAACTTAAAAATTACGTTCTTCAATTTTAAAGAGGGAATTGTAAAAACATGATCTAGTGTAAGGCATGTATTTGGTCTTATTCTCATTGATTCTCAGTCCTATCCTGAGGACCAGTTCTCTAAAGATAAGAAGTCTTAGTGCGGTGGGTTTTCGAGAAATAGTTTCAATGTCATCCGCAAACTCCAACAATTGTATTGATTTATTAAAGATATAAGGAATGAATATCAAGAAAATAGTTAGCGAATCTCAAAACAAAAGTCGTAGTCTCATCGCTGCTTTTGTAATATTTGTAATTTGAACCGGTGTTATAGGCCTATTTAGGATTTCTTTTGAAACTGTGAATAAAAAAAGGCATCTGTGTGTGGTTGTATCAAATAAATAACTTTTTTAACTAGTAATAATTTTGACTGTGTTTTAAATAATAATCATTTCAACTATTTTAAATAACTATTAATAATCATTTTAACTGCTTTAAATAAATTTTATACTAAACAAAAAGTTCATATAAAGGGGATTCAGGAAAACGAAGTTTAGTACAAAATTTTAGAATATGGTCGCAACCAATCAGCGCTTGTTTTACCAGATTAGTACCTTCAAAAACCTTTACCAACACAGGGGAAAAAATTAGATCAAATCCTATAACCTTCAGACACACATCCCAAGCTCTTAATTGAGCAATTTAAAATTTAAACGAAACAGGATATAAAAAAAAAGAATAAAATTAAATGGTCCACCCCTTTTTCCTTCACATCAAACAACGACTGCAGATGATGGCAATTTTCCACGCGGGAACCCCTCGATTGGAAATCTCACGATTGTTTTAAGTCTCTTTCATTCCCACCCTTGAAGATGAAGAAGGACGGATCGTTAATTCTTCAATGACTTCGCAATCTAAACACTGCGATGACAAATGCCACGTTTCTCAAGCAATCGTGTGAACAATTATTAGTTTAGATACGCATCCAGAACTTTTATTCCCAGAATGGAGAAGATTTTGGAATGCTTGATGAATTTTTTTTCACGCTTTCCCTCTTTTTTTTTCATTTGTTTTCTCTCTTTTTTTTTCTTTTCCCACTTGTCTGAAAGGAATTATTCATTCGATTTTTTTCCCGCTTTAGTTTTTGAGTTAATGAATGAATGAATGATTATAAAACTCCTGAGGTATAAAATAGATCAGCGATACTGAACCTGCGGCCCGGCGGCCTTTTTTGAGTGGCCCGGTCATAGCCCGTTGCTCTAAGAAATTTAAATATCGGAGAACAATGTACAAAAAATTTAACAGGAAATTCTGTCAATCAAGCAATTAAATATATCAATTTTGCCATCAATTTGTTTTGTTAATAGCAAGAGGCTTAGTGATAAATAAAAGGTAATCGAAATTATTCCATAACTCCGTAAAAATTCATAAAAATATTTATTTTTGTGGGTGTGTCTGATAGAAAAGTTAATATATTATTAAAATAAAAGCCAAACATATGAGTTTTGGTATTTTGATCATCTTTGTTTGTCAGTGTTTCTTTGGTCTTATAGATAGTGTGCAGTGTTTCTTTGGTCTTATAGATAGTGTGCAGTGTTTCTTTGGTCTTATAGATAGTGTGCAGTGTTTCTTTGGTCTTATAGATAGTGTGCAGTGTTTCTTTGGTCTTATAGATAGTGTGCAGTGTTTCTTTGGTCTTATAGATAGTGTGCAGTGTTTCTTTGGTCTTATAGATAGTGTGCAGTGTTTCTTTGGTCTTATAGTGTGCTTTTTTCATTATCCGCATGTTGCGGCCTACATGAAATAACTGTCATGTGTATGCAGCCTGCGTGAAATATCTGTCATGAGCATGCGGCCCGGGACGGAAAAAGGTTGAGTACCCCTGAAATAGATAGAATAGAACAACGGTTCTTAATAGATGTGGCAGCCCTTAATGTATTGGCTTGTGGCATCGCTGATCCCCCCAAGATTTAGAATACCTTTCCCTGAATCCCTACTAGGGATTGCAATATAGGACCAAAATTTCAACACGTCTTTTTCGGCATTTACGCTAATTGCAATGCGAAATATACTTTTAGCACACAATGCGTGATATTCTCATATAAATAATGAAACCAAACTGAAGTACACTCAGGAACATTGAAAATAGCGACCCAAGAAGGAAGCTAAGTACAATCGCGAAACTTTGCAAATAAGTGCAGCGTAACATAATATGCAAATGATCCAAGTTTTGTGCCAATACGCATGCTCATACACGCCGAGGTGGCGCTACAATCAGGAAGAGGGTGCTATATAAGCAAACGCAAATTCGAAGATTCATAAACGTGACAATTACCCACCGATTGTAGGAAGATTTTGGTAAGCGAAACATGTGCCAGGTAAACGTGCTAGAAGACATTTCTCACAGTTAAGCGAGTTTGAGAGAGGCCTGATAATCGGGATGAAAACTGCAGGCTGGTCGACACGCCGTGTTGCTGGCCAGGTAGATCGTTCGGAGTGTGCCGTTAGAAATTGCAAGCACTTTAGGACCCAACAGTGACTCATTCAATGATACGAGCAGACGTAGGCGTAGCAATTGTTCCACCAACAATTCCAGACACCTTGCAGATGCAAATCTTAAATCCAAGCGCCCGTTCCGTGCACTCCCTTTAACACCGGAACATCGGCAACTGCGTCTAGAGTGGTGCCAAGCCAGATCAATGTGGAATGTCACAGATTGGCAAAAGGTTGTGTTTAGTGATGAATCCCGGTTTGTTTTGGGGACAGATGATAACCGTGTACGGGTGTGGAGGCGCCCTGGTGAGCGGTACAATTCTCCCCACATTGTTCTACGTCACACTGCCCGCACAGCTGGTGTAATGGTCTGGGGGGGGGTCATAGCCTATGACAGCCGGTCCACTTTAATTGTGATGCGTGGAACCTTAACGGGCCAACGTTACGTTGTTGATATTCTTCGACCCCATGCAGGACCTTTTCTAAATGGTCTCCCAGGGGCAATTTTCCAGGCAAGATAATGCTCGTCCGCATACAGCAAGAGTTGCTCAGGACTTCCTACGTCATTTTCAGTCTCTTCCATGGCCGGCCCGCTCCCCCGATTTGTCCCCTGTAGAGCACGTGTGGGATCAGCTAAAACCGCAGATGCCATCGTGTCACTCTGTACATGATTTAAATTTGGCTGTTCAATATTTCTGAGCCCATCTGCCTCAGGACAACATAAGGTGTCTAATCAACTCAATGCCGGACCGTGTGCCCGCATGTATTGCAGCTGGAGGTGGTCCAACGCGGTATTGAAGGTGCCCAGTATTTGTGTCGTTGCACACCCTGTATTCGTTTAATTGTCTTGTTTTTTAGATCAATTGAATCTCTCGTCTGTGTCATTATGTGTATTGAATTTCATTTCAATTCGATGCTTTCTTCTTGGGTCGCTATTTTCAATGTTCCTGAGTGTATTATCAACTTTTTTCCCTTTAAAGTTAATTTTATTCACTAATATAGGTTATTATTTATGAGTATTTATATAATGAATCTGAAAAATATTTTGAACCCTAAAGTATGATATGCAAATACAAAAGTTAGTAAAAAACTCACTAATTTAAAAAATATCGAAATATTACGCACACTTTCTTCACAACTACAACTTTGTTGTCGCAGATACGAATATCAGACTGCGGATCCTGCGCGTGTTCAGTATCGCCCTGAGCTGCAATAGGATAGTTTTGGCCTGCCTCTTTGGAAGAAGATTCACATGTTTTATCACTTCACTTGATTGTACGATGCAACTTTATATTACAGTCTGATTAATTTCGCCCATTAGGGAGACATAGAAACAAAAACGCATACTATTTTACTATGTTAGCGGTCCCTGAACATATAGTGGAGACAATTTTAAAAATTTCTAGAAAATACCGAAAACCTGGTATTTAAACTTGCGAATACCGGTATTACAAAATTGCCCAAATGGCTCAAAATGCCGGTATTCGGTATCCCGGTATTACAATCTCTACTCCCAAAACATCTGTGAGTGATTTGAAGGTTCTTCTAAGTGGCCTCTGCCACTAATACAGACATTTTCTACAGCACTTCTTTTTTCCAAAACGGTAAACATCAAATTTTAAAATATTACAAAATGCTAATTTCAAATAAATATTGTACCTATCTATATTAATTAGTGATCTAGTTTATAAATAAGCAATTTAGTGATCAATTAGTGGTTCAGTCGAGGATGCTTTAAATTTTTCCACGAGATCTGTCAGTCTGTAAAGGAACTTAACGTTAAATGAGAGATCTTCGCGAGCCCCCAGGGGTTCACGAACCACTGTTTAAAAACCACTAAAGTAAGGTTTTTTTTTTTGTAAAACCAATGCTGAAATTTTGATTAGAGTTATCAAACGTCTGTCAAAAACCGAAAATCCTCCTATACCCCCTTTTCAATAGATCCTATTAATCAAATAATAAATAAACTATTTTTTCAGGCACAATAGATTTTATTTTTCTTTGTTGATTGATCATTTACGTCACCATCACAGAATATTCGAGGACTATTGGTGACGGACCTCGTAATTTTGAACTGAACTCGAGTGATGAAGACGACACATGTGAGCCGGTAATCTACACTCCAAACCATGCCGATTTATGGAATTTGATCCCTCGATAGACTTGATGCGCATCGTTCATCTACAGAGCGGATCTTTAGTGGTACTGGGATTCCAACAAAAGAAATTTGAATTATCGAGCAATTCGAATTGTTTCTTTTTTAGGGGGAGTGTTTACTTAAGTCGCAATGTAAAGCAACATTAGGCTACAGGCAACGGACTTCATAATTTTGAACTGAACTCAAGTGATGAGGACACCTAAACTGATGCCCCCTCCCCAAACTACTACATCACGTTAACGGGAGGGCTTAGCACTCAACAGATTTAATATGCATTAGCTCCCTTTACACGGCAAGTCTTTAGTGGCAACAGGATTCAAACTCGCGACACGCAGTCTACGAGTTCGTGAGTGAGTGAATATTAACGTCGTACTATTCAGCTGTCCGAGGACTTTTTGGCGACGGACCCTGTAATTTTGAACCATGGTCAAGTGACGAGGACGATACTTGAACTGGCATCCAGCTCTCCTAATTTCCACACCACACCAATGGGATGAAGTTTGAGTTCTCGACAGATTTAACTTACATCGCTCCCCTACACTGCGGGTCTTCAGCGGTACTAGGTTCGAACCCATGACAAGCCGGCCACGAGTCCGTTACCTTGACAACTAGGCAGCCGCGGCTACCTACGAGTCCGTGTTCATAACCATTAGGCAGCCACAACCCCTATTTCTTGCTGAATCCCAGTTTTTGAAACTGAAATATCTTTTATCCAACTTATTAAATGTTAGATAGAGGTATATAAGTAATGTTTATCATTTTTATGTATTATAATATTTTGCTATCTATAATAATTTTTATCTATTATAATAAATGCCGTTATAAAACTATTATTGCAACATTTTAATGCTTTGTACAGGTATGTCACCTATAAAATTTTTTAAAAATTGAGAGAGCTCGTAAAAAAAGATTTTTTGATACGAGAGCTTATTTTATGTTGGAACTAAGATCTCATTGACCACGTAGGAAAACACGAATTAAAGTAAAATAACTCCAATTATACATTACGATGAGGCAAAAATGCAATTTTTAAAAGGACTTTATATACATCTTGAAGAATATGATGATTTATGGATGATGTGATCGTTAATAATTGAAGAAATTGTTATAAAATACAGAGCAATAAAATTTTTTAACGACAATAACTATTTTAGCACTTGGTTCATGTCTCGAACAGATGAGGACAAGATAAGTATCTACGAAAGGATGATATTTAAGGCTCTCTTCGGTTAATGTTAAACGAGTAGGACCAGAATTTAGAACATTTTTTCAGATATAAAAAAAATGAAACATTAATATGATATTCTGGCTTCACTTTCCTTTAGAGAGCAGCATTTTTTATCATACTTTCCGTTTTTAACCGAGTCTATTCATTTTTTCTGGTATAAAATGTGTTTCGCGTTTTTTCTCCTATAACGTAATGCTAAATTTGCTGTGCCTTCGCGCATTTTAAAAAAAAAGAAAATATTCATGGAATATTTTGGCATTTTTAAAAACACTATATTGTTAACAGAGGTACGAGTTATAATATTGCAAATTTCCATGGAAAATGAGCTATTTTTTCTGTCTGAAAATGTGTTTCGCGTTTAGTTCAAGCTCTCGTACTTTTACCGAAGACAGCCTTAAGAATAATTTTAGGAGGTATTCAAGGAAATGGAACTTGGTGAAGAAGATAGAACTTGGAACTCTATCACTCATATAAAGAATGTGACATCATTAACTTCATCAAAGTCCATCGAATTAAATGGGCAGGCCACGTTGTCAGAATGGAAGAAGGCAGCACCACTACAAAAAAGTCTTCAATGCCCAGCCAATTGGCACACGAAGAAAGAGCAGGCCAAATTTTAAATGGATTGATGACCTAGAAAAAGATCTCCTAGTTTTGAGAACTAAAAATTGGAGAACAGAAGCGGGAAGAAGGCTGACCTGGAAAAGGTTTCTTAAGAAGGCCAGGGCCCACCCTGGGCTGTCGAGCCACTATGAGGAAGGAAGGAATTATTTTAGCAAGTTTTACGCACTTTTAAAAGCACTGGAAAGTGCACACAATAAATCAATTATTATATAAATTTCAGACATGCATCTTAAAATCATACATACTTATTCAACAATTGGACAGTTCTTATTTTAGTGGATACTTTTATTAATCGCCATTTTGGTGAATTTTTATGTTATTGTATAAGAACAAACTGTAGGCGAAAATCGGCACTATTTTTTCCATGTCACCAAAGGTGCGAACTGAACTAGGATTTTATATCTAACAGACGAATTATTAAATTTCCTTCGCGGTGCTAATTTGATATCGGGGGTAATAGTGCCAAGTTGTTTATGTTCGCCAAGATGGGCGATAACATTACAATATGGTTACCTTAAAATTTATATCGTCTGTCGATGTGGTTGCCTAATGGGGATACACGAACGGCTCCGCGGAAATTTTTTATAATTTTAAAGAAAAACGGTGAATATTTCAATATTATAAACCTTAATTTCGTTTTTTCCGCTGTAACAAAACAGAACACTAATGTTTAATTGAAAAATTGTACAACATCGTACTCCCAGATGATTTCTTAAAAAAATTAAATCACGTAATCCGAACAGGGGTCGGTCCGTATTGTTCGGATTATCCATTTTCAGTGTAATTAATTTCAGATGATTTCTTAAAAAAATTAACCATTTTCAGTGTAATTTTCTCTTGTTTTCGTCTTTTGTTTAATTATGTGCTATTTTCGAATATGGATATTTCTAAAATGAGTGAGTACTAGAATATTTTTTTTTTCTTAAAAGAATAAGTGTTGTGCTTTTAATTATCGCTATAAATCGTTTATTTTCGTTTTAAAAATGTTTTTTTTACGTTCTTTGTCCGATGAATTTCGTTGAAGGAACTTGCAGTGCAAGTTTCATATTGCAAGCTTTCACTACTTTGTAATTGATATTCTTAATTAATTTTAACATACATTATGTAATTATTTTATTTATAATGAAAAAAAATGCAATTATTACTATGTGTATTAATAATTAAATATTCGTTATTTATAATTGTTTCTTTTAGCGTTTATTTATAAATATTACATATTTTGTTATTTATTTATAATTAATGTTATTTAGGTATAATTATTATCTTATTTATTTATAATTATTATCTTATTTATTTGTTATTATTATCTTATTTATTTGTTATTATTATCTTATTCATTTTTATAGCTATTCTTATGTTATTTATTTATAATTATGCAATACGAGTTCTCTTATGCATTATTTTTATTTTTTTACAATTCGACGATTATTCTTTTTTATAATTACTATTTAATTATATTATATGATTATTATTTCTAATAACTTTTATGAAATCATACTATATGAATATTATATATAATTACGATAAAATAATATAAGATTATTATATGCTGCTTATAATACTATTATTAGTACATGTTACTTTTTATTACATAAAATTATTATTCATTACTTAGAGATTGAACTAGGTTATTCTCAATCTCTTCCTATATCCTTTATTTGAAACACATTTCAATGTATTTCAAAACAATTCTTTAAAATTATTGTGTATCATTAAATTATACCGTTAGGCTGTCATATTGGATTCCATTCCAGCTACAGCAAACGCTGCTAGGCGCAATTACCCCCGGTATCAAATTAGCTCCTCTTTCACTATTGTATTGATTCTCAATTTCAGTGGTAATTTACAAAAGATATGGTTAATTCTTTGTTCAAACGCATTTCCGAATTTGTTGAATTAATGAAAAAATTGTTAAATTAGTTACCTTAAAACAAAAAAGAAAACGTTCAATTAGAAACACAATTTGTAACTTGGAAAAATACTTTATTAAATTATTTGTCTGCATTTTAAAGACTCTCATATATTTGTTTTCAAATCCTCTAATTTCATGATAATCAAATGATGTTATAATCAAAAAGAGATTTTAAAATTATATTTGAAAAATCTCCAGGTATTCAACCACAAATAAAGAAAATCAAATCATCAAAGAGAATGCGGTAGAAAAATGAATATTTATTCGTAATAAGTATAGATATTTGGATATGTGCGTTTGCCTTTTAATTATTTTTCCGGTTTCTCGAATTCGAATGCAGTTCTTTGAAAATTTGAACTACATTTCTTTTAAAATTTCGAATTCCACAAAGAAAATCCTATTAAAATAACACACGCACAAAGATCATCAAAAAATTAATTTTTATTTCGTGTTTCCGGCGTGATTTGAAAAACCACAAAAGACACAAACTCCGCTCACAAACTCACACACACAAAAAAAAACCACATTCGCAAGAACAGAAATTTCATTAAACTTTGAAAATACATCAAAGTGAAAAAAAAGATGTCATCTAATAAAAGTAACAAGAAATTTGATTTTCAACTGTTTCTAAAGCTGCCGCCCAATCAAGAACATCAAAGTAAATGACTTTCTTCTTTTTGTACGCTCATTTCCGCACGAACCAAATAATGACAAAAAAAAATAAAAAAAGAATTGTAATCCAGATAACCAAATCAGGAACGGAAAAAAAAATAGAAAAAAAGTAGTTTCTATCTTCACGAAGATTTTTACTTACCTTGGAATTCAAAAAAGGAGAAAAACTCACACAACCAAACAAAATCCATTCCAGAACGAGCAATAGAATTAATTAGTCTTCGACAATGTTCGCTTTTTGTCATTAAAATAATTAGAATGCGATCGAATTTCGAAGAACGCAGTTTCAAGTTCGCCATTTTTTTCCTCCTTCTTCACTTTACTTCTTCCTTTCATTCGGATATTTCGCTAGATTTAACGAATGCGTAATTTTTATAATTTACTTTTTATGCATATTTTTTTTACTCATTTCCAGTACCCACGGGGTTTTTTTACATGGAAAACTCGAGCTAGTCGCAAAATTATGCGGCCATGTTTGCCAGGCTATGTTGTTTTAATGCAAATTGTTGTTCCGCTACTCTTTGAATCATTAAGAAACGCGATCGTCTGCAAATGCATAATGAAATCAAATACTACTTCACTGTAACTGGGCCTTGCAGCACAGAATGCGGATTTTTATTCACGTTCGTCGCACGTTCGAATGATATTGGAAAATGAGTTTTTATTCGCAGCGGGAAAACCTGAGCTCTAATGGGGAAAAAATACAGACAAGCATAATCATTAAATAACAGCTTTTCAATTAATGTTAAAAGGCACTGAAAGGAAAAAGTAATTATAATTTTTTTTTGTTTCGCCATGAAGAGTTTGAACTAAAAGTAGATCTATGAAAAGAATTCTTTTCCTTTTATGTTATTATCAGAACCGTACTGATTAAAAACGGAATATTAAAACGATTTTGTAGGGAAAATTTATTAAAATTCTTTTGAAACGAGAGTCAAATTACTGGAATGATATCAAATTAAAGGGAGTATTTTTACTTGTAAAAATCTAATAAGAAGGTTTTTGAATGTTTTTGGGATAATATATGGTTCACAAAATTTAATGAGAAGATATGTGTATTGAATGGATTCAAAAAATACAAAATCAATTTTCTGCAGAAATCTAACGTTCGATTTTTTTTTCTGTTATTGCAATTCTAAACTGCACATCTTTTAGCAATTTATTAAATATTCTAGAACTTAACAAAACGACACCAGATATTTTAAAAACTTTTCATTATTCTTTCGATCATTTTTTTTTTTGAAATAAAAAAAATATTTTAATCAAAATTATTTACTTGTGTATCTCGGTTGTTTTCAATTACGAGAAAGCTCTTTGATTAAAAATTTTTCAAATAAAGGTTTCTGCGAATAAAGTAAGTAGCATATTCAATAAAATATTTCGTTAAAAATGTCATTTGGATTCCTGGAAAATCGGAGAAAGTGATATTTTCCTTACGAAATTTCTCTGTTTACTCTTAAAAATGATTTTAATTAAAATTTGTACTTTTTTTTCTAAAAAAGATGTAAATAAATTTTCTAATTAAAAAAAACGTTTTAGACGAATTAATCCCTACATGTGTGTTTATTATTTTGAGATTTTGGAAGTTCATTTTCTAAATACTCATCTTTGACGAAGTGCCAATTTTTCCAATTAAAAAACAAACTAGATAACTTAAAACAGTAAATGGTGCACAACAAAAAAGTCATATAGAATCACATTTCATACTTTTTTGGTTATATTATTAGGTAAAACTCTTTTCCAATGCAGTTGAACAGTGATGGAGTGAATATTAACGTCTCACTATTTAGCTGTTTGAGGGCTGCGGTAACCCAGTGGTCAAAGTATCTGATCATGAAAGGCATGTCATGAGTTCGAGCCCAGTACCGCTAAAGACCCGCCGTGTAGGGCAGCGATGCACGTTAATTATGTCGAGAGCTAAAACGTCCACCCTTTGGTGTGGTGTGGTAGTTAGGAGAGGAGGGCGCCAGCTCAGGTGTCGTCCACTTCATTTGATCATGGTTCAAAATTACGTGGTCCATCGCCCAAAGCCTACGTGTAGCTGAACAGTGCGACGTTAATATTCACTCACTCACTACTCGAGGGCTTTGACAGTGAACTTCGTACTTTTGAACTATGGTTAAGTAACGAGGATGACACCTAAATTGGCTCTCCCCTCTTCTCCTAACTCTCACACCACACCAAAGTGAGGACGTTTGAGCTTCGACAGATTAAATGGCATCGCTCCCTTACACGGCGGATCTTCAGCGGAAATAGACTCGAACTCATGACACGCAATTCCAGTTGAACAGAAATGTACATGGTCTCGAACTCATGGCAGAAGTTGTTTCCATGGAGTCATGGGCTCGAATCCCGGTGCCACTAAGGAACTACGATATAGAGGAATGATTGTTTATCAATGTCGTACTATAAAGCAACACGAGGGCTGTTGGTGATGGTGCTCGTAATTGTAAACCATAGCTAAATAATCAGGACGACTCCTGAGCTGGCACCCCTCTTTCCAAACTTCCACACACAACAACGGGAGGACATTGAGGCTTGAAATATATAACGTGCATCAGCTCCTCTACACGACGGGTCTTCAATGGCACTAGGGTTCGAACTCACATGACATGCCGGCCCCCATACCCACTAGGCTATTACGACCTTGTTAAATCTGTCGAAGCTCACTGTCATGCCGCTGGCGTGGTGTGGAAATTAGGAAAGTGAGGGATCAAATCAAGTGTCGTCCTCGTCAATTGACCGAGGCTCATAGAGTTACCAGATTCGTCACCAGTATCCATCGTGCAGTTCCGAAACGCGTTAATATAAATAAAGTTTCAGTATTTTTTTTATTATTATTTAAGTATTTTCTCTGTATTTTATGTAAAATTTAAATTTTCAAGAAATCGTTTTGCTTTTAAAAAATATATATTATGCATGTTTCTTTTTAAATTAAATGAATTATTAAGAGAATTTTTTTTCATATAATAATTTGTTTATTGATAGCTTATCCATTTTTTGACAATTTAAGAGGTGACTTATAAATTGTTTGAGTACTTTACGCTCATTTTAGATAAATTTCTTACTTGACTAATTTATCAAATGCACTTATTTTTAACATTGATATTTATTTACCGAACTTAATAATAATTTTAATGTTAGAATTCACGAGAAATAATTGATATTTTAAAAATACGAAAAAAAAAAAAACAGCTAAAGAAGGGGATTCAATATGGATAATGGAGATAGCTATTATTTTATATGTAACAAATAAAAAAAGAGTAACATTTAAATAATTTAAATTTTTACTTTGTGAATATTTATTACATTTGGAGAAAAAAAATTATAAATAAAATAATATGTCAATAGATAAATAATGACAAAAAATTTTTGTACCAAGAAGATTTATATATTTGTAATCAATAATTCCTTTTTGCACTTGTAACCAATGTGATTACAAGTGCAAATAAATAATAGTTTAAAAAGCTTTAAAAAAAAAAACATGCTCTTGCTGTAGATTGAACTAAATTTTTTTCCCACGTGCTCCAGTCTTTTGTTTTTATTTTCATTTAAAAAAAAACATGGGCCATTTCTTATGTTATTATGGTAAGAAATTGCTGACACATCCTCCTCTTTTTCACCTATAAAAAAGACTTTTTTTGCTTGTTGTATTTGTATTAACCATGAGCGTTTTCAATTTTGGGTTGTAACTTGATCTTTTTGTCGCCAAATCTGAAAATGGGAAATTGTTAATCCTGTTGATCCTGATCAGGACAATTAAACCAAATTATTAAATTATTGTATTGTCATCGGTCCTTGACAAGTGTGCAAAATTTCAAATTAATCGGTCTTTTGAAGTGAGTAAAAATCGAGTTTAAAGATTCCGTTACATACTGGTGAAGCTAATAAAAGTGCGCTAAAAAGAAATATTCATGGAACAGCATACTCGCACAGCATACAGCATTTAAAGCAGGGGTACTCAAAACTTTTTTCTACTGGGCTGCATACATATGTCAATTATTTCACGCGGACCCCATACATATGTTAGTTATTTTATGCCAGGCGCAACATTAGGGTAAATGGTTGAGGGGGGGGGATGATTTAAGACCAAGATAACATTGGAAATTTAAAATGTGGAAAATTGATCGAAACATAACAGCTCCTGTTTTGCTTTTTAAAAATTTTTACATTTTTTTTTATTTTTGTCACTAACACTAAATTAGAAGCATTTAAGAAACATTCATACGCAATATCCTCATCAGTAAACGGTTTCATATGATTACTAATAATATAACTAACTGCATAGAATGTCTTTGTTACCGCTGTGATATTACGACTGACAAAACACTTTGTGGCTGTTGCAAAAATTATTCAAAAGAAAGCCTATTTATCACCTCTTGAAAGAGATTTTCGAGGACAAGTGCCATTGAATGATTCCTGTTATTGGTATTTTTGAAATGCAGCACTTTTGTTACAAATCAAACAATTGCCGATCCACGTTTGTTTTTCAATTCAAAATAGTCAACCTCCCAATCGTCTTGAGACGATTTATTTTCTTCGAATATGTTTTTCGCTTGCAAGATATGAAAGATTGTTAAAAATTAATTCCACCCACTGTTCAATCCACTGTCGTCTGTTATCACAAACCGTAACCGTTCCAAATAGAAAAAGAATATCCATTCATACCCGTTCGACACCAGCAGCAAAAAGCAAAATTGATATAATTGATTTCTTGACAAAGAATTTCCCACAAAATTTTTAAAACGATGTTCTTAAATAAGTGAATTTCTCAGAGTAGTGGGCTATGACTGGACCACTTCAAAAGTCTCGGTGGGCCGCAAGTTGAGTATTGCTGATTTAAAGGCTTCATCAAATATTTTTTGGCAGTAATTTTTTTTATAACACTTGAGATAAAAAAATTTTTTTGCATTAAATTAATTCATCTATAAGAAAGCAAATTTATATATAGATATAAGAACGCACGACTTCTGCAAAATTTAACGGGGGTTTTTTTTTTAAGAAAAAAATGTTGTGAATTTATCAAATTATTTCGAGTTGCCAGATTTAACGACAATAGAACACCAATTCTTTAAAACCAGCTTTAAATTTTAAGTGTTTGTAAAGCTCGTAAAAGTTACTGTCTCTAACAAACGCGAAAACCCGAGCTGTTTCGTCTGTATAAATTAGCTTTATTTCATAAAACTTCAGTTCCAATTGAAGAAACTGACATCTGAAGAAGTCATATTTTCATCGAAAGGTCATTCATCAATAAAATATTTTCGATAACAATTCGCGAGCGAGCTTCACAATTAATGACGTCACGATCTAAAATTCCACCGCCAGTCGTGATCGCTGGCGTGTAAAATACGATATTGATTGATTCTCATTGTTTATAAGAATTTTATTCGCACTGTATCTTAGAGAAGGTACTATTTTTTTATTATTATTATTTTCAATTTATTTTGTTGACGATAATCGAATCTGCGCCATTGTTTTCTGCAATGAATTATTCGCATGTTAACGTCACTCACGGCGTACGTACTGGAGGATGATGTTTTGCGGACACGTTCTTTTAATGAGCAAAAGCCAGTTTAGGAAGTCGTAACCGTAACTGTAAATCTTTCAGAGGGCTGATGCTCATGATTTCTTTAGCGAGAGTCGAGAGGCATTGATTAGCAATAAGGAAAAAGCGTTCGCCGGACTCGGAATTCAATGAGTCCATAAATCATGCCTGTTTTCTCGAGCTCTTAAATAATATTTCAACTTGATTGCACCCTTCTCTGCTGTAATGTACTTGTTTGAAACGTTTCGAAGGAGAGAATTCAATAATTTATTAGTTGGGGTTTCACGTCTTGAGAATTTCCAAAGGTTGATTACGGTTCTCTATTGGATGGATTAATATTAAAGAACTTGGATGTCACATTTTCAGCAAGAAAAGTATTTGGAAATTGCTGGAATATTATAACATGTATGTGACTCTGTTGGTTGAATGTAATGAACACATTTACGGAATAAAAACATTCTATTGAAAATGTCATTTCCCTTCGACAACCAGAAGATTGGTAAAAGAATAGGCATTAATATTATAGATTGAATGTAATGAAACCATTTGTATTATAAAAACTTTTTATTCAAGATATTTCGGGAGATTAACGGAAAAAACTTGTAATAGAAGAATCTTTGATATAATTCTTTCATTACAAGGCAGTGTAATATCTTTCTCAATACTTCTCAACGTTGTGCGTCGCGTTAAAATCAACAGAATTATTTCTTTTCTCAGTTCAACCAAACCAAGTACAGTCCGTCGGGCCAAAACCAAAGAAATCTCTTTCCTTTACACAAAACTCAGTGATAGCGCCTTGCACTTCGAAAAAAACCAAGGGGATGCCAACAGTAGCCAGACACTAAAACTAGATTTGATTTCCAAAATTTGAAAAGATAGAAAATACCCTCCATTGAAGATGACTTAAAATTAGAATGAATATAAAAAACCGAGATCCAAAAACAAAAGGATGCATCATCTTGAACTATCAGAAAAGTCAATTTAATAAATAATTCTCGTATTTCCAATTTTTTTTCAATGCAACAAGAGGCAGATATCTTTTTTAGCCCTCACAGGACCCAGTGCCGGTTTTTCCATTGGATGCTTGGGAAGAGAGCCCAGGGACCCGGATAAGCTGGACTTAACCAGATTTTTTGGTTATAAATTTCGATCCACCAGTGCCAACGGAGCAGGGTCGTAGCTACTACCGTATCAATGATACGGGGCCCCAACATGTGTAACTACAGTCCCACTAACAGGATTCTCACCTGAAAAAGAGCCCCGAAGAAATTTTGATACAGGTCCCATTAAGAACTAGCTACGCCAGTGCAAGAGGGCCTGTGGATCTTCTGCGCTCTGGGCCCGAAATGAGCTTAAATCGGTACTGACAGGACCTTAACTTTGCTGCGTAGATATTGGGGTGTAACTGTTTATTTTAGTTTGTTTAGACTTAAAATAAATAAAATCACATAAGAAAAATATATAAAAATACGTTATTTTGGATCAGTGTGTAGTTTTATCAGGCATTTGGTCAAATATATTTGATTATCGTAAAAAATCATACTTATCGAATAACATAAAACGTATGAAAAAGCACAGTTATATATTAGTACACTACGCAACAAACTGAAACAAGTAAAAAGAAAAAGATAATAGTTCGAGAATATTTAATCAAAGGCTCCAATTGATTTAACAGCTCTTTTTTTATTCCCTAAATGTTCCCTTATACGTAGCATACATACATTCAACATACATTCTACTTTGACATTCTATATAAAAATGTAGATAGAGTGTAACGTTTTCCTGCCTCGCAGCTGCAAGATCAACTTTTTTGTGCAGATAACGTGACACCGTTCATATTCTCTCGAGCACATCTGAAAAAGTTGAAGGATCCATTCATCTGACATCCCTTAGACAACCGATGGCCATAAGAAAATAAAATTCCCCCTGAGTGAGTGTAAGAAGGGACCGCCCTATCCCATGAGAGTGGAGAGAGCAGTTTTCTTGAAAAATTCGAAAATAGACGTGATTTACCTCCATAACCAATAAAATGATCTGTGGTACTGAAATACTCGATAGTTTTAATAACGTATCAAATGTAAATATTGTACCTAATACTCTAGACGTATTAAACAATAAATTAATTTCATCAGTTTTACGCAACTAATCGTTATAAAGTTTATAATTAAATATGACAATAACCAATTTTCAAATTGGGGAAATTTTTCCTTTAGTCGCGTAAAGGGTTAAAGAAATCAAAAGAGTTTTTTTTCATTAATTATCATTTTACAAGTACTTTAATATTAATATTTGAATTTTGATTTGCCAAAAATAATTTATTTAACTTCTTAGAAGAACTTATTTTAATTTTGAAAAAAAATGTATTAAATATTTCATAAATTATTAAAATATATTTTTTAAAATTAAGACAACACCATTTACGATTCAATATAAAGAAACATTCTTTGTAACAGCATATTACTTAATTTTCTATTTGCTTTTTTAATTAATTTTGCTGTTTTTAAAGAGATTAAAATTTTTTTCGTTACTTGTTTTATTTAGTTCTAAATTTTAGTTCTTAATAACCATTTTTAAGTTTAAGCAAAGGATATACAAAATATTTGTTTTATTTTATATATTTTAACCCTTTCACAAAAATTAAAAAATCGTATTTTAGTCATTTTTTAAAATTAAAGTTGTTCACAATTTTGATAAATACAGTATTAAAAAATGAAGTTTTTATTTTGAATATTTTTACATGTACATATGAATCCTAAAATAATTTTCTTTCACGTGGTTTTTACGTAGAACAAAAATGTAATTTCCATAATGTATTTTTGTTATACATTATGGCAATTTTGAAGATTTTGAAAAATGTAAAAATAAATTTCTTGTAAAATTGATTTTTGTATTGTTTGAAGTACTTATAGATAATATTATATTTTAGACTTATATATGTTTGCATCAAAACTAATAATCATTTAGTAATATATCCATATACAATGAATGTAAAATAATTTACTGGTGTGGTAAATAATTTTAAGTTATTGTCTCTATTACAATAAGATTTCTGCTTTCATTCGCTTTCAATAAGTTTCATACACTTCTATATTAAAATGTCTATTCAAATGAATTTAAAAGATTCTATATTTTAATATTAAAATATAGTTGAAAACTATATAATATTAAGAGATTTATAATATTCTAAATACTGTTAGCAATTATTGTATATAATAATAATATTAGTCAAAAAATTCTAAGTGATTTATTAGAGTTGCTATTCAATATTCAATTTCAGAAAGTTAATTGAAGAAAATTTAATCAATATAAAAAAAAGAGAATGGTAGTAATGCAATGATAAGACATGGAAATTTTGTTAATTTAAGTTTATTAACAAATATTAACAAAGTACACATCGATGAAGGATTAGTAGTTTGTAACATTATTTGAATATAGTTTTAAAGACAATAAAAATTATATGTTTTAACTTTACTTATATTTCTTTTTTTTCTCTTTGGATGAATTGGACACATACTTGGGAACCATATACGGTAACCAACTCTGTTTACCTATAATAGAATAAAAAAAAATACAATGAAAACATTAGGTAAAAATAAAGCATAAAATAAAATTAATAATAAAAAAACTGTAATACAAGAAACACATAAGCTTATATATACGTACTATAGTTTTATATATGTTATAGTTACATTATGGTACGCTGTATATATTGAATATGTGCCTTTTCCATTGTGTGTTAAACTAACTATATATACAAATAATACAACGTTTCAAATCTTATTCCAGTACATTCCTAAATTAGCAGGGAGTTCCCGGTTTGACTTTTGTATGAATTCACTGGAAAAGTTTAGAAGAAAACGCCACCTGAAGCTTTAAAAGTAAATATAGCTGAGTTAAATTATAAGAAAGTTAGTTATAAAAAATCATTCATTTTTAATTTCTATTAAAATAAAATTAAATAATATGCATTTTAGCCACCAAAGGGAATATTGCCTTAGCTACTAATAAATTGCTCAATTCAATCAGTTCAAAATTTTCATTTATTAGCTTGCGGAGTACTCTCTACACGCCACTATGTCGTCATGTATCCATATTGGATGTCGTTGCCATATCCAGCACAAATTAGTATTGCTTTTTATTTTTGAATTATTTTTGTATTCATTTGCAAACTTTTGCATACAGTTGAATTTATGAGAAGGTTGCATATTACGTATGCTTGATCCTTGTCATCGTAGTCTGGAATTGTTTTGAAATTAGTTGAATTTATTTAAAAATTTAGCATCATTTTCAATATAGATAATGGTATTTTTTTGCAATTTTTTTTTACTCGGCAGCGAGAATTTTTTTTAAAAATCTAGAACATGTTAGAACCAGGGCTTCGATCCGTAATTTTTTCGTTCCGATTCAACTGAAATAAAAATATATCGGTTCATTTCCGGTTTTCGATCCACCAAAAGTACCGGTTTTCGGTTCAATTCCAAATGAGTAATTTCATTTTATGTATCCTTTTATTTGTACTAAACATATAATTCTATTGCAAACAGAAAATGTAAATGTATCAAAATTTAGTAAATTCTCTATCCTTTTTTTAAGTGGTGCACCGCGTGAATTGGTACAATTAACCAACATGTGTGACACGAGAGGTGAGCTTTGGCATGGTTATCCACTATTAAAATTGCATTTGAATACTAGATTCTTGATAATGTCGATTATGTGTAGCCTCGTCACTTGACGCTCACTTCTTGCACTTATTATGCAATAATTATGCAAAAAGTATGTTATTAATTTAACATACGAAAATTACTGAACCGAAATAAACCGATGTTTTTTTCGGTTCAGTTTCGGTTATAACGTGTGTATGATAACGTATTTAGTTTCCACGAGATTTTGTAGTGAAAAGTTAGGGATAAAAATGAGAAAAAGAAAATTTTAAGTAGAAAAATATATCTATTTTTTTTAGCTACAACAAGTGATATAAATTTTTTAAGTCAATTCCTACTTTGAAAGGATGAATAGAAAGTATTTTAATAACTATTGAAAATTTAAACGATATATATATATATATATATATATATCTGTCGCAAAAAAAATATATATAGAAGAATATATGAGCTACATTCAGAAATTTGGAAACTTTAGCTACAAAATTAAGTAAGTAATAAATAAAAATAGAGCGAACTCCTTATTATCGCGTAGGAATTTCTGGGTAAATAAAACTATTTAAAGATAGAGTGAGAGATTTCATGTATTCCAAGAAAAAATTCGGCGTTATTTTAGAGATGATGCCCTTCTCATTTTATCAGAAGGCCATGTCATATGCATCTGCGCAGTTATATATCTCCTGCATCTATATATATATATGCCTTCCCAGGGCGAGAGTGAACTAACAGTAAGAATTGAAAAGAGATCACGATTTGTCTGCACTGTTGTAATAATGCACACCTGGTTTGGCTAGTTTGGCTGAAAAGTCGGTTTTCGACGGCAACTTTTGTCATTGTTTTAACAGTTACATTATTACAACAGCGGAGACAAATATAAGTTGGCATTGAAAACCAGTAATTAATTTAATTAAATTTAATTAATGAATTAATGTTTCAAAAACTGCATTAACATCATGTGTCATCCAGTACAAGTTTAAAAAAATTAATTTGAACTTGATTAGATGAATAGACAGTATTTTATAAACGCGCGAATGAAAATTTGAACAAGATAAATTTATAAATATATAGAGATTGTGAGGTCATAACAGGAATTGAAAAAAAAATGTATATATTTTTTCCTTAAAGAAACGCATCCTTTCGAATGACGATTATTTTGAAGGAAAAATCTAAGAATATTAAATCTTAAATACAATGGATGTAAACTAAGATAAAATATTATATTGTACCATTTTCTGTCCCTACCCCCTTTTATAAGGATTGATTTGATTTAAATTTGCATTGTGCTGTGACGTAACACAAGAGCTGTTGGCGACGGCTCTCGTCATTTTGAACCTTGGTCAAGCGATGAGGATGCCACCTGAGCTGGCATCTTCCTCTCCAAACATGCCGCCGGTTACGCTTAACATTTGTTTGGAACTCTTACTTAGAATCATGAGCCATTTAGATCAGCGATACTCAAACTGCGGCCCACCGAGCCTTTTTAAGGGCTGCGGTAGCGCAACTAATATGCCAACATAGCAGGCATGTCATGAGTTCGATCCCAGTACCACTAAAGACCCGCCGTTTAGGGCAGCGATGCACGTTAAATCTGTCGTTAAACGTCCTCCCGTTGGTGTGGTGTGGTAGTTAGGAGAGAGGGGGTGCCAGCGACAGAGTGTCGTCCAGATTTGGAAACTTGACCATGGTTAAATAAAAATAGAGGTCCGTCGCGTAGGAATTTCGTGTAGCTAAGAAAAGTGCGACGTTACTATTCCAAGAAAAATGACTTATTTTAGAGATGATGCCTTATTTTATCAGAAGTGGCTGGCTATGGTCCATTGCTATGAGAAATGTACTTATTTAAAACATTATATTTAAAATTTGAAAAGAGGAAATTTGTCAAGAAATCAAATATATCACTGGTTTGCTTTTTGCTGAAAAGTCGGTTTTGATTTTCTTTTTCTATTTGGAACGGTTACGGTTAGTGATACAACAAGAGTCGAGACGATAATTTTAGTTGGCATTGAAAACTAGTAATTTTTAATTAAATTTAATATCTTGCAAAAGCGAAAAACATCATGAAAATAAATCGTCTCAAGAAAATTAATTTGAACTATTTGAATTGAAAAACAAACATGGATCGGCAAGATAAATTTATTTGTAGAAAAGTGCTGTATTTAAAAAAATATCAAAAAACAGGATCATTCAATGATTCTTTTCGAATACGATTATTTTGAAGGTGAAAAATAAGAATATTAAATCTTTAAATAAACTTTAAATAAAAATTATATTGTAGCGTTTTTCTGTGGTAGTCACAGAATTGATTTAACAAATTTGACATTATGAAGATTGTTATACATTGGTAATCATACGGAACTGCTCGTCATTTTGATGCAGAAATTGTGAGGGAGTGCATCTTCTTCGAAACATGCACTTCTAATTTAGTGTGGAAGTGACAAAAATATAAAATTTAAATATAATAATTAAAAAAGGCAAAACAGGAGTTATATTACTTTGAGAATTTTCGAACATTATATTTAAAATTTGGTGGGAAATTCTTTGTCAAGAAATCAAATATATCACTTTGCTTTTTGCTGTCGGCATCATACGAGTTCGAATTGATTTTCTTTTTCTATTTGGAACGGTTACGGTTAGTGATAACAGACAAGAGTCGAGTAGCGATAATTTTATGGGTGGAACTAGTAATTTTTAACTATCTTTCATATCTTGCAAGCGAAAAAAACATTCGAAGAAAATAAATCGTTTCAAGACGATTGGGAGGTTGACTATTTTGAATTGAAAAACAAACATGGATCGGCAATTGTTTGATTTGTCACGAAAAGTGCTGTATTTAAAAAATATCAATAAACAGGGATCATTCAATGATTCTTCTCCTCGAATATCTCTTTCAAGGGGTGATAAATAGGCTTTCTTTTAAATAATCTTTGGATCAGAAACAGAGCGTTTTGTCAGTGGTAAAGTCACAGAAGTAACAAAGACATCCTATGAAGATTGTTATATTATTGGTAATCATACGGAACTGTCTACTGATGCAGAAATTGTGAAGGAGTGTTTCTTAAATACTTCTAATTTAGTGTTAGTGACAAAAATAAAAAATTTAAATATAATAATTAAAAAAGGCAAAACAGGAGTTATATTACTTTGATCAATTTTCCTCATTTTAAATTTCCAATGTTTTAAAGCATTTCTTTTCCCCTCCCCTATTTATCCTCATGTTGAGGCCTACGTGAAATAGCTAACATCTGTATGCGGCTTAGCAGAAGAAAAGGTTGAGTATCCTTAATTTAGATCTTGAGGTAATAGGTCACCTTCAGTAGCGCACACATGAGTTTTTTAGGGGGAGAGAGTCAAGGTTCGAAAGTCCGTTGTTCACCTATCATGCTCCAATACACCACCCAATGTATTCTTTTGATTTTCGGGAACAAAAAACAGTAAAAAAATTAATTATTGAATACGTAATTAGCATTTATTAATAAAATTAATTATTAATAAACAAATACCTTATTAAATTTTTAGTACTATATGCACAGGATTATAATCGATCGAAAAAAAAATCAAAGGCTATGGGGAAGGGGGTGTCCAAATCCGGAGATCCCCCCACTTGTGTGCACCACTGGTCATCGTGTATATTTGCGTTAACAGAACAATGCAGTTATTCTCAGTGGCGTATACAAGGGGGAGAGTTAGGAGTTCCCACAGATCAACAAATTTTTAATTTTTGCCATAGAGATTACCTCTTGACGCTTTCGTTTTCATGTTTCTTAGAATGTACCCTCCATAAGATAGGTCTGTGTACGCCACTGGTTATTACCCCCTCCCATTTTATAAGTTACATAATTTTTTAGGCTCTTTTTTATGAATTTATTTTCTACAGCTGCCAATATATCTTTGTATATATATATATTTAAAAAAAGATCACTTTTAAATTTTTACATTATGCTTTTTGATATCTATAATTTAATCATACATTTCTGCTGCAGATAGATCTCACTGTTTAGAAATTCTAAAACATTGTATCAATATGGATTGGAACTCCCATAATTAAGATCTTTTATGCAACCTGATATGTAAAAGTTAAATCAGATACCTTTCCTGTATTTATTCACTTTTCAGACCTACCGAACCTTGTCCATGGATGATATCGCAACAGTCTAGCTAGTACAATGAAATTAATCATTTCACTCTTATCAGTGTTTCTATAAATGTAAATTACTGCCATTAAAAAAAGCAATAAAGATGTCCATATAATGATCTTTTCCTACATTTAAACGATTCTTGAATCTTAATCTGTTAAAACTCGCTACAAGAATACCTCTTCCAAGAAAAAAAACATGGTTACAATGAATGGTAATAACATATTTCTAGATGATTCCAAGCGAATCTACGCGGCTGTAAAAATAATGAAATGTATTGAAACATCATCCCCCCTAATTTTTTTTTCGTGATGTGCATTATTTCCACAATACAGAAAAACGACACAGATACTTCTTTTCTTACAAAAATATCAAACAGTTGTCATTTTATGGATAACCGGCGACTCAACGTTGCATATCGATCAAATTTTTGCGCCTTTCTGTATTTTCAGTGTGGTACATTATCCCTTCGCCATTATCGCATTCATCAGCAGGCCATTTATATCCATAATTTCAAAATTTACGTTTCCCTCTGATGCGTTGCGGCGTGTTACGCCAAAGTGAACACTAATCACACATTAATCCCCAAAAACTCGTCCATTCCGGTTAGCCGCCAAGAATACATTTCCCAACACCATTATTCCGTCGGAAGATAGCATTTTTATGGCGCTGAATTGTAATTATTTGGTCGCCAACCCCTCATAAACCTTCACCTTCGCCACCAATAACTCAGCCTCAATCTCAAACCTTACACACGTCCAAGAAAAGGTAACACTTGCTCAACTTAGAATGTTTACTGAAATTGTTGGGATAGTATTGAACCATGTACAGGAACTTATTTAGTATTCAAATCACCTTAAAATTTTGACTCAGAGGTATTTATTTACCTATTAAAACAGGGGTTGCAATTAGCGGCACGCGGACCACATGCAACCTACAAGACAGAATATCTGATTTGAGCCGGTATTTATTTCAAGTGCGCGAGCAAAGATTCGTCTCGTATTTTCCACTAGGGTGCTACATCAAAACGCATGCACGAACGAAACCTTTAGGACAAGAAAAAAATAAGGAAAGCAAAAGAAAATTCCTGAAAAGGTTTTTTTTTCATAGTGGACTGCATATTGACAACTAAGCCTTTTCAGAAAACGACGTCCCCAAGTGTGAGGGCCATTTGATGGTGGCGCCCTCGAGTAGCGGCTCTCCCTACCAAATCTCTCTCTCTCTCAATGCTTGAATTATTTTTTTTTATATTCAAGCTTTTATTCGATGCCAAATAATCCCGAAAGTACTAGAGCCAAATTGATACTCAAGACATCTTTTACATGCCACATAATCATTCGGCATGCGTGACTAAGATTTTTGCATCCAGAAAATCTATCGACTCTAACCGATAGAGGATCGAACCAGCAATCTTGAACTTGCGAAGTGGGCACACTATCTCTAAGCTACCGAGTGGAAAAGAGCGACGCGGTATATTTGTCTCATTAAGGCTGTTTTCGGTTAATGTTAAAGAATAGGACCCGAATTTTGAACATTTTTTCAGATATAAAAGAAATGAAAAATTAATATGATATTCTGGCTTCATTGTCCTTTAGAGAGCAGCATTTTTTTTATCATACTTCCCATTTTTAACCGAGTTGATTCATTTTTTCTGGTATAAAATATGTTTCGCATTTTTTATCCTATACCGTAATGTTAAATGGGCTTTGCCTTCACGTATTAAAAAAAAAAAGAAAGTATTCACGGAATATTTTGAATTTTTTAAAAACATTATATTGTTAACAGAATTACGAGTTATAATATTGCAAATTTTTATGGAAATTGGTTCATTTTTTTTCTGTCTGAAAATATACTTCGCATTTAGTTAGAGCTCTCGTACTTTTACCGAAGACAGCCTTAAAATGATTCTAAAAATAATATGCTTACAACGATAGATGAAATGAAATAGCACAATAAGTGAATTGAATGAAACTGCAACTAACTTATATTTGTTGAAATTTATGATACAATTTATACCTTTTCTTATATGCTACTTTAACTAATGAATGCAATCATTTTAAAAAGGTACGGTCCCTGGTACCCTCCGTTTCGACATTGGGGCCCTCCAGCCAAAACCATCGAACCATCTTTGGTGTCAAGAGATGTATCAAAAATACATGAGACATATTAGTACAGCATCATCTTCGATAGCAATTATTGGTCACCAACCTCCTTGAACTACCCTTTCTTGTGTGTTTAAGACTTAATAATCAAATTGGAAATTGCTGACACCCGCAGGCTACACGAAGAAATTATCTTCCCTCTTGGTAGAACGTTACTAATAAGTTAATTTTAGATAATAGCGCAATAAATTACTGGCATCAAACTTTCTAAACACTTACTACTGCGATGGAAAGAAAAAGAGCAAATTAGGATTGAGTTTTTGAATATATACTTACAAATTTTGTATTGACAGAAACCTGCTTTTGAGTATCGAATGTCAAGTCAAATATTCTCTAGCTTAGTGATACTCAACCCGTAGACCACGTGTGGCCCATCGTCCTTTTCTGAAGGGCCCAATCATTGTACTATGAAATTCAATTATTTAAGAACAATGTACTAAAAATTTAGCGGGAAATTCTATCAATCAAGCAATAAAATCTTTCGATTTGCTATCAGTTTGCTTTTTTATAGTAGAATGTAAACAAGAGGTTTGGTCATGAATGAAGGAAATCGAAACTACTCCATAACTCATTAAAAATGCATAAAAGTAAATACTGTCGAACCTCTATATAACGAATTATATTGCGAATTTTTCTATCTAGCGAACTTTTTCCTGGAACCTTGAACATTTCACGATTTTCTTCGTAAATTAATCTCTCCATGGCGAAGTGCATTTTCTATGTAACGAACTTTTTCTTTTGTGATTCAATTTCTCCCTTTTTTAAAAGTATTTCTGAAAAAAATTTCAATTAATTCTTTCTTTAACACATTTTATGGTGATCATAAATCTTGAACTGGTTTTATTAGATCCTTACTCGCCGACAGCAATAGAGTTCTGGACGTTTCATCCAAGAAGTGCAACCTTTAACCTCCATTGCCCAGTTCACTAGAAACATCTTCAATGTCCTCTTTCATCCTCAGTGGAGTTGTCCCGTGTCGCCGTGCTCTAATTATAAAATAATGTATGTCTAATATTATTTGTACGCTTTAAATTATAAAATGTCCTTAAAATTAATTATTTTTAGTATAAAATTATTTTCTTAATATTGAAAATACAGTGAATTCTTCGACATTCTTTTTTCTTCTTTTCCTTGCAATTCTTTTTTTGGGTAAGATATATGAAATAAACATATATTAATTCAAAAAAAAGGTGTGAATAATTACTTTTTTTAACATATAACGTTTATTAGTTTAAAATTTGTTGTAAGTGGTTTCTAAAGTATATTAAAAGATGAACCTCTAAATAAAGAACTTTTTTTAGGGGCTTAGCGACTTCTTTATATAAAGGTCCGACTGTATTTTGTGTGTGTGTGTGTTTGAAAGAAAGGTTAATGTAGCATTAAAGACAATTATAATATATATATATAGAATGTAAACTTTTTTGTACATACTTAATCCTTCTATTGCCTAAAGCAAAGATGGGCATTAAGTCGATCGCGATAGACTGGTGGATCGCCAAGACATTTTGGGGTGACTGCCTTTACTAAGATCTAAGACGCACATACTGAGAGGAACACATTTTTGTAGAAAACAGACGTCAATTAGACAGGAGAATCGACTTTTAACAATCTATTCAACCGTGTTTACTTAAGCAAATTATTAGATAAACAAGTATACGACACATGTATCTTCACTGGAAGCACACGATGACTTTTAACACGTTTACTGTAGTTGTAGAGGAGGGGTAAGCAACCACTGCGATGCCAGCCGTAGAAATGAATTATTCCCTACAAGCCGACTGAAGGGAAGAATAAATGTTGATAATCATCCCTTACCGTGATAGCACGGGATTGGTTATTAAAGGCTATTGGGTTCTCGTGATGATGCCATATCCTGCGATGGCGTGGAAACCAACAAATTAAGTACATACGTTGGTTTCAGGATTCATCGGTTCCCGTATATTCTCTACACACTGCATTGAATACTTCCACGCTCCACCTTCTAGTATTAATCTGTTATATTTCAAAAGAGGAGTACACAATGTAGAAAACAAGTGTTAAGAAAAGAAAACATGCAGTTTTAATTAGAATGGCCACATCTGCCCTACTGGATGGACAGCAATACCTTAAAAACATTAGAAGTAGAACGTAAACTGGAAAAGTCTGCCCACCCTGGACCTCAAGTAATAGTTTGGGCTCGAGGGCCCCATTGAGAAAGTGTAGGACTTTGGAGGTCCACCCCTTTTTTAAAATGATTGCATTCATTAGTTCAACTATGCATCTCAGAAAGGTTATACATTACACTATATACAAAAATCCATAAACATAAATTAAATAAAATAGTGGAAGCTTTATTCAATTTACTTACTGTGCTAATTTCATTCCAGCTATAGCTGCAAGATCATTTAATTTTAGAATCAGTTTAATGAGACAAATGAACTCTATCATACTTATCAACAATTATTTTTGAAATCAGGAGTGAAATTGCTTGTTGTACTTCTTATCACAACCTGCAAGTTTATGTCAGCCATCTTACTGTTTTATTTACCCTTATTGATCTTCATACAGGAAAAAACTTTGTTCGCAGCTATTTATTAAGCAAAAAAAAGTAAATAAATAAAAAAGAAGAGAGAACATTTTCCTTTTTTTGGTTTTCCAACTGTCTTGGCGGACAGCACAATAATTTTATGAAGACTGCTATTTGCCCATCCATAGCTTATAATGAATAATGCATAATTAAAGTATTGATTATATGAAATGCATAATTAAATTTTTTACTATGTGTAATACATAATGCAGTTTTTATTTTGTTCATGATGTTCTTTCAGGGGTTAAAACCTCCTGGAATCAAAGTAGCACACAACAAAATTTCACAATATAAATCCTTTGAACTCGATTTTCACCCTCATCTCAAAATATAAACAATCTAATACATTGTCAGCACTTTTACATCTCTACCCATTTCATCCATTTTTATGGTTTCAAACACACGGATCTGGCGAAGACGATGAGAGCATCATTAAGCGAACAGCCTCTTCCATCGTGTATTGAGACATTTCATTCCAGAGGGAGGGAGAAAGAAGGAGTTGCCAAAGGATAGTGGAAGGACAAAATGAACATTATCGCGTGAACTCACGCATCAGAGGACAAAGCAAAGATAATGTTCAGTGTAGCGAAAAACGCCGTCGAAAAATCGAGCCATTATTTCTCATTTGCCGATTAAAAGCACCAAACGATTGAAAATCCCATACCACCCCCTTCGCTGTGAATAGCATCTTCCATAAATGTCATTTAAAACTCATTCGATTTAGTGACATGATAGAGGATAGATTGATACATGCCGTGATAGGAGCCAATCTGTTATAATGTTTCGAGTGGAGGTTAAAGGCTGGGAAAAGAATGTGGTATACTAACTACATAGCATTTTGTTTTTGGTATAGAAAAGGTTTTATATATATTTTGCATGCTTTATAGATACGTTGTGATACAATGTTTTGATAGTATGTATCAAGGATTCCCTTAAGCTTCTTTTCTAAGTGTATCCCTTGGACACTGGCGTAACATACACCCCCGCATTGTGGGGGACCCAGGGTTCTAGGGGGCTCAAAACCTTACCGCTGCCAAGTACCTACCCTTTGTAAAACGCAACTTGGGGGCCAAAAACCTGACTTTGTACAGGGGCCCAAATGTTCACCGTTACGCCACTGCCCTTGGATATGCATTTGCAACCAGTACGTTCTCTAACCATCTACAGATGTCTTATATGCACCCTATCCCAAATATGATATCTCGTATTGATAATTCCGAATGCGCATTTGTTGTTGTTGATTTGCTTAAGATATTACAAGCTCATATATATATCGTTTGTAAAAGTTAATATTAAAAACAAGTAATATAAAAAAATTAAGTCAATTTCTGCTTAGATCAACAAAGAAAAATTTCCTTTTAGCTACTTTTTATTAAAGAGTTACAAAATTAATATAAATACGTATATACATATGACAGAATCACAACATTAAGTGGTAATTGATTTTTATTTATTATTATCAAAGTATCGTATTGTCATCCAAAACAATCGCGTATATAAAATTTCAGTTCAACTGAATGCTTTAAAACGTGAGAAAAAAAAATCTTTTGAAGTTTTGACCCAAGTCGCTAAAATTGAAACCAACGTGACTGTATCTGTAATTCTTTATACAATTTGTTCCCGTCGATTCATTTTAATTAATTATAATTGAATTATCGTATTTTTACCCAAAACAATAGTGTATACAAAATTTCACTTCAAATGAGCACTTTAAAATGTGAGAAAAAAACCTTTTCAAGTTTTGACACAAGTCGCCAAAAATGATGCCAACGTGGCTGTATTTGTAATTCTTTAAGTAATTAGTTTTAATCAATTTATTTTTATTAATTATAAATAAATTACTGTATTGTTATCCAAAATAATCAATAAAATTTCATCTCAATTGAGCGCTTAAAAATGTATTTTATTAACGATTGAAAATTCCACCAAGATAAATAAATAAATAAATATATAGAGAGTGTGAGCTAATAGTAGGAATTGAATTAGACGAAATCATTTCTAACATTCCGATAAGAAAATCCTTTTCTTTGAAGTAGAATCGATATCATATGTTGCCAAAGTGGTTCCCTTGAGGCTCTTATAACTGCTGAAGGGGGTTCGCGGCAAATTAAAATTAATTTGGAGATACGGGTCATGAGCAACTTTAGAGAAATTGGCCAAAGGTTTGAAAAAAATTAAAATATTTGTGATACTTTTTCATTATTATGACAATTAAAATAAGTTAGTAATAATTTTTACGTCTTAAATAAATGTCAATGTAAAAATTAAAAAAAACCCGATATAGATAGGTTTATAAAATACAAGTAATGATAAGAGTCGCAGGTTTAAATAGGAACGGAAACATACCGCTATATGCTAAATAACTTGTCTAAAATGTGGCATCAAAAAGAATCGAACATCTGATCAACAGTTAATTTTTGTTTTGAGCATGATCCCGAGATCTGAAGTGAATGCAATAAATTTTACACAGTTTTCAAATTACAAAATAATTTTTACTCTCTTATATAGAGTACTGTTACGAAGATAAAGAACATTATACATTGATTATAGATTTATTTCACTAGGAGATCATGACCCTGTTTTTGGCATGTAAAAGGGTTGTTGGTCACAGTAAGTTATTTTTTTTCAACCTCTCTTGCAACCAACCTAAATATAATTATAAAAAAAATTGAATGAAAAAAATTACGTAAAAATAAGGAATGAAGCATTTTTAAAACTGGTCTTATAAGTTTTACATTCAAAATTAGAATAACATGTATTTAATAGATAAAAAGTTAATGGTATATAGCAAAATTTTTAAAGTTCTGAAATTTATATAACGCAATGATAACTCTCTCATATTGTTAAAATTCTGCTTATAAAAAGTGCATGAAATATTTAATGCGATAATTTATACAATTATTTTATTACTTCCGTTACTGTTGTACATGCGAGCTTGTTAATTAATTTAATTAACAAGTTAGTTCATTAATGTTAATTAACAAGTTAGCTCATTAATGTTAATTAATAAGTTAGTTCTTTAATGTTAATTAACAAGTTAGTTCTTTAATGTTAATTAACAAGTTAGCTCATTAATGTTAATTAACAAGTATTTAATCCGTTATTATATAATTTCCACTCATTTATATTAACACTTCTAGTGAAAGTAAATTTAACACTGTATGCCTTGTAATTGTTAATTAGTTAATATAATTACCCCTTATACGGTTTTTAATAATATTAATATCCAGTTCTAATAATTATAATGCTTAATTAAAATGACATTATTAAAAATAGTACCAAAATTGAGAGAAAAAAATTTAATTTTTGAGAACCTGTTGTAAAATGAAATTGCATTACTTATTTATCGAATACCTTTAACTTTGCTAATATTCAAATACGAGAAAAACGAACTCATTGTTCAACTATTCAAATAATTCGACTTTAAACATTTATTAAAAGCATTTCCCTCTAACCATTTTAATTAAAATTATTTTTCCTTTAGCAAATTCCGAAAAGAAATCGAAAATATTTCATTACACACGTTTCGAATAAGTTCCATATTACATTCTCTAGTTTTATTTTGATACATTAAATTTCCCCTCGGATTAAATTGAAATATTTCGAGATCAAAGACTGCACTTCATTTCATTTCGATTACTCATTTTAAATTTAATTTCAGCTGCATGCGCGTAGCCGTTCTATTCTAATATTTTTAAGTATAATTTTCTTTCATATCGATTGACTATGGAATTTAAAATTCATCTATTTAAGCTAAGTAGTAAGATATTTTTCTTTCTTTGAAAAAAAAACTCGCTTCGAAAATATCAGTAGCAATGTGAAAAATTAAATATTCAGTGACTTCCAAGGAATTGAGAATAAAAATTTAATTGAAATATATTTCTATTTCAGAGATGCATACACAAGTTTCAAATATCTTTCAATTTCTCCCAAACGAGTTTTAGGTTCTCATCTTATCTTTTTCTCGAAAAGAAATTGACATGATATCAAGCATTAAATTTGCCTAACTGAAAATTTTGATGAAATGTTGGGGTGTTTTGGAAAGAGTTTTTCAAAGGTAAAACGAGGTGTTATCCAAGCGAAAATTTTTCCTACCACCTTCCGCAAACATTCAAAAAAGGAATGTTTTCACTTTTCCCTTAATTCTTTGTCGGCATAAAGTGTGTATTTCAACCTAAAAATATTTCAAAGACCTATTTTGGTTATTTAGATTAGAAGGACTTTTTATTCCGTTGCAGATAATTTTTCCAGCTGTATTCGTTTCTCCCCTTTATAAAAAAATGTTTTAGAATTAACTTTCTTTCACAATCAGTCAGGCAGAAATAAATAAGGAAGAATCTTAGAAACATGAAAGAGTAAAAATAGGGAAGAAAATTATAAATAAAAAAGCGTATACGTGGGGAGATGGCTTTCTAAATAAAAAAAATCATGGTGTTCTTCAAAGACGCTTTAAGTCGTACTTTCATACTGTTTCAAAGGCTTTCGAATTATATTTAATTTGCTCATCCAAATGAAAATGTAATATTAGGTTGAGGAAAAAGAAATCCATTATTTTTGCATGAAATTCAAAACTTTATTTAACATGCTTCGGATTGTCCGATTTGGGTCAAATATATACCGTTTTGTTGTATAATTTGTTGCCATTTTAAAGGTAGCTTCATAATGCCTCTCTCATAGGTGGTCCTTATTGGCGAAAACCTCTACAAGTTTTGCAATGCAAGAAAAAGGTAGTAATCGTTTGGTGCCAGGTCCGGAGTATATGGTGGATTCATTAAAACTTTCGAATCAAGCTCCCAGAGATCCTGGTGAGTCACTACAGACGTGTGTGGTCTGGCGTTGTCCTGATGGAACACAACACCTCTACTGTTGGCCAATTCTGGCCGTTTCTGGTCAGTCATTAGCTTCAATCGGTCTATTTGTTGACAGTAGCTATCTGAATTTAGTGTTTGGCCCTACGGAAGCAACTCATAATAAATGATTCCTTTCTAGTCCCACCAAATACACAGTAGAGCCTTCCTGGATTTTAAGTCCGGGTTTGATCACCGTTTGAGCTGCTTCACCACGCTTTGACCACGATCGTTTTCGCACAATATTGTCGTATGTGACCTATTTCTCATCCTCAGTCACCATCCGCTTAAGAAATGGGTCGATATCATTCCGTTCGGCCGGGGCTTTGCAGATGGAAATTCGATCCATCATGTTTTTTGGTGTTAATTGGTGTGGCACCCAAACATGGAGCTTCTTTTTGAATCCAACTTTGCTCAAATGGCTTAAAACTGTTTTATGGTCAATCTTTAGTTCCTGGGAGATGCTACGGCTGCTAACATGCCGGTCAACTTCGATTATTTCTGCGATTTTATCGACATTTTCGAAGTTGGGCACAGGGCAACTTTAACATCAAAAATGCCTGAACGGAATCGACGAAGCTAAAATTGCGCGTAACTAGCTGTTATAGTATCGGCATCATAACACCATTCTCAATTTCAGCCGCCTGGGCTTGCAATTTCACCTTTATCAAAGATAAACTGTAAAATGTACCAAATTTTCTCTTTGTTAACTTCCATTTTTAACACCCTGTAACTCACAACTGAATGAACCAAACAAAAAACAGCACATAATTTTTTAAAGGGAAATGTTCCCTTGACAACGAGCATAAATTTGAAATTGTTTGATTGATACTTCACGAGATTTCGACACTTCAGCCATCTACCGAAAAAAAAATAATGGATTTCTTTTCCCCCAACCTAATAGTATTTTAAAAATATCTTATACGTTTATTTATGTATTATTCCTGCAAGAACTTGAAAATCAAAGACATACGTATCGAGAGAAATCAAGAGTTCCAACTTTTTGAATCGTGTCTATCGTGATTTCTTTGAAAGGTTCTTTTTGAAGTTCCATTTAGAATGAATTCTAAAATGGAATGTTTTTAATAAAAATTAAAAGTAATCAATAAAAAATCTCAAATGTATATTTTATTTCAATATGTAATATAAAAGTTTATTTTCTATGATTATATGTTTCTTCGATAGATTACTAAAACAATGTAAAATAAAAAAAAATCATCTAAAATTTTGTTTTTATAATTGGAAATAAAAATTTATCTTTCTCTCTCACGCACGCACACACATTATTAAAATAATTTAATGGTATTAAAATAATTAAATAAACATTAGTTGCTATACAAGACTTGAATCTTCATCAATTGGGTAAGAAATAATTAATTTTATAGTAGAACTAGATAAGCTTTGAAGAATAACAACGAAATATTGATAATCGTAACTTAGTCTATTTTAGTGTTATACGTACAGTTGCAGTTAAAATATTTAAATTTTATTACAGACATTATTCACAAAGTAACTCAAATCTAAGTGACGGCAATAAAGCTAAATTAATACGTGTGAAACAACGAATCATTAGAATTTATTTTTATTTTTAAATAGAACTAATTTCTTAATAGGATATCATTAAGAACCATTCTAATGACTGCGCTGGTTAGAAAGTAATTTTTTTGTGTAAAATTTTTCTATGCTGAAAATAAGCTTTAATCTGTCAAATATCTTGCATTCTGTTTGATTACTTGTTGCCATCTGTCTGACCGATTCAGGTTTCCGCGCTCTTGGGTCTGGTTCTCATCAGCAAAGAACTCAACCAAGTGCAATTTAAAGGTCCACGTTATTACTGAATTCTTTTCTATATTTACAAAGTTTTGTAAACTTCCAAATAAATTATAATCTGATATTTCAAGGTCGGGTACGAAAAATGGATCGTCTACAACAGGGGTAGCAAACCCAAATGACCTTGCGGGCCACTTCAGAAAAAAAATTATAATTCCGGATTCGGAATAAAATTAAAATTTATAATTATAATCTTTTTTTCAAATCTAAGCATATAAGAATATATATCTTTATATTAGATTAAGACTCATTGCAAACATTTATTGAATGAAAAATTTAAAACAGAATGAAGTATTATTGTTATTGTTTTCATTATTTTTCACGTATACAAATATAGACAATTTAATAATAATGCAATTATCAAATATACCTAGCTCTAAGCAGCGTGGTAAATTTACAGGAATCAAGTGTGACGCTGCGGGGGTAGCTGCAATACAATACTACTCACTTCTCAGTATGTATAAAAGAACAAACAACATAATAAAATAGAAACAGTTATGGGATATATTTGTTTCAAAACACTACACTAAAAAACAAAAATATTGCACAAAATAATCGCATTTTGTAAAATTGTAATGAATCTCGCTGGCCGCAAAATTGTTCAAGGCGGGCAGCGGGTTGGCCACCCCTGTTCTGCAATAACAGAAACCCAAAAAGATCATAGTCCAAATTTGCTGTGCATCTTTAACATAATCTTTACCAAGGCGTACGAAGTTCTTGGAACTTTGTTGGGAAGTGAAGTCGCATCCTCCATATAACCCTGATCTTGCACCATCTAATTATCATTTATTTTGAATTTTACAAAACCTTTTGAATGGTAAATATTTTAATACAAATGATGAACTCAAATTCCATTTGATCAAGTTTTATGCTGATAAGTACCAGAAACTCAATGGAAACAAATTCATGAAGTTATCAGAAAAATGTCAACAGGTAATTGAACAGAATAGAAGAAATTTGACAGATTAAGGTTAATTTTTTTACGCAGAAAATGATGTCCATACCAAAAAAACGAAATTACTTTCTTGCCAACCCAAACCATCAATTTAAGTTAGAGAGTGGCGATTTTATCAATCGAGTTGTGCGGATTTCATTTGCAACTCACTTATCTTACTTTTTTTCTGACGGATAATTCTGTAAACCTCAAGTTGTGAATTACTTGTGTTTTACCTCTCGAGTTAAGAAACTATGAAGTTTTTGAATAAAATAAAAATATCTGTTCTAAAACTTTTATTCGAATAGTTTGGTTTCTGAAGACCTTTCGAACCACAAAAGTAACACGAATTTAAGCCTCATTTAAATAACTATCTTTACTCAAGTTCTTAAGCAAAATCCTTTTAATATTAGTGGTTATGAAACTATCAAAAAAGCAATATGAGTAACAAATTAATAAGACCTTGAAATCGTTATTTTAACCAATCACATACATTCTTCGTAATTGATACATTCTTACCGATCTTGATAAAAGGTATGCAGAAGATAATCCTTTTCACTTTTTTATGGTCATTAATGGGAATTTCTCCTCCCTCAGCATTAATATTCATTTATTTTAAATATAGGTCAAGGTGTGATGTAATGACGCAGAAAGAGAATAAGTACATTTCCTTGATTCGTAAATTTAATTTGTTTCTAATCGCGCATTCGTAACAATATTATTGCGCACGAAATTTTGAATTCCTTATGACCTACATGGAAACAGGAAGTTGATCAGATCGTTTGCAATCAGATTGGATCAAAAATGAAAGTGATCATTTGTTCGTTTTCCAGTTAAAATATTTATTTGAATTATATATATACGGACTCAAAAAATTAAGGACATACTGAATTGTGTTTCGAAAAAAAAATTAAAATGAAGTAAATCATATTTCCGAATGTATAGGTGACTACGTCCGGAATTGTGGTTTTGAAAAAACGTATAAATCAGAGATTCCCAAACTTTTTTACCTAGTAGACCCCTTGCCATATTTTTTGGTTTCGGGTAGACTCCCTACTTACCTAATATTGAATTTTTGCAAATTTATCAACTTAAATTTCTTTTTGACAGCTGGTATTACTACTTACTTTAAAAGAATTAAATTTCTGGCTGTAGTGTATACCGCATAAAACTTTAGAAGCGCATGTTAATGAATTAAATTTAAATTAAATTAATACATAAAATAACTGAATAACAAACAAATGTTTTTATTAAGAAGGCTGAATCTGGTGCTTCAATATCAAATTTTCAACATTTAATATCAATCTAGTCAGGTTGTAATATGACTCTATGGATCCATCGTCTACTGTGGTATAACAATGAAAAAAGCAATCTGAAACCTTGTTTAAAAATTTGAGTATTGGGCATTTAAATGTTGTTTAAAGGTTTAAATGTCCTGACTTGAGATTGTCTTTGACAAATTTAGAAATTTCGCGAAGTCCAATATTACATTTCTTTAGCTTAATTCTGGAAACAAATGCTGAAATTGTCATTGACTTAATAAAACGTATGCTGTCACCTAGTAACCACAAACTAACCTCACTAAGTTAAATAAATAAATTAGTTAAATTGGTTTCCATTAGATCAAATTTTTAAACATTAAAGTCACGACCTGGTTCAATCAGAGCCACTATCATAGACCCCCAAATTATTTTTTCGCCGGCATGGACCCCTTACAGGTCGTCATAGACCTCTGAGGGTCTATATAGACCAGGGATGGCGAACCAGTGGCAAGCGTGCCTTTGACACAATATTTTGGGCACGCGAGCTTTAAAATGGTTTACATTTTATTTCAAAATAACGAAGTTCACCATTAAGTATTACGGACAAACGCGAGTGATCGGTCGGGGGGGGGGGGCGAGAGCACACTCGTTTTGTTATTGTCTTTTTTTAGTTACGTCGTGGACTACAATTGCTTATGATGCAAGGTTTGTCACGCATAATGTAGTCAATTTCATTGACACAACTGTATTTTAAAGTTTATTTGTGTTATATCTGCTATTTTTAACTGTTATTAAACATGGTAATAGTTCAACAAAAGAACAAAAAGTGCAAGATAGTAAGCGTAACAGAGAATTTAAAATTGGATGAATCTAGAAATATGGCATTATTAGTAAGGACGACAAAGTGGTGTGTTTTTTATGTTCTGGAGTAGTGGTATGCAGAACATATATTCTGTAAAACGGCATTTTGAAATAAATCTCATACACTCGTGTCAAAAAAGTGAGCCACAGTAAAAGTAACTAATTGCTTAGAAATCGTTTGGAAGATGACTCCAATCCAGCATGCATTCCACTAAAAGTAACTGCTTACTTAAGTTATTTGTTACACAGAAAGGACACAAATGTTACTTTAATTTGAATTACGCGTATAACTAAAACATTTAATACTATACAGTGCTAAACGTATTTGTAGTAAATAGAGTTTTGTGTTGTTAGTAATGAGGTTTACTATTTCCCCAAGAATCACAAGTAAAGATTATTTGATGGCACATATATACCTTATTAAACACTTCTTTAGAAAAAATGGCACGTCGATCAATAAAGGTTGGCCATCCCTGATATAGACCACTTTGGGAATCACTGGTATAAATGAATGATTATTTTTATATTTAGTGTCAGTTAAAATAAAATATACATATAAGATTGTTTCAAGAATAGTATTACAAAAGAACAAATTGGCACAAAAAGAAGAAAGAATGGCATATTTTCGAAAAATTCTCTTTTTAAGAAAAAACTTTTCTATGATGATAATATTTTGTCTATATACAGCGGAGAATTCTTTAGAGAGACGGTACGAAAAGTTTTAAAAAAATCCTGTTATTTTCAGAGTTACCATTCATTGAAATAATAAGCGGTGTTTTTTATTAAAATTTATGTATAAAAATATCAATATAAATCCATTTCTAAATAATTATTTATTTCAAAAACCTTAGTTCAGTCGTAGTCCTAGTAATGTATATAGGTAAACTATTATTGTTGTAGAAGCATTTTTATTAAAGGGAGATTTTGAAAATATGCCATTTTTTTTCTTTTTTCTTCGCTGAAAATTTTCTTGCAATAATATTCCTAAAACAATTTTACTTGTATATTCTAATTGAAATGACACTAAATATTTTAAAAAATTTATTCTTTCATATGCTTTTTCAAAATCATGGTTAGAAGAAGATCTTAAAAGAAAATTTTACGTTAAAAGTTTTCCACATTGAAAAAAAATGCTGCTTAAAATAATCAAATTTAACTTTATACTACATTCTGTCATACATCAGAAAAAATGATTAACAAATTTTAATATTTTACCATCAAATCTTATGTACTTTAAAAAAGTATGTTGTAAGAATCCCCTTTATTTGTGAATTTTGACTTATTCCCCCCCCAATTTATATTTTGATTTCTTGTAGTTTATAACTACAACTTTAGAAACCTTTTTCCATTCATCCTTCATTTTAATAGCAGAATTAAGATAAAATTTTATATTTATTTTCAAAGAAATGTGTGCCAATTTATATTGTTATTGATAACTAAAAATTGCATCGTTATAAAGTGCTAATGGCTAATGATTCAGTTCATGTTGTGTCTCATTTCTTAAAATTAAAACAGGCATAAACACGAGAAAAATTCTTTGAATAAATTATATCTATGCTTTTAATAAGCAACTGATGTCAGTAAAGAAAAAAATGCACTTTTTGTTCGTACTCGCAAAAGAATTCAAAGAAATTCTGAAGGTGTTGAGATTATATACGAAAACAATGCCTCCAATAAGATGCTTTATTTTGCATTTCTAACCTATTAAAATACAGAAAAAAATCCAACGAATTCTTTATTTCAACGTGCAAATCAAATACCTCTAAAAAGTAAAGAAAAAATCATTAACACCTACCGAATTCAATTTAAATGAGTGTCGGGGAAAAAAAAGAAATACTCGATATATAGAAAATATTTCTTAAATTATAACACACACTTCTTAACCCTAAATACTTCATGGAATTGTTAAAAAATTATTTAGTATACCCGTAAAGAAAATTACACATCTCAAAGTAACCTCATTTTCACCTAACGGCGAAATCAAACATTTTTGTTTAGATTACCAAATCCTTTTCATCTAAAAAAAAAGAAGAAAAGCGCTACAAATAATGGTTAATGTATAAATAATAATAGTGGTCGAATAAGTTTAATGATTTCTATGTAGTACACATCAAACGAGTACACAAAACAATAATAATTCAAAAAACACAAATAAAATGATAACAGAAATACATTGCTCTGGTAAATACACCGAGTTGGTTAACGGCTTGAAATTCCCAACACACGATTCCAAATCTATCACGTGCCCACCCCCACCCTCACCGTGCTAAAATAATCTACCCTTATTTATTTTTTTCTCTCAATGTTATGATGCGTGATATTTCGCTCGATATAAAAAGGTGTGTGTTTCGAAGGGGGCGAGGGGGTTGAGAATGAATTATTGCGCATAATGACGATCATTTTAGGTGTTTGTACTTTGCAAACGATCTGCCACCTGCAGTTCGAAGTCCACCCCCAGAATCGTGGGAAAGAAAAGAATAAAAGTAATAAATAAACAAATGGAATATGCGTTAAGTGGTAATTTTATATTTCTTAGAAGTGCGGAATGAGAGGGGAGTGTTAAGAGGAATGCGAATTTAGAATCGTTTGGAGGAAGAACCATAATTCGAATTTCTGGAGGTGATCGTTTTGGGGAGATGGCACATTAAAAAGATTACCAATAATGAACAAATCAAATACTTCTTTTGTTTTGCAATAAACTATTGTTTGATATCGATTGGTTATTGGAATTTTAACCCTAATGTATTGTTTACAAAGCAGCTTTTGAGTTAAAAACATCTAGAAGATGCCTAAAATGCAGATTATCACTACATAAATGATTCAACAGTGTAACATGTTTCACAATGGGTACAGAAACAGTACTCAGGAAGTATTGTGACGGGGATTTATCGCGACTTCCACTAATTGTCCTCTTGGGATTTCTTTGGAGCCAGAATGGCAATTCTTTCCAACCAACTCAAGAAGAGAACGAGTTTATGTAAATTAGGAATCATATATATTGGAATGTTAGCATTTACGATGATTGCTAAGTGTAGAAGTAATGCTAGAAGTGATCGCTAAGTGAAACTCTGAGAGCTAAGTAAACTAAGTGAAGTGAGATAAGGTTCTAGAAGAAAAGTCTTAATACCGTGCGTCGTCTAGTAGTGTCAGTCTAGTTGAATGAAAAGTGGATCCGAAACAAGAGAAACATTGCCTTAGCCAGAGCAACTCAGATTAAAAGGTTGAATTGAAGATTTACGAACCGTAGCTGTGTGTGCAGGGAATTAGCGGTAAGCTTATTCAATTAAACTTTAAGGATAGCGCGGTTACTATTAGGATAGGAATTAATCGATAAAGATAGATTCAGTGTTAATTCGCTACTTATCAGTAATGCGTCTACTCACTCTTGATCATCTTCCTCTTATAAAATATTTTTGTTGAATTATATATAAACTAAGGACACATAATAAACTGATTTTAGTATGGCAGAATTTAGTGGTTCTTACTCCCCTCAGACATAGGTCGCGTGAATAATGGAGAAAGGGTATCCCCAACGGAGGAGACACCACAGTATATCAATAGTTTCAATAAGAAAAATTAATTTTTCACTCTTAAAAATTAAATTCCTTAAGCAGTAAACTTTTCTAAAAAAGAAGAAAAATATCGCGATAGGGTATTAACGAGAAAAATTTACATTTAAAGCATGATACAATTTTCAACATGCAAAATATTGTAAATTATCAAGCAATAGAAATTTAGGGGTCCTAATGCAGGTGCCAGAGTTATCTCCGACTTTTTTTCTTTCTACGTCCTTGTTGGTTGTGGTACTGTATTTGACGATGAGATTACTGCGATTCGTACAGCTCTGTTCCAGCTGCAATGCCACTTGGAACAATTTACAAGAGCTGTTGTCTTCAGCGATATCACAGCTGCTCTGTTGGCTATCGTTTCTGATAGCAATCCCATAATACAAAACGTATTGGATTGTCGTCACGGTCTTAAAAACCTGGCATCACTTGGGAAAACCATTGTCCTTCAGTGGGTTCCTGCCTACTGTGAAGTTCCAGGTAACGAGAAAGCTGACTTCCTGACTTAAAAAGGTGTTCTTGTCGTGCAGAAAGTTTCTTGTCCTATGTCCTATTCCATTCAAAATCTGATTAAAAGATGCATCAAAGCACGTGTTCAGGAATATCTCTACAGCCGTGTTTCCTATGTCTTGGAGGAATGTTATCCTGAATTTGCGTAATGGCTCTAGGCGTAGAGCGGTCGCCGAATTCAGCCTAGCTACCGGACATGACTACCTGTGAAACCATATGTACAGACCCGGAATGGGCATTGCGTTGATCGCGATCTACCGGTGAACCGCCTGAAAATTTTACCTGTTAGTAGTTATATACGGAAAATTCAAGATTGGTTGACAGTACACAGGCTATATATATATATATGTGTGGGAGACAACAAGGGGTCCAAGACTTTTGTCTTTTTCACATTTATTTTAAAATTAAACAAAAATTAATTAAAAAGGTAGCTATTTTAACAGATAAGTTTGACGATGATATGCAGAAGGTAACGCCTGCTCGCGCACCTCTCTCGTTCTCTCTTCTGTTTTTTCTCATCTCTCTTCAAAGTTCCATAGTTTCAGTTCATGTTTTAGTTAGCTGCGCCTGCGCGCGAAGATTGCTTTTGGCTGCATGCCACAACGGCCAGCCTGACTGTACGCTGTCCGCAGCGGTACGTCCATGGAGACCAGAGAATCTGAAACATACAAAAAAAAAAAGAACAGACAAGGACTATACGACAAATAAACAAAGATGTAACATATCATAATTTTGCTGAACTAGACATTTTCTCCATCATGTGAAGGCACCTCTTCGACATCCGGAAGGTTCCACAGGAAAACATTGTGTTTCACAGGCATAAGAACGTCTTTTTTAACAAGTTGATCTTTGGTTGAACGCATCGATATTTTCCTCTCTAGAGTTCTGGACGTCTGTTCAAAACGATTTCTCTTTTTCCTTCGTTTCCACTGCCAGGGCTCAAAGATTTTTCGGAGCATTGTAAACCGACGATATTTACTCTCCATAGGTGAAGGGGCGTTGAAGTTCACGGAACTCGTTTTCATGGCACCATTTACTTTCTTACACAATACCATATCAGAACATTTTTCTCTTACAATACTCAATTTTAACTTAGTACTCTTAATTTTATTACATTTATAATTCTTAATTAGAGAACTCGAATCATTTCTAGTATTAAAGTTCTTAACATATGGCAAATCATAACTAGAGTTTTTTATCACACTTGAAACAGGAACATTTGAAACATAAACAACACCTAAAGAGGATTCACTTTCATTCAATAAAACATCGCTCTTTGCGTGGCCTAGTTTCTTTATTTCAGCATATACACTGGGATGTATAATAAATTCTTCGGTCAAGGTCGGTGATATTGCCGTTCGAACACTTAGACCGGGAGAGTGTTGATTAAGAGAAAGATTTATCGGTTTAACTTCTACCATACGCTGTTCGCCAAAACATGAACTTAATGTTATTATTTCTTCGGAAGGTGTTTGCACTCTAATTAGTGAGGAATTTAAAACTGGGATCTGGCAACCTGAATCGATCAAGGCTGTTACGGGCTGATTTTCCACAAAAATGTTTACATATTGAAGATTTGCATATTCATCGCTATTTTGTTTTTCGCTCTCGACTTTCAAAGTATTCACGTTTATTCTATTATGGATGTGGTCGTTAGATTCTTTAGGTTTAAAACGCTTCTCACAGTCTCTTGCGTAATGAGATGAATCACCGCATATATAGCAATTTTTATTTTCTCTTTCAAGATATTGGGGATAGTTCTCTTTTATCTTTGGTTTAAAGTTTTGTGATCTATTTTTAAAGGGGTCTTGGGTATATCCATAAGTAATAGGAATTTCTTTATGTGATCCGCTTCTAGATGAAATATAAATATCGCACTCTTTAGCTAAATCAATAGGCCTGAACCAATCTTCTGCTTCTCGAATGCCAATATGAGTTGCAGTTTCCTTATTTAAAGTTTCAAATAATTTATCAGAAATTATAAGATCACATAGAGATTCAAAGGAATTAACTTTTCTTAACGAACAATAATATTGGAAGTTTGCCATCAATCTTGCAGCAAATTGGATGTATGTTTCGCCTGATGATTTTACAGCATTTTTAAATGAGTTTAAACACTCGCGAGGGGTTAATTGGAATTCTCTGAGTACTATAGATTTTAGTTTTTCATAGTCATTTAATTCCTCTTCTTTAATATACAATAAGACATTATGAGCTCTTTCGCCCAGAAGATTTATTAAAATTTCAGATTTATATTCGTCATTTATTTTCTTGGTTAAATATGCGCGTTCTAATGATTGGAAGAACAGATTAAAATTTTCAGATCTGGTGGGAACAGGAAGAGATAAAGTTCTGATACTTTTTATCATATTTTCTATGTTAGTTTCGAACTGTTTTTCTTCGACTTTAGCTGCAGGATTTAAACTTAATGCTTTATTTTTAGCCGTTTGAAGTTCGATTTCTTTTTCTAATTTTACTAACTGAAGTTTCGCGAGCTCAATTTTCTGTTTTTCTAAAGTTACCTCTCTTTCGTTTCGCGATACTCTCTCATCTATACAGTTTTGAATTAAAGTTTTAACGAAATCTGGATCACTTTCAAATGTACTACTGTTCTCAATTTTAGTCTTTAGTTTAGCTATGGTGTCCGTACTCTCCACAGTACCGTCTAGATCCTCAACAACTCTTATGAGATCCTCTTTAAGAGCGTTTTTATACATTTTAGAAAAATATGGAAAGATCCTACCTTTTTTTTCTGGCTCCCTTGTTGCTCGCACGTACGATGTATCCAATGAAGAAAAACGTTGTGAATCCACTGATTTCACCTCTTCGCAGGTAATATAGTTGAAATTGTTCGAATTGACACCTCTTCGCAGGTGTTTGTGAAATTGTAGTTCCGGCCTCTACACAGGCGGATTATTCACACTGAGTAAGTTCCAACCTCTACACAGGCGGAATTTTGAGGGTTCGTTGAAAAATACACCTCTACACAGGTTATTTTGTTCAACAGTTCCAACCTCTACACAGGCGGAATATTTATGCTGAGTTCAAACCTCTACACAGGTTGAACGAAGTTTCCAAATCCCGGCCTCTACACAGGCGGAGTATTCATGCTGAGTTCAAACCTCTACACAGGTTGAACGAAGTTTTCAAAAAATGGTGGAGCGTCTCCTTCACGGACGCTTTTGCTCATTGTCCAGACTTTGGTTCAAAATCGAAATTTTATCGATCCCGGCCGAACCCCCATAATTTGTGGGAGACAACAAGGGGTCCAAGACTTTTGTCTTTTCACATTTATTTTAAAATTAAACAAAAATTAATTAAAAAGGTAGCTATTTTAACAGATAAGTTTGACGATGATATGCAGAAGGTAACGCCTGCTCGCGCACCTCTCTCGTTCTCTCTTCTGTTTTTTCTCATCTCTCTTCAAAGTTCCATAGTTTCAGTTCGTGTTTTAGTTAGCTGCGCCTGCGCGCGAAGATTGCTTTTGGCTGCATGCCACAACTATATATATATATATATATATATATATATATATATATATATATATATATATATATATATATATATATATATATATATATATATATATAAAGACTTATAACAAAAAAACTAACATTAGATAAAAATGTTTTACTTTTTAATGCATTTTGAATTGTTTCATAATAAATGCATCATTTGATATAATTATATCTGGGGCTATTATTATTATTAAGTTTGTACCTTACGTTTTGTTTTAAACGCGGTTTTAAAGTGTTATTTTTATTTTAGTTCTCTGTAGGTAAATACATATATTCCGTACTTATTATTAAGTTATAATAATAACCTTTCCCTTATAGGTGGTCCGGCTTTCAAATCCCAGGCTAGGCATGGTCAATTCAGTCTTTCATCTCTCCTGTGGGTCGATAAATGAGTACCAAGCTTACTTGGGAGCTGAGCACTGAGGGTTTCGATTCAGACTGACCACTTGACCTAAACATCTGCACATGTACCCCAGCACCTAAGGTCACGTAAACTGAGATAGGCACAGTAGGCTTTGGCCCTCTTGGGCAGTTGCGCCACTGAGTTCAGTTCAGTATATTTCCAATAACCTCCTCTTTATTTCAAAGTGCATTACTTTTAAATATCCATCACCATCAATCATGATGTCTGTGAGTTACAACAAAGTCAGCAATATCCCGAGGTTCAGTATGTCATGTAATTTTAAACAACGAGTGAATATAATGAGAAGTTTTTTTCTTTTTCAAGAATTACACACATATATTAGGCTGGTTTAATTACAGTAACAACAACAAAACATAAAGGACGTCTTTTTTTCCCTTCATTTTATGCGCTAATTTACATTTTCTCTTAAGATTTCAAGAACATGTGCATAAATTACTCACACATAACCAGCCTGCAAGAAATGGGGTTCCTTATATGTTGCCATCATTTTACATTATAACGAGTTTAATTTAAGTTTTAATTTACACGATGACGCACCAAGAGCAGTCTAAGATTTTACGCTGAATCAATAAATTTTTATAAAGAGGGTGTTTCTTATAATTATATCCGTCAAGAAAGATTAAAAAAAACTGCTCATTTGCAAAAGCGTGGCCGCTAGCATTAGCATAAATATAATATTAGTGCCATTAGCCCCGTTTTTATTGGACTCTAGCGCGTCAATCCATTATGGGACGCTGCATTACCGCAGAAATTAAAAACGATAACCACGACCAAAAAATTAATCATTAATTTTCTCGGCATAGCAATTAAACCTTGTGTTATTGTTTTGGAGGGGGGTTCTTAAGAGGGGGTCAAATCCAATCTTGTCAGGCGGAGTCATAAAACACTATGTCTCCCACAACGACAAAGCAGTCCTTTGTCATATCCAGGCCAGAGCTTTAAAATAATTACGTAATTATAACTAAATGCTTTTATTAAATGCAGTAATGTATTTTTATGGGTCGCTCGACACTGTTTCCTAAATTAAAACACGATGTGCGCCAGGGTTCATATCGACTTTTTATGGATAATTTAAAAATGCGTTGTTAATATTTTTTAACGTTCCCGCATTTTCTAATTAAAGTTACTTGTATATTTCGTATTAAAAACATCCATCATCGCTTCTTGATACGTTTTGAAAACATTAATAATGAAATATTGAATTTTTTTTCACTTATGCGTTCAGTTTGGCATATCGGTGTATGTATATATATATTTCTGTTGGACATTAAAAAATAAATGCTATTCGTTAAAGAATAAATACTAACTGCCGCTTTTAAAAGATGTAATTAGTTTAGACATTTTAATGAAAATATTCCATTTGATTAAATCGCGTATTAGTATTTGCTTATTCGTTTAAATTAATTCGCTTTTCATTTGTTTAATTGAATTGAGAATATTTAAATGGGAAATGGTCCAGGGAATTTTAGTTTCTTTAATAGGTGTGAATTTTTATGCAATTACCGGGCAAAATGTAAGCAATTATTCTTGCTGAAGCGATTTTTTTGTTGAGATAAGAGATAAAATATATGTTTTTTTTCTTTGCCGTCATTAAAACTATATGTATATTAAATGTGCGGAATCGTGTAGAAATTAAATATATAGCGTGATCAGTAAGAATGTGCATATTGGAACAGGATCTTTATTTCATTTTTGGAATTGGCTGTTTTATGAACAAATTAATATATTAAAATTTGTCCCAAAAGAGTTTTGCTTCGTTTATTAAATGCTAATTGGTGGTTATTAGAAAGTCGCTAAATTAGAACGATAATATATAATTAATATAAAAGCTTTATTGAAATAAATGTTATGGATTTCGATGTAGAATTAATTAAGTTTTATTATGAGCATTATCTTGATATGCTTCAAAATTAATTGCTTAAGCAAGTACTGGAATGGATTTTCTGGCTGGATAATAGACTGTTTTTGAATACAGATAAACGTTCATTCATTCATTTAGAGATCTAATCTAGAGTGATAAATCTTGCAATTTTTCCACGAGGCCTTTCAGGGTCTGTAAAAGTGGGAAACCTCAATGTTCGTTCGTGGACCCCCCTAGAAAGGCGTTGCGGATACCCAGGAGTTCACGGATAACAGTTTAAGAACCGCTGATTTAGTTAAAAAAATATATGAGTAAAAAGTGTTAAATAAATATTAAGTTATATATATACTCTGTCAAAAAAGTTTACAGAATCTTGTATTTTGCCAACAGTTTTTGCTGTGTATGATGTATTTTGATCCAATTTACCGCGTTGTAATTATGCTGTGTTTGAAAAAAAACCCAGCAATTGAACTCTGCGTATTTAATGCCAGTATTTTTAAATCAGTGAATAATTAGATGTTTATGGAAAAAGGCAATTTTATGCATATATGATACTGGTAAACATATCGTTGATTTGGAGTCTAATAAATGTATTGTAAAAAAAAAAGAAAACAGTCGTTTGTGTTGTCTTGCACGATGCATAAAGTTTTGCATCTCTCTAATAAAGAATTAAACGAAGCACAGGATTTGAAATTGAACAACAAGGCTGTTAAGGAAATGTAGAAATTTTTAAATCGTTTTAAAAGTATGATTCATATTGTATCATTGGCGAACTAGTTCCGAGTGGGTCCTGTATCAAAATTCCATCGGGGCTCTCTTTTAGATGCGATAGTCTTGTTAGTGAGACTGCAGTAACATATTGGGGCCCCTGTTGTCCCCGGGCCCCGTATCATTAATACGGCTGATACAGCGGTAGCTACGCCTCTGTCTTGTATCGACTCGTAATACGCCATATAATCCCAAACCATGTTCAGGAAGGCCACGGGTGAGACGGATATTTGCAGGGATAGACCGTTACAAAAGATGCCTTCAAGTCAGAAAATGTCAGTTAGGGAAACTACTATTGTCTCCCAATAGCAAATATCCAAGAATAGAATCTGGATATAAATCCAAGTAAAAATTTTGCTTGCACATTACCACTATCAAATCTTCAGTAAGAGATTACTACGGGATCGTAACCATATGCCATATGGTGATGAATGCATGGTTGTCCTCTTCACAGATGAAATAACATAGAGCAGCGCTACTCAACCTGTGGCCCACCGAGCCTTTTTAAGTGGCCCGGTCATGGTAAATTGCTCTGAGAAATTTACTTATTTAAGAACATTGTACTAAAAATTGGGTGGGAAATTCTTTGTCAAGAAATCAAATATATCAACTTTGCTTTTTGCTGTCGGTGTCGTAACGGGTACGAATTGATATTCTTTTCCGATTCGGAATGGTTACGGTTAGTGATAGCTGACAACAGTGGAGTAGCAACTATTATATGGGTGGAACTAATTTTTAACTATCTTTCATATATTGCAAGCGCAAAATATTCGAAAAAAATATATCGTTTCAAGACGATTTGACTACTTTGCAGCGGAAAACAAACATAGATCAGTAATTGTTTGATTTGTCACGAAATTGCTGTATTTAAAAATACAAATGAACAAGAATTTTTATTCAATGATACTTTTCCTCGAAGATATCTTTCAAGAGGTTTGTTATATTATTGGTAATCATATGAAACCGTTTATTGATTCAGAATTGTTAATTGTTTCTTAAAAGTTTCTAATTTAGTGTTAGTGACGAAAATAAAAAAAATATAAAAAGTAATAATTAAAAAAAAGCAAAACAGGAGTTATATATAATATTTCGATCAGTTTTCCACATTTTTAATCTACCAATGTTATCGTAGTCTTAAAGCATTTATCCCCTCTCTCCCCCATTTATCCTCATGTTGCGACCCTCGTTAAATAGCTGATATATGTATGTGGCCCAGCAAAAAAAAAAAGGTTGAGTACCCCTGACCTAGAACCTCGATGGACCTGACGGGAATGCAAAATACTTGCAGGATTTACCAAAAGATGTCAGGAGCTATATCAGTAAACAATGTGGCGGTGGTTCTTTAATGGTGTGGACAATTTTCGGCTTAAATAATTAAGTGGATTTTGGTCTATTTAGATAATATATACACAACTCTTCTAAATGAATAAAAATACTAAAAAGTAATCTTATGCCATTTTCAGAAAACATAAAGACAAAATTGGGAATATCAGGATGATTATGATTCCATCTATACCTCCAGCGCTATGAATTAGATTTGAGAAATGTTAATGTCTTGAACGATCGTCAATGATCTTTGATTTAAACCCGGTTGAGATTGTGTGAGTCATTATGTCTCGTAAAATACGTGAGAGTAAAGGTCAATTTTTTTCAACGAATAGATTGAAGACAGCTATTGAAAGTGCATGGTACCAGAGATGTAACAAACCTTAATTATTTCAACGGATAAAGGTGTGTACGATGTCACACTGTAAAATAGAAAGTCTTTAATTTGTAAAGAACATTGTGTATTACCCACCTCTTGCTGAAATGCCATATATTCTGAGAACTTTTGGGATGCTTAATTTTTTCCATTTTGTTGCATAACTGAAATAAAAAGTGGTATTTTTTAGAAATATTTCATTGAATGTAAGTTGCAAATAAGTTGAATAAATAAATATATTTGTAACTGAAAATTGTCCGCTTTTTCATTTTTCTAAAACATATATTTTAACAGAATCTATAAGCTTTTGGGACACAGAGAATATATAAAGTCCATGCAGGACTAATATTTATTCTTGTTTTATCGAAATGTTTGCTTCATTAGTTTTAGGGGGTCTTCACAAATACAATCCTTTGAATAAAGTAGCAAGTCTATTGTTTGATAATTTAGATATTTTTTGATTGTTTATTATGTTTCAATACTAAGAAACCAATGACTTACCTAACAAATGTAGAAACTGATTTCTTGCTTATTTAATGTATATTATTTCCCTTTATTTATTTAGAAATAATTCAATTGAAATGATAATTTCCTATAATCCATGAATAACGATATTATTTATCGATATTCCGGAAGGAAAACAAAGCAACTAAAAGTATTAAAGAAAATATTTAAATTTCTGGATTTTATTTCCTAAAATGCCCCAATTGTGGAAAAATAAAGACAAATGAAAAAAGTCACTGGAGTAAACCAATAAGATTCAAACGCCCATGACGGATGGACAAACTTTTTTCCCCCGTACCAAAGAAAGTTGAGGTGTTACTTTCTGCTACAAAAGCAGGCAATGCAGTCAGCGTAATTCAATACACGTCATTAAACACGCAGACGACTTTTTCATCATTGCAAACTCAAGCGAATAAACAGAGGACACGCTTTTTAGAATTAAGTTATTCCTTTTTTTTCTTCTTCTTTTACTTCTTTTTCTGCTTCTTTCAAACCACTTTCTTCCTTTTGCCAAAGTGCTTTTGCCCTACAATCGAATGATTTCTTCTTTACGTGCTAATTACGCCTTCCTAATGAACTAAGCACACTTTCGAGTAAAAAGTTTCTAACGTTGCCATCACTGAAAAGAAGAGTATAAAAAACGAAATAAAGAAAAAGAAGAGAAGAAATAAAAGAGCTAATGGCGAAGTTTCTTTTTTGAGCGCGCATATATTTTTTATGTGTTTGAAAAGTTCCGTACCCGTCACATAGGGCGTTAATCAAGGAACGATTGGACGCAAATTACATCTACAGTGGTGAAGCCTGCATGTTAGACGTTAACTTAATTTCTAAAACGCAGAATATATTTTTTTCCTTTGTGCTTTTTTCGCGCCTTTTCTTCGCACCCGCGGAGAGAGAACGTTCTTTCTTTTCCAGTTTCCCGCCCTTTCTTTCGGAAAATGAGGACTAACGAACTATGATTGACGTACTGTTCCAAACTTTCGTTCCTTTTTTTTCAGTTTTATTTTCCTCTCTTTTTTTTTCGCTCATTCCCAACTATCCTAAGGAACACGATAAAAAAAATTTTTTTTTAGTGAAAATGTTACAGAAAAAGGTAAAAATTACGCGAAAAATTCTCGAGCCGTCGTACCGTATTATTAAAGCAGCGAACTTCACTGTGTAGGCAAAGTAAACTTTTAGCGAAAATTCGTTCTTTTTTTTTATCTCGTTTTATTTTTCATCTCATTTTATTCTGTACAGTGAAAGTAACAGCTAGTGTTGTCTTTATCAATTATTTAGATTGTGTCTAGTTCGAACACAAAGACGATGCTTGTACAAAAGGGTGGACTGTTTCCAAGGGGAAGGGGGGAGAGAAGCTTGTAAAGGTATTTCAGGGCTGATTTTATCGTGTGGTTTGTCTTCTGATGAATGCCTAGATGTTCTCACACATTCTATCAGCTAGTTCTGAAGCTATTCTGCTTGCTAAGACTTGATTAGTTATTTGTGTGTTGCGCGAAAAATTTCAAATTATTCCGCGGCGAAAGAATTCGAATTCGTTCCAAATCCAGAGTAAACTAGTTTCGTTCAAAAGATGGTGCTACTTGTACAAACAAGCGTTATATGGATTAATAACTTTACTTTAAAAACCCATTAAAATATTTGCGATTGGTTTTATTTTTAAACAATAAATTTACACAATAAATTAGAACACAATAAATTTAAATTTATACATGCACCCAATCAACATAAATAATTGATCCCCTCCATTTCTCTTTGATAACTAGTTAAAATTCATTATGACACATCCTTCTAATTACGACGTTTTAAACTCTTCTTTTTCTGTTCTGAACAAATTTAGATCAAGTATTTCCGAACAAGGTTCCCCACTGACGTCCTTAAAATGATTTTGGCTTAAGGTAGGGGGTCTTCAACATAAATAATAAATTTACAATGATTCGCGGGCTACATCAATAAATTCACAAGGATTCGCGGGATACATCAATAAATTCACAATGATTCGCGGGATACATCAATAAATTCACAATGATTCGCGGGATACATCAATAAATTCACATTGGTTCGCGGTCTACATCAATAAATTTACATTGATTCGCGCGCTGCATCAATAAGGTCACATTGATTCGCAGCCTACATGAATAATTTCACAGTGATTCGCGGGCCACACGATTGTCAAAAAAAAAAATATCGTGTCGGGAAACTTATATAAAAAAGGGAAGGTTTGTCTTACAAGACTACATCTGATTCTAAGGAAAGAGATGGTGTTAGCAGATTTTTATATATATCGTTTTCTAAAAAGTTAAATGGAAGTCGAACTAAAATACTTTGCAAACTTGTTAAAGATAAGAGTACACCTTTTTTCCCGAAAATTTATGAGATTATATGCTCACAGTCAGATTTTTTTATATTTAAATTTATTTAAGATACAATGTGTGACATCTTTGAAAAATTCGTTATTTTCAGAAAATTTTTATCTCAAATGGATATCGAACACATCAGTGAAATGTTTTAAATATCAAGAATAACGGAAAAAAGGGCGTTTTTTAAAAACAAAATACAGACAAGGCATTTTTTTTTCTTTTTTGAAATTGCCACAAATTTAAATTAAGGGCCACTAAAATGCTTGCAGCGAGTCACGGGTTTAGTGAGTGAGTGAGTGAATATTAAAGTCGTAATGTTCAGCTACACGAGAACTTTTAGCGACGGACCTCATCATTTTGAACCATGGTCAAGTGACAAGGATGACACCTGAGCTCTGGCACCCCTTCTCCTAACTACCACACCACACCAACGGAAGGACGCTCGAGCTCTCTACAGATTTAACAGGCTTTGCTCCCCTACTCGGCGGGTCTTCAGTGGTATTAGGCTCGAACTCATGACGCGCCAGCCATGATCCCTTGACCACTTGGCTAACGCGGCCACTGGGTCACGGGTTGAAGACACCTAGCTTAAGGTATCCAACTACGTTAGGAATCTTTGTTTTGGAAAAGCGTATAAATGAATAATTTATTTGATATATAGTATCCCCTGAATAAGAATAATCATATTAAATTGTTTGAAGAATAATATTAGAAGAAAAAATTATTGAAATGCAATTTTTAGCAAAAAATATGAAGAGAGAATGACATATTTTCAAAACATTCTCCTTTTATGAAAAATGTTTCTATAACAATAATAATATTCTTAAAACAATTTTATACGTCTATTCTAATTCACTCACAACTAACACAAAATATAAAACAAGTATTATAAAAAAAATTAAGTCAATTCCTACTTAGATCAACAAAGAAAATTTTTATTTTAGCTACTTTTTTATTAAATAGTTACAATTAATATAAATATGTATATAAATATGACAGAATAACAACATTAAGGGGTAATTCCTTTTTATTCATTATCATTAAAGTTTCGTATTGTCATCCAAAACTATCGTGTCTATAAAGTGTCAGTTCAATTGAATGCTTTAAAACGTGAGAAAAAACCCTTTCAAGTTTTGACACAAGTCGCCAAAAGCTCTCTAAATCGCCAAAAATGATGCCAACGTGGCTGTATTTATAATTCTTTAAATAATTAGTTTTAATTAATTAATCTTTATTAATTATAATTAAATTATTGTATTGTCATCCAAAATAATCATGTATATAAAATTACAGTTCAATCGAGCGCTTTAAAATGTATTTTGTTAATGATTGAAAATTCCAAAAAGATAAATAAATAAATATATAGAGAGTGTGAGCTAATAGTAGGAATTAAAGAAAAAATACTCATTTAAGTATTTTCACAATCACGGTTCTGAACGTAGTCGGATTCCTTAATATTGTTGAGCCGTGGTCTTCAAACTGTGTTCCGCGGAACCTTGAAGTTCCACAAATCACACCACAATTATGGTTGTAATATTATCTATTTAGCAAATATGTATGTCATTTTAAATGAAGTAAACATATCCCTTTAAAAACTGAATGGACATATTATAAAAGTTAAAGAAAAAATGATGGTTTTGGTTTATGAAACTTCACTTGCGTCATCGTATGTCAAAGAGAATAACGCGCGATGCTTTGTAAACAAAATAATTTTCTGATGAATTAGTTTAAATGGAAAGCCAGTATTAAAAATTACATAATGAATCACCTTTTTCCAATTAAAAATACTTTAAGGAAATATTCCCACACACAGACACATATTTACAAACGAAAAAGAGAAATTGAAACATCTCATGCAGAAATTCGTCAATGAATTAAATTTAGTATTAAATAAACTTATTCAAAATGAAACATGTTAAGAGCATCTGTTTTACTATTTGACCCCTCTTTTTTCAATATTTGATCAAAATGAAATAGGAAACAATTATATAATTCCGTTTATTTCAAAAGTTTCTAAAAATTTAATTTAGCCTGATTAAAGTTAACTGAATTCATTGAGGTGGAGCTCACAGGTTCTGCAAAAGCGGTTCTTAATTTTTCATTGGATTGAGTGTATGTGGATCGGGTGTCACTCTAAACTAAGATACTTCTCATTAGGTCCTAGTTTGTTAAAACTTGTCCAAAGAGGCAATTAAAAATTTAAAACAGAAAAAAAGTAAACAAGATGCTAAGTTATTCTTAATTTCACTATTGACTAACTTATATTAAAAAATCAGAACATTTCAAATTTCAAAAAAATTCTGAAAAAACAATTTGATTATATTATCATTCTGTTTATTGGACGGAAACTATTTTCAAATATCGATGTTCTTTTTATGCTTTCCGTTTCATTGCAAAAAAGATTGAATGCTTCGATGATCACATCGGTTGATAGTGAAATCCTATTTAGCATTATCATTGGAGATCTGTAATATAATTTTATATATATATATATAGATTCTTAGATTATCTTTTAAAATGATGAACTTATCTACCGAAATCCACAAGCATTAAATCGCATCGCCTTTATCTTGAACGTTTTTTTTCCTTCTTCATTTGAAGATGCTGCAACATTGCTCAACGTAAAATATTCAGAACGAAACACACATTAATCATTTATTATAAAAAAAGTTCCGGTTTATTTTGCAAATATCTATTGAAGAGGGGTTCCTTCACATATATCCCAAAATAGTTTCAATTATATTTTGGAACCCCTACCATACACCAACAGATATTTAATTTTGCCCTAAAGATAAAACCTCGCTTCTTTCATCCATGTATTTTTAGGAATATAGTAATTTCTCCCAAAAATAAAGTCTGCGTATGGCACTGCAAAAAATACATTTTTGGTTACTTCTACATTTTTATGCCATTTTATGACCAGATGAAAAAGTGCGTATGTAAAAACATATTTTATAAGCAAGTTTTATTACTTATTCAATGTTAAATTGATGAGCACAAGTTTTGCAATTAAATTTGTCACCGCATGTTAGATTATTACAATGATACTTCGATTAAACATGTGCTCTACACATAAACCTTTTTTGGCACTTCATTTTATCCTATAAATACGGAGCTTTGACATCTTACTTGATAGTCTCTTGCATACATTTAGTGTGATTAACAGTTGAGTAAAATATGTTCAAAGTTTAAATATTAGTGTAGAGTTTGCACAGGAATCAAACCTGTTTCTGGGGTAACTTTTTTCGGTTACCACTGATTAATTGACAAGACAGTGTTTTTAACGTAGTTCCAAATTTTATTGACAAGCACAAAGCAAACATTATAAAGCACACACACACACGGATATACAGCAATGGACAAAAGTAGCCGGACATTGTAACCGGAAGCGGTTACAATGTTCGATAATCATAAAATTTCCGCTATTTAATACACAGATTGATCATAACTGGTAGCCGATACAATGTTACATCATCTCATTTTGAAATGTGTCAACGTGGCATTTTTAGGAGGTATAAAGTTGTGGTCAATATGGTATTTCCCAGGTAAATTAAAAAATTTATGTCGAGAGGTTTTGGAAGGTTCCAAACCGTTATATATATATATTGAAAAAAAATATCTCGAAAGAAAATCTAAATGGAGAATTATTACACACATACATATATGTGTTGCGATTCTTATTTCATTAATTTTAATATACAATTTGAAAGATTAATAAAAGGAAAGAAAAAAATTAAAGAGATTAAATTAAATTGGTAAGATTAATTTAAGAAGAGAGAAAAAGGCATTAATTCAAAAGGATATTAAAAACGCTTGTAATATTAAACAGAAACATAATTGATTAATTGGGCTTAGAGATTCAAACCCCAGGCGAAAGTGAAGCTACAAGTTGAAATGCAGCATATGCAGTAACATTATTACTTGATTCAGTGATTATTAACATAGCATTTAAAAATAACACGAGGGCTAATGTCGTCAGATAACGTAATTTTGAATCATAGCCAATTGATGAAAACTCCTACGAGTACCCGCTTTCCAAATTTCAACAACACGCCAACGGCAGGATTTAGATTTTCAATAGATTTAACGTACATCAGTTTCTATACACATTGTGTCTTTAGAGACCCAGGACTCAATTCAATTGAAATTATGCACTAGTCATGACCGCTATCAACATATTAACACTAATGATCCAATTTTATTAATCTTTTAAAACAATATTATATTTTGATCTTTATCTGTGTGCTAAGAGATCGAGCAAAATACTTGTACTAAAGCTAATGAATTCATTTCCAATTTTTGAAGGATAAGAAAAAGAAGTAAAAGTTATAGAGTTTTAAGGAAATTTTGAATTCTCTTGAAGTAATGATAACGAGAGAAAAAGCAAAAAAAAAGTCCTATATACACATTTACGTTCTAAGTAACACTGTATTTCTAATCACCATAAGCTAATTTTGTAACCAATTATCTCAACTATATTTTACAAAAATATGATGCGATTTTCCTTTTATATATTATAATGCATAATTACTTTTTTAATAACGCAATTATGTTACTTGCGTAATTATATGTGTTGCATCTTTATGTAATTTAAGTATAATTAAAATTATTAAGCCTCATTATGGTTATTATAATAATTATCTCCATGAATGAAATGGGGCTTTTTCTAAAAATAATTTGCTTTTTACGCAACTTGTTATTCTTTTAATAATATTTAATTGTTCGTTTTTGTATAGTTGCGAAGATTTCCCGTTTCACATAAACACTCTTTAGCAAATTTAATCACTCGTCTCATTTATATCTACTTTAATACCTATTAAATGAAGATATCGCTTAGATGTTATCATATTTTTGCGTCACGAGATATAATTAATGCTTCCAAAAGAAAAAAAAAAGATGTAAAAATATAGAAAAGAATTTAAATAACGGTTTGCAAAAAAAGCTGTGATTAAAAGCTTTAAATTAAAATGTTATAAATAGATCTGTGAATATCTTTTTATACATTATTTTAGACAAAATAAACTAATATTTGAAAATAAATGAATAGAATTTTTTTTAAAAAAAGCATTAGAGAGAGAGAGAGAGAGAGAGAGAGATCTGTGTATTATTACATAAATAAAAGTTGAAGCTTAAATATCTTATCTTTGGTTAACATTATGGTAAATTATATTGCTCATAATAAATGGTTTATCTTGGATTTGGAAAATCTTCTCTAACCCTTTTGTGCTAATTTAGAAAAATAAAAGATAGTGGGGTTTATGTGCAAAATATAAACATCAGCGTGTCTCAAACTGTGGGGTGCTGACTCCGCTACATGCAAAAACTTGTCTAAAATATGGCAGTGTAAAACACAGTCGAGTGAGTGAGTGAATATTGACGTCGCACTGTTCAGCTACAAGAGAGCTTTTGGCGACGGACCACGTAATTTTGAACCATGGTCAAGTGCCGTGGACGACACCTGAGCTGGAACCCCCTCTCCTATCACACCACACCAACGGGAGAACGTTTCAGCTTTCGACAGATTTAACGTGCATCGCTGCCCTACACTGCGGGTCTTTAGTGGTACTGGGCTCGAACTCATGACATGCCTGCCATGTGATCCGATATCTTAACCACTGGGCTACCGCAGCCCAAAACACAGCGAGCACCTTAAGCAAAGTTAAGTTTAGTCGTGCAAAGTGAAGTTTTGTTCCCATGATGGGAAGTGAATGCAGAACATTTTTCTTTGTTTTGAGCCGAAAGCAGTATTATACTGTTCGTTGCTAAAGTACGTTACGTAAGTATTGAATACAGTTGACACATTGTGTACATACATTTATTAACCAGAGTTGCACCTCATTAAAGTTACTTTATGAAATGGTTTGATGGCATAGTATTCATCAATGCTACCTTTAAAGTGTGAAATCCGTTAATTCATTGAATACCTAGGTATTTCATGAAATAACTAGAAAGTCAGTCAATGTATAAAAATTATTGAAGTCTACGATTTAACTAGGCATTCTACAGAATAACGATTACTTGATCGTTACAGTATGAAATGCAGCACTCGAAAGTTATTTCAACCGATTCTAGCTGCTTTTGGTCCGTTTTGAACTGCTTGAAATGACTTGAGCATGCGTATCCTTCATTTCGTTGCTTTTAAACGTAGAATTTAGGCGGTCCATTTATGTTAGTTTTACATTTGTGATTATTAACAAATATTTTTGTAACCTGTTTTCAAGCAATGAATTCTGCAGGAATGGGAGGCAAAACGAACATGATGAACATGACCTTATTAATATAAACAAAAAAATATCGCTCCCTTAAATTTAGATTAGTCTTCGGAAGGTCGTAAATTCCATCCATGCTCTAAGCATCAAAATTACCATCATTAGAAGAATTAGACACTAAATGAATTTTTGTAATTATGGAAATATTAAATCTATCTATAAAACAAGCAATATAAAAAAATTAAGTCAACTCCTACATAGGTCAACAAAGAAAATCTTTATTGTAGTTATGCTTTTATTAAATAATTACAATTAATATAAATAGGAATATACATATGACATAATCACACTATTAAGTGGCAAAATAGAAAGCGATATTCCTCGCAATTTCCCTTTTTCTATAAATTGCGCTGGACTATTTTTTTTGTTTCGTACTATTTTTTTATTTATTAAATTTAATTATTATAATAAAATAGTACAGTAAAAAAAATAAATTATAGTAAAAAAACAAATCACATTCACAGAAGGTGGGCCAACCAAGGTGGGATTCTAATCCATGACCTTTGAATTAGAAGTCCAACGCACGCGCGCGCGCGCGCTGTCCATTGCGCTACAGGTACACAACGAGCGATTTTCATTTATATGTATGGTATGGGACTATTATTTTTGTTTGTTACTATGCAACGGATTTTTACGCGTCCTCTCATTAATCCTCTTGGGGAATTCGTGTTTAATTCACAGCCATTCCTCTCAAGAAAAAACCGTGATATTCAGGTTAGTTCGACTACATTAAGTCCAAGTTTTGGTAATTCTAGAGAAGGAGATATGAAGTAGCTGCAGTCGCTACGCAGGTGAGATTGAAAAGGGCTTACTTTCGCATGTAAAGATTAAATGTGGTGTTTTGACACGGAATTGAATTATTAGATTTGAGGTTAGGAATCAACGATAGAGATTAAGTTGAGTTAAATAAGTTGGTGGCGCACATTTGCTTAAATAATCATTGCTTTCTCCGTGCTACTCATTAGACATTCATTTAGAGCAGGGATGGGCAGACTTTTACATGGCACGGTCTACTTTTAATTTCTTCGAGGTGTTGCAGTACACCATGTGACGTAGATGCGATGAGCGAAAAAAAAGAAAAAAAAAGCTCAACACACACATGATATTTGTATTATAACAATAATAAATACAGTGTGTACTTACCTACATAACTACAGTAGAAAAACTTACTCTTTTAAAACTACGTTTTAAGTAAAACGCAAAATGCGAACGCAATAATTATTAACATAAATTTAATATTAAATGATGCATTTTCAAACAATTCACAATACATCACAAATTAAATAATTTTCACTTAAAATTAGTTCTTACAGCTATAGTCTCAATAGACGACTTAGTCTTCATTTTATCCGCCCCAATCTTGAATACCTTGGTATATAATTATTAACTGCTAATCTTACACTGTATTCTAAGTGGTCGTCTGTGAAACTGGAATATGTTGTCTTAATTATATTCTTCGTTGACAATGTAGATTTACACTGATAGGTAGAACGAAAGAACTTTTTTAAATTTGGGATACTTTATTTCGACTAATAGATTCCAAAAGTTATTCTTCACAAAGTACGCCCTTTAGAAAGAGAAAAGCTTCGTTTTCCTCGAGAGATAAAGAGAACATGTAGCATATGTTTAGTTATATTTTTCACATCAACATTACTAAGCGGATAAACCATGAATGCAACTTTTGTGTGATTCTAGTCTAGTAAATTCTTGAAAACGTCTCTCAAATTTGGGTTGGAGTTTTATTCACGGGTGTTTCTTTTATCTTGATAAGCATCTGTGTTTCTTTTAGTATGCGTGTCTAAGGTTTTATGTAAAGGCGGTCACCCCAAAATGTCTTGGCGGTCCACCGCTCGACTGCGATCGACTTAATGCTCACCCTGGATTTAGAGAATAGGTTGTTGTTAGTTAAGTTGTTGGACTAAATAAATAATTGTGATTATGGAAGTCCCTCGTTCTGCTTTCATTCCTCACACACCCTTAGGTAGACAAGATGGTGAGGGAGAAACTTCAGGTGTAAGTCGCTCACAACTATTTATTAGTATTTGAAAAACTGTATTAACATCACGTGTCATCCACTACAAGTTTTAAAAAATGTATTTTAACTTGAATGGATGAATTGAAAGTATTTTATTAACGATTAAAAATTTGAACAAGATATATATATATATATATATATATATAGGGAGAGAGTGAACTAATAATAGGAATTGAAAAACCTTAACTGATAAAATTGGGCCCCATTTAGCCATGATAGGGTTCATTTAATATTTTCAGCCATGACCAAAAAGTTCAATTCGCACCGCTCGCCAAACTAAACCACTGGACATGCAACGAACACATTTTTATGCTTAAGCCTAGTAACAACAATAAGGAACAAAAGGCACGCTTTTGGTTATCTGGGGGGGGACACCAGGGACCCTTCGACAGGAAGTCTTGAGCCGCCTCAGTGGCGCAAATAATCGGCAGCCAAACCGAAAGAGGCATCGTTAAGAAATTAGCATAAGTGGCGATAAATTGTTCGGGGTTTGCAGACGGGTTCTCCAATACTAGAACCAGAAAAAACCAATTTGGACGCCGTCTTCGAGAAATGTTCACTGGTTAATGAGGCGAGAAACTTGTGGGTTTGATTACCTTCTTCCATCTATGCAAATGACCTTGATATCGCCTTTCCTTTTTTTTTCATCCACGTGAGTATGCTCTCCTTTTTTTTTTACTCGGAACTTTACAATGTGATACATTCCGTCACGGTGTTAAATGTGTTTGTAGGCAATGTGAATCAAAATGTATCGAATTTTCATGCTTGCCTGGTTTGAATCCTCAAGAAAGATGGGTAGCCAGTTGTGACAGTGCTTTTTATAGAAGGTAGAAATCTATGTAACTGTGCATGTCTGCAACTATTAATCGAAAGTGATAGTTTGTAGAGATTTTGCTCACGCTCCTTTTTTGCCAGCACATGCAAGGAAGACTGCAGTTTACAATGGGAAAAAAGTATTTGATTATACCGCAGATATACTCACACCTCAGTGATTATGTGAGAATTTTACTTGCTTTTATGTATGTATACAACTATAAGTATGTGATTGTTGATGTTGTGCTTGTTGTTGGGCCAGTTTAAATTTGTGTATAAACAAACTACAGGGAAAATCGTTCAACTTGAAACTGAAGGGACTGAAATGTATTTTTGTCTTAAAATAATTTCGTGCTAAAGGATATTGCAAATATGTAAAATAACATATATTCAACAAAAAATTGTTTCTTAGAGTACATTTTATTTACATACATACATATACATGCATGTATTTAATAAAATCAATGAAACAAAAACAATCGCATGGACTTAATTAAATTTAATACAAAAATTTTTGAAGAGTTTTGGAAAAAAAAACATTTTAGTTTTTGGAAAAATAATCTGAAATTTTTCTTTGCATCGTCTTTTTTAGCATCAATTTGACAACAAATTGTTCGATGTCGTCCATTTTGTTATTCGTTTCATTATTGGAATGTGTGTCTAAGTAATTGCGCATACTTTCCATGATGTTCATCATTTAGAATGACGTGGGAACAGGCGCTGCATTATTCATTTCATTTTCGTCGTCAGAAACTGCATCCATGATATTTTTTGAGCTTTGAATAAACTCCAAAAGGACTTTGTTTGCCATAATTGGGCTGTACTCAGATTATCATCATCTACTGCAGCGAATTCTTCCGATAATATAGTCGGGCAGTTCAATAATACAAAAACTTAAATAAAGTGTCAGTTCAGTTTTAATGTCCTCCTTTTCCAGAAGGGAAATCTTTTTTTTTTTTTTTTTTGCGATTTTCTTTGCACGTTATGAGAAAAAAAATGCATTAAAATACATAGTAGATTGTCGAGACCGCTGAAAGCACTTGATGCAATGTAAAATTATTTTTTTCTTTATTGGAATCAAATTGAATGGATTCATCGGTGATTATATTTTCAGGAATCTCAAAAGAAAAAGTTAGATCCACTTTTTATAATAAACGTCTAAATTCATGACAGTCACGTGGTAAATGTAATCACGTGTTCTCAGTGGTTCACACAGAAATTTTTCAAGGGTGGGGAGCGAAAGGGTCGAAAGTCCATCATTCATGTATTCGGCTCAGATACGCCACCCGACATTTTCTATTGATTTTGTCGAATTTTTCGGGAAAAAAAGTAGTAAAGAATTAAATATTAAATAAGTAAAATAAGCATTAATTAAATCAAATTAACCGTTAATAACAAATACTTTATAAAGTTTTAAGTACTACCTACATAGGATTAAAAATCTATCGGGAAAAAATTAAGGGCTATGGGGTTTTGTGCGCTACTGCGTGTTCTCCATTAAATTAAAATTGGCTTAAGACAAGTACTTTGTCTATTGAATACAAAATTGGCGAAAGACAAGTACTCAGTCTACTGAGTTGATAATCGCGTAAAGATGTTCCAACTATTAGAATTCCTCAAATAGTTTTTTTTAATTATATATATATGTGTGTGTGTGTGCATAATAATAATAATTCCTATTAATTTAATCTTTAATAACTTTAATTATTTATGGTCCATTCCTTCAGGACCTACGCTTAAATAATAACTAGCTACCCGCCTAACGGGAATCTTTTGAACTACATCTATCTATCTATCTACCCAGCTCATGTGATTTGAGCTTCGCGTGAATACCGAAATTTCTGGAAAAATTCCACCCTCTTCTTCCTTCGTAATGTAATCGGCTGCATCTGGCGTGTGTTTATTTGTGTGCTGTATGTTTTCTTTGTGGTGCTGTCCATATATGTTTGGGTGTTTCAAGATATGTTCAATAAACCAGATTTCTTGCCACAAAGGACTGCTTCATCAATGTTGTCAAATAGAACATCGACGATATCTAAATTAATCATCATAGTCAAAATCGTACTCGCCAAATTATGATATTTATGATATTCATCCTTTTCACTCGACACACCCTTTCAGTTTATCATTATCAATGACCACGATTATTTCATATATATATATATACTAGTCGTTACACACCCGCTTCACTGGGTATTTCACGATGTTGTATAAATATATACTGTGTTTACATATATATAAATTATTGATATCTAGCATTAAGAATTCGATTGTGTTGAAAAATATATTTATAGCTGCAACTCTCGCCTCTTGATATAAAAAGGACATAAATTATAATATCTAATTCCTATTTATATCTAAAATAGAAGTAGAAAGATATTTTACGCTCACTTAACCCAATAATCAAGTGGTTTTCTGCCAAAGCAACTTTCAGTGGATCTCTACTCCATAAAATAAACAGGAGTGCTAAATTTCAAGTCTAAATCTAACCGAGCAAAAACGGAATTCTTATCATCAAAACCTTGTTGAGAGCATTCTTAGCGGATTCCAATTCAACAAAAAAGAAACATGAAAACCAAATTTTATTATTATAGTCCTAGCAGTTCGAAAACGGGAATTTTGTCTATCAATACGCCCCAATAACTCCCCCCTTCGCTTTCCCCTAGAGTTGATTTCCGTAAAATACATTCTTAGTGGAACTCTATTCAACTATATATATAAAGAAACGTGCTCAACAAATTTCAAGTAAATGGGTTAAATTCAAAAACAGGAATTTTTCTATAACTCTCCTTAACCCCTCGCAACCCCACTCCTTTAGGGGTCCGTTTTCATAAAACTCTTTGTAAGAGGAACTCTATTCCATGAACGCGCGGAACATACCATCTAATTTTCAAGCAGGTGGGTCTAATAGGTGAAAAGCGGAAATATTTATCTATTACGCCCCTTACTTCCTTCAGTGACCTTTGGGGATCAATTTCCCCCAAAACTATTTTGTAGCGGATCTCTACACCATAAAAGGAATCCGCTTACCAAATTTCAAGACTACGTCTAATAGTTTTAAAATGGAAATAATTATCTATAACGCCCATAAGCCCCCGCAACGCCACTTAGGAAGCGATTTTCACAAATCCCATCTTATGGAGAGGATCTCTACTCAATGAATGGAATCAGCTTACTCAATTTCAAGATTTTACGCCTAATAGTTTAAAAAAGGAGATAATTGCCTATAATGCCCCTTAATCGTACGCAATGCCACTTGGGGGTCAATTTTGACAAAACCCACTTTGTAGCGGATCTTTACTCTATGAAAGGAATCCGCTTACCATATTTCAAGACTGTACGTCTAATAGTTTAAAAATGGAAATAATTAGGCATAACGCCCCTTAAGCACCCTCAACACCCCTTGGAGGTCAATTTTCGTAAAAATCATTTTGTAGAGAATCTCTACTTTATGAAAGGAATCTGTGTACCAAGTTTCAAGACTGTACATCTAATAGTTTAATAATGGAAATAATTATCTATAACGCCCCTTAAACCCCCGTACGCCTCTAGGGGTTCGATATTTGCAAAATCCGTTCTTAGCTGATGTCTACTCCATGAAGGGAACCTGCCTACTAAATTTCAAATCTGTAGGTTTAATAGTTCCGAAGATATCGTGATTAGTCAGTGAGTCAGTGAGTGAGTCGCTTTTCTCCTTTATATATATATATATATATATATATATATATATATATATATATATATATATATATATATATATATATAATTATCATTATTATTATGCATGTACTTATCAACCAAGTGCATTTTATTATTTACCTATGTGCGTTACTATTAAAGAGAAATTTGCTAAGAGCATAATTTATAAATAGGTGATAGGTACCATGAATTGGCGACTGCTTTTCCAAATTGTCGCCAACCGTAACTTTGGTGATCTTACCCATGAAAATAAATTCAAACACAATTATATAAAAAAATAAATTAAAATAAGGTTTCTTGAATATTTATAATATTATTAACCAGAATAAAATGCAATTTTGTATGTTTTCTGTTTGGCTTCATGATCCCTATAACCGATAAGTATCTTGTTTTATTTGGTTAAACCTTTTATTTTTCGAAAAACAAAGCAATTAACTAGTTTAAATGATTCAGTTTGCTCAAGCATGCCACGACATTGAACAAATATGGTATATTTTTAGATTCCATTTTGAAATTCAAGTCAGGAACTAGAAACCTAAATTCAGAATAAAGTGCCTCCGTCATTTTGTCAAATTTTGTGCAGGACACGCATTACTGAACATCTCGCTTTTCTTTCTTCCCCATCTTCGTCCCTAATCAACGAGAGGAGAGAGTGATCTATCAAAAATTGCATTCTTTTATCATTTACTTGGTCACGGAAGATGATTTTGTTTTTTGAGAGAAGGGATACTGTAAACTGTGTTGTAATATATGTTTTGAAATTACGTAAAAAAGTCCGGTACACACACACACAGAAGTCAGTATGTGATTTTTCATACTGTCATATTTTTTGATGGACTGAAGAGGTTTTTAAAATTTAAATTTCTTTGAAAAAACACAATTTTTAATTTACAAAACTCTTATTAGACCATCTCTGACATATGCATCTGAGACTTGGATGATAACAAAATTGGAAGAAAATCGAATGACATCTTTTGAGAGAAAAATAATTCGAAGTATACTTGGAGGTGTAAACGAAAACGATAGTTTGAAAAGAGAGAGATACGCTTTTGAATTATATAAAATTTATAAATAAACTGACATTATTAAATACAAAAAAATAGAACGAATTGGATTTTCCATATAATTCGAATGTCAGATGATAATAATGTCAAAAGGTATTGCAGAATGCAGTACAAAATCACTAGGATTCGGAAGCGTAGAAGACCAAGGCTGAGATATGCAGACTCAGTGGAATCAAAATTTGGGATTATGAAAGAGAAAACTTGGAGAACAGAAGTAACCAAGAGGTCCTTATGAAGATTATGCGGAGCTTCTGTTCTATCTTCTACATGAAAGGTCAGACCTTCTATAAAAGAAGAATAAGATCAACAGATTGTAAACACATTTTTGGTTGACGTGAACCCTTATATAATATCCATTGTTTTATGAACGTTTGACGTACATTTACGCGAGATATTTGCTCTATTCCATGAAAAAATCCAAGTTTTCAAACTTTATGGCCACCATGTCTATTCAGTGAAAATCGTTCGACACGAAATTGAGGGGACTGAAACACTTTTTCGTGTTAAAGGATATTCCAAAAAAACAAGCATATATTCAACAAAATTAAGTTTATTAGAGTACATTTTATTTACATAGATGCATACCTATGCATAAATAAAATAAAATTTAATGAAACAAAAACATTCACGAGAGCTTAATAAAATTTGATCGAAAATTTTCAAGTTCTTCTGTTTTTGATCAGCAGCCTTAAGGTATCCGACTACGTTCGGAACCGTGATTTTAAAAATGCACATAAATGGATAATTTTCATGATATTTAGTGTCACTTAGATTAGAATACAAGTATAAAATTATTTTAAGGACATTTTGACAAAAAAAAATATTTAAATACACTATTTCGGCAAAAAATTAACTTTGAATAACCTTTTTTCAAAATGTTCTAATTTTGTGAAAAATGCTTCTATTATAATAATATTTTGCCTGTATATAGCTCAGACCTCTGTACAGAGGCTCCACTATGAATTTTGAAAAACACACATTATTTTCAGAGTTACAACCAATTTAAATAATTATCGGCGTTTTTTTTCTTAAAATTTCTCCCCTCTGTTGTCGTAAAACATGGATAAACTGACTTCTAAGTTATATATTTCAAAAATTCTAGTTGAGCCTCTGTACAGAGGTATAAGCTATATACAGGCAAAATATTATTATAATAGAAGCATTTTTCACAAAAGGAGAACATTTGGAAAATGGGTCATTCTATGTTCATTTTTTGTCAAAATATTGTACTTAAATCATTTTTTATTGTAATACTATTCTTAAAACAATTTTATATACATTTTCTAATCTAATTGACACTAAATATCATACATATTATCCATTTATAGGCTTTTAAAATATCACGGTTCCGAATGTGTAGTCGGATACCTTAAGAAGTTTTATCTTCATTGTAAGTGAATTTGCTTTCCCTCTAAGTGCTTCCTTACTGTGCTCGTAAAAAAATTCTTCCAAAATAAACATATATATATATATATATATATATATATATATATATATATATATATATATATATATATATATAAACGCGAACAGACTCACTGATTTTTCACTCGCACTGCGATGTATTCGTCCCCGAATTCCAAAGCCAACTGATGAGATGTTTTTGTGTGGCGTTTGTAGGGATAGATGGTGAAAGTTGATTAGATAAACCAAATTGCCTCGCGTCACAGGCTATTCTGAGGGTATTTCGAAGTTAAGTTAGCCCCGTTTCTATGAAACCTTTGAAATCACTTTTCTTTCATTTCACACCCGTCTTAAATCTCACCAGCGCGACTGGGATTTTCCGAATATTGTTCCTTCGCAGAAAGGAAATTTTTTCGTGCTAAGCGATTTTAATGTCGTGTCAAGAGGAAAAATACATGAAATTGTATAGTAATTTGTCGCGGGACCGTTGCATCATTTCGTGTTAACCGATATTTCACTTTAAGCGTTTTCGCGTTAAACGTATTTATTGTAAATAATTGATTCCAAAACAGAATAACAAAATTAACCAAGAAATGAAATTGTAATTTACCGTCTTTAATTGTTATTTACCGTTATAAATCGCTAATCTATTAATGGGTAACGTTTTATGCGTACGTGAAAGCACGGAAAATATTTTAAGCATATATTCCAGAGAAGATGATTGCTACACAAGCATGATCTCAGATAAGATCCCTAGGTAAGATTTAAATGCAGGATTTGAATCCGAAATTAATTTGAACACAAAAAACATTTGGCAGTAAAAAATTCTGGTCTATGTTTCCCCTTCTATTGCTTCTAAGTTCTTAAAAGCATAGTTAATGTGATGGTACATGGTTAATCAAGCAGAACGTCACTATATGAAAAGCATAAGCTAATATAGACATAATTTTCCTGCGTCCACGAAGACAAATTTACGAAAAGCTTTTAGTTTATGAATGCGTGTGAACCGTAATTCAATTTATCATAATTTATCCTTTTCTCAATATTTTTTTTCGGAGCTTCCCTTGCGACGGTTGCTAATGGGCGTCGATAATTAATAACAAGATTGAATAACAGCAATTTGATTTTCGTCCTGTGTGTTCACAGTGCACACTGAAATGTATAGGAAAAAAATATCGTCGTAATATTCAATCTTGGCAAATTAGGAAGAAGAGAGCAGTTTCATAAATAATTTGATTACCAGGATTTGGCATCGGTATTGAATTCGCTGGCACTACTCCAAAAATGTAACTTATGAAAGCTTAGTCAGTCTCCGGGGATTTCAATAAGGGATAAAAAATGTGGGCATAAAAAATCAGTAAGAGATTGAATTTCTAGAAACATGAGAATATTTTACTTCAAGATTTTGCTCATTAAAAGATATATATATATATATATATATATATATATATATATATATATATATTACGTAATACTTAAAATCTTAATGGGTACTTACGTATTATACCGTTAATCAATTTCGCCAAATTTAAATCCGTTGCCAATTAAAAAAAATGTCGCCAATTGCTGTCATCGTTATTGTTAAGGTGTTCGAATACTTCGAGGTACTTACGTATTAGCGCCAGAGCAGTAAAATTGGGGCCACGCGAATCATACCTTGATATCAAAACAACAGAACATATTTAATGAAAAAATACCAATTGGTCAGATTTTGGTGTAAAATGGCGTGATTTGCTAGGTGCCAATTGGGCTGCGGTGACGCTAATGCGTAAGTATCCACTTCAGGGAACACTTTTACCCTGTTGGCTATATGTTGCGGCATTTGCGACATCTTATGATCTTACGTATTATCTCAACCTAATAGTGACATTATATGAAACGAAGTACATGATTGCCAACTCAGCGCATATGACACATGTGAAATCGCTGTTATCTTGAACGTTAAAAATTGTTGCGCTAATACACAAGTACCATTTGGCGAAATTGGTCGACTGTAAAATACGACGTAAGTATATATATAGGTACTCCTTATTTTATTAAACATTGTATAAACAATAAATTGAATAATGCTCAAGGAAAAATTTGGGGTTTGGTGACGTGAAAAAAATCAATATTTTCTCCTCGGAATCATTTTTAAGAATATAAATAATTTATTATAATTATGCGAAATATAGTAATGAATGCAAATCAGATATTTTGCTAAATGTGTAATACTCATTTTGTCGCCAACAGTGAATCCACCGGTTTAGCATCTTCGCCAAAGTATTTTGTAATCCTTGTTCAGCTGTAATTTTTTTCTCGAAATTGCATGCTTATAGCAATGCCATAATGAAAAATTCAATGATTGTCCTATCATAAATATTATTTGATTTCTACAGAACCAACTATACTTATGTAATATCGCAACCTATTGGTGACACTATATGAAACGAAGCACATGGTTGTTAATTCAGCGCGTACGACACATGAGAAATCTAGGTTGCCAACTTGGTCAGTTATTAATAGAATTGGCGATAGTTGCAATAATACGGAAGTACCGAACCAACATTAAAACGAACGTTTGCTAAACCAATAGATGTAATAAGAAAAACAAAAGAAAATGTTACCTGTTTCGACTCCTAATAAGTTCAATATTTCCTATTTTGAATTATTAAATATTTGTTTCGCGATTGTTTATTCTCTTTGAATCTGGCAACAAAATTTTAGTTAATTAAGTTTTTTTTTTTTTTTTTTTTTTGAAATATTCTAAAAGTAGCTTACATTATACGCTAAGAAAAGAACTGTATAATATTTTATGTTTACGGAGCGTGGGCTCAAATAATTTTAGCCATTTTTAGTCATAGTAGTCACCCATAATTAGTCATTTCATGCAAAAAATAACTTCAATAACTATAAATAGCCTCATTTATCCTGCTTGTCGAAGAAAAATAAAAGAATATTGAAATCGAAGAATAATTGTTTCTCGAGTCACACAACAGTGCAAATACGTTTATAAGATACTTATGTGTTATACCATCGACCTATTTCACCAATTCAAAAGATGTCGCCAAATGTTGGCGGTTTCGTATTCTTAATATTAATGTGTTTGTACATGAGCAGGAACGGTTTCCCATTACTGGTTGCATATCGCAGCATTTGGCGATGTTCTTTGATTTGACAAAATTGGTCGATGGTATAATACGTAAGTACCATGTTATGCTTTTTAGCACCCATAAAGTTTAGCTTTTGCAACTTTGTGTAAATCAAGATAGCACCTTTTACTTACTTAACGTATAAAAGGGGAGGGGGATTTTCAACTAACCTCATAATCCAGGAATAAGAATTTTAAGAACTTTTCGATGTATTTTTTACATTTTGCATTGTTTATAACAAATAATTGTATTATAGCTTTTATCTAAAAATTAATTTTTCCTTTTTAAAACATTGATGAAATACTAGCTTCACACTCTAGCATAAAAATAATTCTCATTTTTTTCATAGTGCATTTTAAAATATAATTCGTTTTAAGTAAGTCTAAAAAGAAAAAAAGCCTTAATATATATAAATTTGAGTGAAAAGTGCACATTTACTTTTTATGCCTTCAGCGCTAAGACACAAATGAAGGTAAATTTGTTAATGGATACGGTGCTCAGAAGTATAAAAAAAGATTAAAAAAAATACACCCTACATAAAACTAAAAATCACGAATAAGAAAAAGCATTTCTATTAAAGGAGTCAAACTGTCCTTCACTTAGTCTTTTTATAGGAGAAAAGGTGGAAAAAATAATTCCATTTCTATTACTTTTCCTGTCCATTTGATGAAAATTAATATAAATATCTGCGCTCTCCCAAAAACCTGAGCTGTTTGAAAGCGCTGATAACAGTAATGCGTCTCTCTTCCAAAATTAAAAGCGAATGTCTGTTGATTTCCGCACATCTTCCATTTAGAGTTAAGTCAAATTAAAATAAAAGAGAGTGGTTTTTAGAACCAGAGAGGATTTGGATTGAAGTCGGGGGGAAAAATTAATAATGTCGTTAGAAAATATGAAGAAAACGAGGAGCGCTTTTTTCTCGTAATAAGCACTTTTTTAACGAGCATCGCAGAAATTTGAAATTAATTTTTCGGCGATGAAGAAAATATAATGAGTGGCGGTTATACCGTCTTTTACGCCGCAAAACACACAGAATATATCTATATTTTGTCGGTTTGTTTTAATATACGTTGACGAGACTATTTGATAGCTTTTTACATTCCTTTGACAAATTCTGCCAATAAGGACGAAGGACAAGTGAATAGCGGAAGTTGGTAATGAAATTTTGTTTTTGAGGAAATTGTCCTGTAATGATTAAAATTAAAATTCATTGTTTTTCGATGAGGTTGGACTATTTCTATTTCATCAAGAAGTATGAAACAAATGATTAATTTTCAGGTTTTCATTTTTTACGTGAAGATTGAAACCCATTATGTTACCCAACATTGAAAAACTAAACATTTTGATTATATTCTAAAAGTGGAACACTCTTAACAACTATATATTTTGAGATACCTTTTTAATATCACAATTTTATATTCCACTTAGTTTAGAAGATCAATTTTTCAAAAATTGATTTTCAGAAGAATTTTATTGTTTTAAAAAACACATGAATAGGCTTAAAGAGTCGTAATTTTTAAATAAATAATTTATTTCACCCTTTGATTTTGAAAAAAAATATTATTTTTTATAAAATTTTAGCCAAAATTTTCAAAGTTGAGAAAAACGTGGTAAATAAAAATGCATTGGACTTGATGCAATTTTTATTTTATTGATATACATCTTGATCCATCTGAAGTGACACAAACCACAATGTAGAATTCTTTTAGTTTACCCGCCAAACGAGAAATATCCTTTTAACCATGACTTTATACTATCAAAAACTGCCACGTTACCACACTTCAAAATAAAATGATGCAATACCGCCTCATCCGCTTATTCTGATCAATCACTATATTAACTAACCGAAATCATATGAATATCAAAGTTTCTGAGGAAAGATATAAAAAAATGAAAAAAATCTCCAGATTTTTTTTTTATCTTCAAACCATAGCTCGTAGCTACAGCATATGGGATCCTGCATTCCTGTATGATTCTGAGTTGTCTTTGTACCCCCTACACCCAAACAATTTTGTCGGTTTGGTTGTGAATCACCCTGCACACATAATTATATATATGCATCATATATGCACACACACACACACACACACACACACACACACACACACACACACACACACACACACACACACACACACACACACACACACACACACACACACACACACACACACACACACACACACACACACACACACACACACACACACACACACACACACACACACACATATATATATATAATTGTGAATGGATTCATAATATTTATAATACTTTAAAGAGCACACATTAAATATCAATTAGATTAAAATATTTCTGACTGATTGGTTTCTCGCACCACTCCATGAAGGTACACAAGGGCTATTGGTGACGGATCTCGTAATTTTGAGCCATGATCGAGTGATGGAGACGACATTTGAGTTAACATTCTACACTCCAAACTTCCTCACCAAGCCAAAAACGATATAAAAATAGAATTTACATAATCATGTACAGTCGGACCTCTACATAACGAAGGCGCTAAATCCAGGGAAAATGTTCGTTATATAGATGTTCATCTTTTAATGTAGTAAACTAGCTGAATGGGCCGGCGTTGCACAGGGTATCTCTACTTTTATAAATTTTCCCTTTATTTTACAAAATCAGAACTTCTAATACTTATTTTCAAAATGACTTCCACCTCCTCCACAGCTTAGCCCGGAGTTGCTTGGGCTTTCTGTTTTCCTCATGACACCAGCATTTCTGTGTGTGTGTGTTTGTACGTGCACAATGTGAGTGATTTCTAAAATTGTGTCAAAAAATTTCCCTTTTACGAAATTTGTTCCATTCCACTTATTTTTGATTTAAAACAGTTTTCTTTCCCCTCTCTATAGCCCGAACACGATTTTTTAGTGTAAGATTATTGTTCTATCTACCCCTCCTTCTCACAGATAAGATATAGCTTCAAATTTCGATGTATGACTTATAAAAGAAATATTGCGTTAGAATTAAAAAAATATTAATGTGAAGCAATAAAAAGAGAACGATTCTGATGCTAAAAGTAAAACAAACAACGTTCACCATTTTTAAATAATAGTTAGTTTCTAAGAATCTAAAATAATAAAATAGATTTCAGATTTTCATGAATCAATCAATCGTTACATATAGTTAGCTTAAAAATGTCTCTAAAATGTATTTTGATCCAAAATAATAGACGATGTACTTTTTAATTAACAAAGAATTCATTTCGTAATGAAATAATAGAAATAATCCTTTTTTAAAAAAAACAAATATATATTTATATATATTTATTAAAATCAAATTTCTACAAGTAATAAATGAAAGAAAAATTAACTGATAGCTATTGAAATGATTGCTTTTTTCTGAACGTTTGATTAAACATATAAATATATAAGTAAAAAAAAACAGCATGGGGGAAAGCATACACACACACACATATATATATACATGTACTGAAAATCATTAAAAAAAACCGATCTGATAAAAACATTTTGATATTTCATTTTGATTTTAACCTTTTTCATTCCACTAAAAAAATTTTAAACTTTAAGAAGTAGCGTAATGCGAAATTGAAAGCTTCTTCCTCTTCAGTTTCGAACCTGGGAACTACCGTTTTATAAAGCAGCCGATTTAACAATCGCGCCGTCGTTTCCTTCAGGGAAAAGCATTGAATTGAGCTTTAAAATGAAGGTAGATTTTTTTCAATATCCCGTTTCGTTATTCGTTAAAGTTAAAAAAAAAATTCACGCTTCATTTTTAAGTTAATGCTTTCAAACTTCATATATCGATTGAAAACAGCGGTAATTTTTAAACAAAAAACTTTTTTAAAAAGTAATGTTTACATATTTATCGCAAAAGGGAAAAAAATTGAAAAACACATTTTTTTAAACCGTAATTTTTAAGATATTTTATCAATCTTTGTACAGATTACGTATAATATTGTTCGACACACAGAAAAAAAGTTTCGTGAGATTATTTTTATTAATAAAGAAGTTATTAAGTATTTAAATAAAATTTTGAGAATTTTTGGAAAAATCGTAAAAAAAACCAGTTTTTGACATTAAATTTTTTAAATGACTGATTCTAAAAGAGAAAAGCATGAACTTTTTTAGTGTAAAATATTTTTTTCACTAACGCGAAAGAAAGTGCGAGCGGAACAACTAAAAATTCCTATTAAAAAAAAGGAACCAACTTCGACTCATTTTAAAAAAATCGTAAAAAATACAAAATATAATTATTTTGTAAAATAAATTATAGCATATCGTGGCGAAATTAATGATCTTTACGAATCTGTAATTATTTTTTGTGTGAATTTCATAAAAAAAAATTAGATCGCGTTTTAAAAACGTCTGAAAAAAAAGTTTCGAATTTTCCCCTGGTGGTGAGAAATGGTACTAATTATGCGTTTTAAGGTTTTTAATGAATATCTTTTTTAACTTATTGGAATATCGGAATATAAATGGTTAAAACGGGTTCCTCGGATGATTCCCGAAATTTTGTACCTTCGGCGAGTTTCTGGGTCGTGTGGTTCGTGAGAAAATTGGGCTACATTCTTTCATACATAGATACGTTTGTTAAACTTCGGATTTTAATAGTGTAGATGAACCCCACGAAACAAATATTTTAAATTCAAAAACACTATATGTTAAAAAAGTGATTATTCACACTTTTTTTAAAATTGATATGTGTTTTTTTATATATCTTACTCATCAAATGAAAAAGAAAGAAATAAAAAACTGAAAGGAAAACAAGAAAAAAATGTCCAAGAATACACTGTATTTTCAATACTAAGAAAATAATTTTATATTAAAATTAATGAATTTGAAGGACATTTTCTAATTTAAAGCATACAAGTAATATTAAACATACATTATGTTATACCTGGAACGTTGGGTCACGAGACAACGCCACTGAGGGTGAAAGGGGATATCGAATATGTTTCTAATGAACTGGACAATAGGGGTTAAAGGTTGCCTTTCTTGGATGAAACGTTCAGAAATCTATTGCTCTCGGTGGATTAGGATCTAATAAAACTGTGCTCAAGAGAAAATAACTTGAAATGTTCAGAAATACTTTAAAAATAGGGAGAAAAAAAATTGAATCACAAAAGAAAAAGTTCGTTATATAGACAATGCACTTTGCTATAGAGAGGTTATTTTATGAAGAAAATCGTGAAATGTTCAAGGTTCCAGGAAAAAATTCGCTATATAGAAAAATTCGCAATATAGAGGTTCACTGAATTTTAATTTAAGTAACGCATGGTAGTTTTTGAGAAAATTATCAGACATTTAATTCTATAGATGCTTGTCAATAATTTTTAAAATAAATTAGTGATTGTTTTTTTTACTTTAATGTAATTATTTGCCGAACTGATTTTATTTCTAGAATCAATAACTTCCCAAAGCAAAAAGTTTCGAGATCAAATTAATTGCACATAATTATAATATTGTTTCTACAAAAATGAAATTAAAAACGGAGGGAAAAAAACATAAATGGAAATGACTAGATGCTTGAAAATGTTTCAAAACTCAAGAAACCTACTTTGCATAACCTATTGATTATGCAAATCACAGATCATAGTCATAACTTGAGTTGGAAGAACCGACCCCTAAACATGTATCGGAAAAAACATCTTTAAGCACGGTATGTATCATTAGGATCTAATCCCTACACAGCCTCCTGGTCCGAAAAATTGGAAAAATTTCCCAACGTAGTCTATCAATTTTGTGAGGACAACGTGTAATTCGCGATACCATTAACATGATTCCAAATCGTATGCTATTTCCAATTTCCACCAATTCATCTCTCGCCTCCTCCTACTCAACCCTTCACCCCTCGCCCTATCCTCTACACTGGGGGCACTCATTCCAAGTAACATTCGCCTCTGTTCGAAAAAAGGCTGTTTGCCAGATTCATTTCCTGTCGTTTCCTCATCCATTTGCCGCTTCGATAGGTCACGTGATTTCAGTGAAGAAAGGGGTTAGTATGTGATGCTGGGGGGAGGGGGAATGTTGCCCAGAGCATTTAAAATTCTCCCCCTGTAGATCTAGGGGTTGAATCAGTTATATTCGTGGTAGGACATTGTAAGTGGTATATTTGAGAAGATTGGAGAGTAGTTGTGAGACTACATGGGCTTGTATGATTATTATTGCCCTTGGCACTTATTTTAGGTTTCTTCGGAAAGTAATTTTGGTGTAAATTTGATAAATCTGGTGCCAAGATAGGTGAATATTTGGTGTGAGTAAATGAAGAACATCTTCTTCGAGTTTTACTTCAAGTGACAGCAAATTTCCCGATAGGTAACTCAGTTGTAAATCGTGTGAATTATAATGGAAACGAATTTATGAAGTTTTGTCATAAAAAAAGAAAACATTACCAAATTATTCTCAGTACTATTATCTAAGTGTCAGTGTGCTTTTACCCAGATGAGATTTTTAATATTTTTATCCTATCCTCTATAGCAGTGGTCTCCAGCCCTCGGTCCGTGGATCCAATACTGCTGGTCCGCACAAGAGAAACATTAAATTACTTCCATTTTATTTACTGCGGCATATTTTTCTTGGGTTCTGGGCTACCTTTTTATGAAAATCCACTTTATATTCCTTATTAAATCACTTTATATTTTCATTTTTGGTGTAGCTATATTTTATTCTGAAGACACGTTTAAATACAAAATTATAAAAACATTACAATCTAAAGTATAAACAATCAACGTTCTCCCCCTCAGCGGGCCGCAGTAAAATTATCCAACGTTGGCCGGTCCGTGGCGATAAAAAGATTGGGGAACACTGCTCTAGAGCATTGAGCTTTTTTTTCGAGTGTACAGAGAAGCATTCTTAATGCTGTTGCCTTTACATTTTAAAAGCACCGGACTTCTGAAGTGAAAATATGTTTGTCGATTATACCCCCCGAACGTTTTTAGCGAATCTCTACTTAATAAAATAAAGATGCATGCAAAATTTCAAGTTTGTGTAGGTTTAATAGTACAAAAAGAAAGGATTTTTTTTTCATCTAAAGCACCTCCATAACCATTGTAATCGGGAGTGGATTTACGCAAGCTGGTTCTTCTCCGATTTTTTACTCAACAAAAGAAACATATTTGTCGAATTTTATATCTGTAGGTCTAATTGTTCAAAAACGGTATTTTTATATATAACTCCCCATCAACCCTCTTTGGGAGTCAAATTTCGAAAAACCTGTTTTTAGAGGATCTCTGCGCATCAATATGAAGATGCTTGCCAAATTTCATATTTGTAGATCTAATAGTTCAAAAACGGGAATTTTTGTCAACAACTTCCTCGCAACCTCCACTCCTTGTTAGTAGATTTCCGCAAAACAAGTTCTTAGCAGATTTCTACTCGACAAAAGAAACATTTTTGCCAAATTTCAAGTCTGTAGTTCAAATAGTTCAAGAAATCTCATGATAAACAAGTCGTTTTTCTCCTATACAGTAGAACCTGTTTTTGTGCGATCCTTTTTTTATGCGATTTTATTTTTGTGCGACTGCATAAAATTTTTTATTTTTTTTGCCGTATTTCGACGAATTGGTTTGTTATATGTAAGAATTCATGAAAAATTTTCGAATATTTTTTTGTGTGATTACTTTTATGTGTTTCTTATCAACCGCACAAAAACAGGTTCAACTGTATACATATTTAACTAAATAAAAAGCTTGTATAACAGTTAAAGAGTTTATATTACAATATTTCAATAACTTTACTTTTTTTTCCTGTTAATATCAATGTTGTAAGAAGAAAACTTTTTACTTGCATACGAAAATTAAAATAAATTATTACTTTTACGATACCTTAAATTACATGTTTTGGAATTTCCCTCCAAGTTAATTCTATAATATTATACACAATACTTCTCCATAATATACATTAAAACCTATTTAATCCATTTTTTACGAGCAGGGTTACTATTGGTTACTGGGAAACAAACCCAACTAGCAAATACTATTTTATCTTTTATTATTCCTGATCTCCAAACTTTATGCTGCTCTACTCCTGTTCGATAAATGTGTAAATTATTGATGGTTTTTCCAATTTAAACATTGACTTATATGAGCTAAAAGTTTTATAAAGATATTGTTAAGATTAAGGTCTGTGTGTGTGTTACGGAAATATACAAACACTTCTAACAAATTTAGATTACAAGTCAAAAACTTTGAAAACTCAAAATCAATATTTTTGTTGTTCAAACAGAAAGTTGAAATTTCAGTTATTCCTTCCTCTTTAACAGAGGGGAAAGAAGAAACTCAGAGAAAGTATTCTATGAAATAATATTGTCAGAAAAAAGTTTGCATTCTAATGAAAACACACAGGAAGTCTTCTTCGAATAATCTATTCCTTTGAATGAATCACCAATAAATTGAAAAATTAAGTTTTAACTAATATAATATTTTTTGAAAAGTGAAAATGTATTTCTTTTTATGTACAAACATTCTCTGTGTCTGTGTTTGAAAAGGGATATAAATTCTTTTGAAAACGATTTACAATTTGTTTTTCATTCCCTTTTTAAAAACAAACGTTTTTTAAAAATAATTTTAATTATTTAATTGTGTACAATAATAGCATCTCTACAACCTTCAATTTTTTGCACTGATATAGAATCAGTTAGTAGTTTAATTAAGGATACAGATCCCCTCATATGCACCAATTTTCAGAAATATAACTACATTTTGAAGATTGGTATAAGTAGAAATTAATCACAATATATTCGAGTCTAGAATATTATTGACTTTTCAGATTTGAACATTGTTCTATTATCGAAGCAATATTCAAATTCTTTATGCTGATTTTAAAACATTTTATAAAGAATACATATTGAAAAAGTAGTGCAAGTAAGAGATTTATCTAATGTTTGTATTGAATTCAATAGACTTTTAAGGAATATATATGGGAAAAGTAGCTCAACCAAGAAAGGCGCTGAGGGAAACATTCCTCACTTTTCAAGAATATTCAACATAAAGAAAATCTAGCCCTAATAGTCTCACAAAAATTTGTTTCAACGTTAAAAGAGGAACTATTTTTTTTATAAAAACCTTAGATGCTATTATAAATTCAATTTCGAATGAAAAATTTTCCAAAATTTTATTCTTCCCTCCCTGCATATGTTTAAAACTTATTGCAAGCATTTTATATTTTACTTTGCATGCAAATTATGTTTGATATTTTTGTTTGATTTTCGTTTGTATGTATAACTATTATTACAGTATGTAAAGAAATTTAATTAAAATTTTAAATAAATGCAATTAATTTATGGAATTTTTATTCAATATGTTAATTACAATTACATTTTAAAGTTTTAATCCTAGATGAATTTTCTGGATAGATGCTTGAACATGGTTTTTTATATCGTTTACTGTAGTAAAACTAATCTGAAAATGTCTTCATGCTGGACCTTTTTTTAAATTAGACATTTTACTGTTAAGAGGGCAAATCTTTGCAATTAAAATTTGTTACGAAGAATTTTTTCGGATAAAATATTACTAAAGGGTGTTTTTTTAGAGGTATAGAACTTTAAATTGCAATAAAACAACGTTGTATTATTCGGTTGACATGAATTTTTTTTATTCGAAAGGTAATCTTGTAGCATTACATTTTAAATATGATTTCTGGCATAGGACTGCCAGGGCTGGCTCGGATGTAGTCCAATCTGGACGTCCAATTTTCGATGACTTTTTCCAACATTTGTGGCCGTATATCGGCAATAACACGGCGAATGTTGTCTTCCAAATGGTCAAGCGTTTGTGGCTTATCCGCATACTTTACATACCCCCACAGAAAATAGTCCAGCGGTGTTAAATCACAAGATCTTGGAGGCCAATTCACAGGTCCAAAACGTGAAATTAGGCGGTCGCCAAACGTGTCTTTCAATAAATCGATTGTGGCACGAGCTGTGTGACATGTTGCGCTGTCTTGTTGGAACCACAGCTCCTGGACATCATGATTGTTCAATTCAGGAATGAAAAAGTTAGTAATCATGGCTCTATACCGATCACCATTGACTGTAACGTTGTGGCCTTCATCGTTTTTGAAGAAGGATTCCACCAGCCCATAAAGCGCACCAAACAGTCAGTTTTTCTGGATGTAACGGTGTTTCGACATACACTTGTGGATTAGCTTCACTCCAAATGCTCCAATAATGTTGACGTAGCCATTCAACCAGAAGTGCGCTTCATCGCTAAACAAAATTCGCTTATGAAAATCGGGAACAACGGCAATCTCGTTTTGGGCCCATTCGACGAATCTACGCCTTGCTTGAGGATCGTTTTGATGAATTGCCAAACCAAACTGAGAATAAATCACTTGCCAGCTGTTAAATCGGTCGCCATCTTGGAAAGTAATGCCAACTTAAACTTCTATACCTGGAAAAAGAACACTCTTTACAATATTAAGGCTTCATACGTGTTTAATCACATATGTTCTCAATAAACTTCAATATGATTAAGAATTTTAAAAAAGGTTTAAAAAAATACGTTTCTCTTTAAAATTCAGAAGTAACCTGCGTAGTAATATTTCAAATTCAAAATCTTTTTTGACGTACATTGTCATTGTGCGTAATTTAATTTCACTATACATCTCAGACAATACACTATTATAGAGATTAAAAATAGAGTGAAAAGAATGGATATAAATTTGAATTTTGAAACGTAAATTACAGAGCCAGACGTTCAGAAAATAGTAAAAAAATCTAAAGTGGCTGGTAATTCTTACCAGAGTTGTTCATGAAATGACTGTGGGAACATTTCACACAATAAATTCTTGAAATTGGATGAGAAATAATCAACTCCCACTCTTAATTTTAAATGAAAATAATTAAGTTTTGCATTTCATTTATATAAAATATTGTAACATGAATTCTACATCTGGCACGTAGCACGCAAATACGCAGTACTCACAAAAAAATTCTTCATCAGTATGTATGTGTACTATCTTCATCAGTATGTATGTATGAGTACTGACGTGATTTTAAAAGTAAAATTTTACTTATAATTTCGTATGTATTAATGTATAAAAAAGCCTTATAATTTAGAGCAATCAAAATTATTTATATAATACAAGCTGAAATGGTGCGAGTTGAATGTTTTTAGAGAAAATCTAAACTACTTATTTCAATAATTAATATTTACTTAAATGTATTGCAATTATAAAAGTATAGATTAAATTAGAAGGATATTTGAGGGGAAAATATCTGGAAGAAAAAGATTAACATGGATAACGTGTACTTGTGCTACACATTTTATGCCCTGCATTTGATTTTATATGGGAGAAAAATGAGATAATAATTATAAAGTTTTATGAGAACAATGGTACAATTTACTGAAATTACATATTTATTTGGCCTCAAAACACGGTAACTATGTAATCAAGAATTAATAGTTTTAAGGCTTTAATCCAAAAATAGTGACACACTTTTTAAATATGTTCTAAATAATTTGGTCTTATTTTTAGTCAATATTTTTTGAAAATCTTAATTATATTTAATTAAACTTCTAAGTATAAAATTATATTTTTATTTTTATGCAAATTCTACTTCAATCTAATCAGAATCTTACAAAGAATTTTCCATAATTATAAATTTTTAAGAATAAAGCTCATAACTGGTGGAAGAGCGATTATTCCCGTTAATACTTATAATTGTACGTCACGTAACTAATTCTCTGATGAGAAATAATTATAAACGGGCTAATGACAAAAAACGAAATAACTGCGGTAACGCATACAAGAGAACCAAGAGAAAAATAATTCGAGACTTCAAATTAATGCCAAAGGGGCCCACTAAGGTGAAAAAATTAAAATCGCTTGCCCTAACTGCATGCTAAATTGTGTTTCGCGCTTCAAAGAAAACAATTTTCAATAATCGACGAAGCAAAATACATGAGCCAATGGCTTTATCACATGGGACCGAAGAAGATTTAAAAGAAACCCGTCAACATCTTCCACTTTTCTCAACACAATTTCGAAACGAAACTTCATCACACCCATCCGATTTATTTCCAGACAAATTCTTCTCAAAGATCCCAAATAGTGATAGCTTTGTGTATACACGAAAAGCGACGATCAAGGCTGAAAAGAAAACTTCCAAAAAGAAAAGAAAAACTTTTTCACAAAATCGGTTATCGGTTTATTCTGTTGAGGAGGAGTATAGAAAAAAATATATAGCCATCGATAAAAAATTACCTTCCATAAAAAATAAAAAAGAACTTTTTTTTTGTAGAACGTTTTTTACTTGCCTCTACCCTTCACCCCTCAATGTCCCGGAAGCAAAGCTAGTACGCGTGCCACATCTTTTACCTTGCAGGAACATTCAGATTGCGTGACGAGAAATAATATCTATTTTTTTATGATCCCTAGATCTCCCTCTCTCCACCGCAGACTCCATTAAAAAAAGTAGCCCTACTTTAAGAGTTTTTTTTAAATTTTTTTTTCAGCTGCCCATCTTATAGAACCACCTTTGAGGTATAGAGCCTGCCTGCCATTGTATTCATAGTAGTCAGGCTCGCGTGTGTCTTCATCTTCGATTTCAATTAGCTTTGAAAGGTGACTTTGCGAGCAAGGAAAAAATCAATATGTGTACACAATGCACATTAATGAAAATTTGGCGCGCACCGTAAGTTGTGGCTGATGAGTTTTGGCGTGCTTATTATTTTTGCGGGATTGATTTTATCAGCGAGATCGGACGATCCGATTTTGCATTAATCGGGAAAATTTATTTTTTTTATCTAAGATGAGGGGTTATTAAACAGTTTTTCTTTGTTTTCCCATTATTTACTAAGATGAGGAGACTTGTATATGAATTAATGGGGGGAAAAGAAAATAATTGATTTCGTTTTTTTAATAAGACAAGCTGTAATCTTTTTGGTCTCGGAAAATTACTTCGTTTATTTTATATTTCAGTCAATTTCTTAGAAGATTATGTACGTGAAATTTGTGTTGATTATAGGTATTCTAAAAATCAGAACAAATATTGCAATTTTAACATAGTCTGTTCATTAAAAATCTTTCAGAGGAAATGTTGATAAAAGTATAGTATTCAATATACTTAAGACAATATATGATTTGCTTCAGTTATTTAAAAGAAAAATATTTTTTCAAAATATCACGCATGAATATTTTTTTTATTCACATTAGAATAGGAATCCGAGCACCTTCAGAGTACTTCTTTAAAAATATCGTATAAAACATTATAAATACTTTTTAGGGAACAATACCAACAAATATTAATGCTTACCATGCACACATAGCAATACCTAAAATAGATTAGCTTAACTTTACAAAAATCTTGATAATAAGTAAAACTTTATCAATTTTTTAAAAAAATACTTTAAAGAAGTCAGAGACAAAAATTTAGGGAATGTGCTAAAGTTTTAATGTTTCATCCAAAAATAAAAATATTAGAGCTGACCGAATAAATATTATAAGAAATAGGACATATTTATATGCCTATTAATGAAGTAACATAGTAAGAATTGTTTTAGTGAATTTCGTGGAAAATAATACAAAAATGCCAGGCTCAGAAATTTTTATAAAGATACATTTATAATATTTTGAGTTATCAGTCACACCATAATAGATTTTGAACTATTTAAAGTATCCGACTACGTTCGGAACCGTGATTCTACAAAATCATATGAATGGATAATATTTATGATATTTAGTGTCCCTTAGATTAGAATACGTGTATAAAATTGTTTTAAGAATAATATTATAATAAAAAAATTATTTGAATACAATATTTTCACAAAAGAATGAACATAGAGTGACTTATTTTCAAAACATTCTCCTTTTATGAAAAATGCTTCTATAATAATAATATTTTGCCTGTATATAACTCAAACCTCTGTACAGAGGCTCAACTAGAATTTTTGAAATATATAACTTAGCAGTGGATTTATCTATATTTTACTGCGACAGAGGAAATAAATTTAAAGAAACAAAATGCCGATAATTATTTCAATGGGTGGTAACTCTGAAAATAATGTGAATTTTTAAAAAATCTTTGTTCAGACCCTCTGGAGAAGTCTTTACTTTATGTAAGTAAAATATTATTACTATAGAAGCACTTTTCATAAAAGGAGAACGTTTTGAAAATAGTTCATTCTCGGTTAATTTTTTGCCAAAATATTGCATTTAAATGATTTTTATTGTAATAATATTCTTAAAACAATTTTATGCATGTATTCTAATCTAAGTGACACTAAATATCATGACAATTATCCATTTATAATTTAAAATCACAGTTCTGAACGTAGTCGGATACCTTAAATGCCCACTTCTGGTAGATTAAAGACCCACTTCCTAGTTTTATGTAATTCATTATAACTGGAAATCTATGTAACGTATAAACAAAATAATATATGTTTTGTAAAGCCAAAAGATTGCTCTGTTTAATTAAAAAAATTTATCTGTTTTAAACGAAATTGGTCATTTTAACGTGCTCAGACACTTTAAAATATTCCAATTAATATTACTTTTTATTCTAATCATAGTATTTAGAGTAAATATTATTATCTATGTTTTTATTTATCTACTTACATCATTTAAAATAAATGTTTTAATTCTTATAAATGTTAATTTAAACGCATCTGTTAAAATAAATGTTGCAGCTAATATTATTTACGATAAATAATCCAAATGATGTAAATACCGTTTTTTCTCGAGTTTAAGCCGCCATCAATTCTAACCTACTATCCCACTCCCCTTCACGTTCTTGAGAAAAAAAATGAAAAATTGTGTAAATAGTTCATCACTATCAAATACTTCAGAAATTAAAAAAAATTTTTAATGAGAAATATTAAGTTAATAATTAACTTATTTCATAACTTATTATGACACATATCACCATCGAATCCAAAGTGCCAAGCTCGGAATGTTATCTTAAACTGAGATGAAAGAAGAGGAATACCTTACATCAGGGGTGGCCAACCCAAATGACCTCGCGGGCCACTCCGGAAGAACTTTACAATCCCGCAGGCCGCATATAAAATATATATTTTTATATTACATTTGGATCCATTGTAAACATTTGTTGCAGTTAAAATTTAAAACAGACTGATATATTGTTACTGTTTTCATTGTTTTTCATGTATGCAAACATAGATAACATAATAATAATAATGCAATGATCAAATAATGTTTCATTTATTTAATTAGTGAGATATCTGTTTCTCAGCTCTTTCACTTAGTTTTTGCAAGTCAATCTCAATGCATGTGTATTTGCGAATAGTAATTGATGTTGCAGACTTTCGTGCGTTAAGTTTGAGCACGATTTATGTTTGATAAATTTCAATTTAGAAAAAAAAGAGTTAACTGAAGCACACACACACACACAATGTGATAAAATAATAACAGTTATAAGATTTATTTTTTCAAAAAAAAAATGATTTAACAAAAAATATTGTTCAAAATAGTCGAATTTTGTAAAATTGTAAAGAATCTCGCGGGACGCAAAATTATTCAAGGCGGGACGCAGGTTGGACACCCTGGCCTTACATGAAGAAAATTTCAGCGCATGTAAGAAATATCAGTCGACATTTAAAAATAGTAGATTACCACCACAACTATAGAAAAGTACAAACACCAGAGGAATATTAGACGATATAATTTGTGTTCCTCTGAGAGGTAAACTCTTAGAAACAGCAAAAATAATGTAAGGTAATTCGGGGAAGACAACAGTTTGTTAATAGTACTTTTAAGCGTCGATTATATATATTTTATGCGTCCATTTGTGTGAAGAGTCTGGTCGGACATTGAGTGTTGCTTGTGAATTTATCTGAATTAATCGTCTGTGTAACCAGCCTTATTTTACAATCTTTTAAACTTTGAAAGTGGTGAGTACAACTTTTGCAATATTCCGTTCCTCATATTTAAAGTCCGTAAACGTACTTGTTAATTAAGATATTACCCATGTAAGTGAGTTACGCATAATGTTACACATACGATGCATGTAGAAACGGCCATAACACTGCAGCAATAAGGTAATAAGCGTCTGCAGCATCTGCTCCCTATTCTTGGGGGAAGACGCCACATGGTTCAGAAATAGTTGAAATGAACTTTAAATTTTTTTTCATTTTAGAACACTGTATATTATCGAATAAAATTTTAAAAAATTAATAATTAGGCTTTGAGGATGACACAGAGGACGAGGATGTGCAAGGCTGAAGTCGACTTCTACTTCAGCTTGCTGTAGACCGTTCTGCAGGAAAATTCGTTTTTAGCAAACTAATTATGAAATAATAAATTTTTTTTTGTTTTTATATAGTTATTATTATTTCGCATTTAATTTGGAAATGTTTGTCTTATTTTTTTATTTACTGTGGTGTTTCTGCATCTAGCTCCATGACAAGTGGCATCTTCCCCCATATAAGGGGGAGATGCCACAATTAATTGAATTTCTTTAACATTCAATTTCTTGTTTATTTTCATACTAAGAAGAGAATTACCATAAACATAAACAATTAAATATTGAAAAATTAGGTGTACTTTTTTCATGGTCTCGTCATTTCAATTTTCAATGTACTAATCGAAAAATCCTTAACTGTGACGTCTTCCCCTGAATTACCTTACACGAAGACAAAATATTATAAAATCCTTCTTCAATATCCATGATTTAAACAATAAAACAGAATTGTTTCATATTCCCTAAAGTCGACTGCCCACTTTGCTAAAAATTTCGCTCTCTGTTACATGCAATAAGGTCGTTATTTTTTCAATTAGTAACATTTAGAGCTTGTTATGCGTTCCAGATAGTAATATACACGTATTGAAACATACAAACGGATATATGAAGTTTTAAAAAAGTTATTACATCATTTTTACTGTCTCTTCTATGAGCGTGAAGTACCTCTAAGTTCATTTTTACGACCGTGTGACAAGCATTCATTTACGGCCCAAGTCTGCTTGCGCGTTCAACTTGCGGATACAATCTTCGTGCTGGGCAAGGGGGAAGAACTTTCTAATGGTCTTAACCATCACGCAAATCCAAATTAACACTCACAAGGGTGGATTCTGAAGGCTAAATGGATTTCTGTTCGGTTTCTGAGAATTATTCCCTCCGATTTTAATGTAGAGCTTGAATATCTACTGTGACGTTTTAATTCATTGCACGTGGGGACAATTTCTCAAGTTTTATAATTGAATTTTTAATCAATTTACTTTGAAAATATGACTGAAAGCTTCACAAACCATTTTGCAGAATTTTTTAATATACAGGGTGTGTACTTCTTGTTTTGAAAAGACAATGAAATACACTACATATTTAATTCGACTTTATTGTTATTTCACGCCTACCCCACAATATTGGATCTTTGAATTTAAACAGTTTTAAACACAATGTCTGTTAAGTGTATCCCTCCATTATCAATACACTGATGCAGTCGATTTCGAAAAATTTGAGTCACCGTTTCAAGCCTATCGACCAAGATATTGTCAATTTCGGCTCGGATATTGTTCTATAGGTCTTCCAGGGTCTTGGAGCGATCTTTGTAAACCAGGGAATTGAGATAAGCTCACAGAAAGTAATCAGGAGGAGATACAGTGGCGTAACGGAGAACTTTTGGGGCCCCCCTGCAAAGTCAGGTTTGTGGGGCCCTCATGTTGAATTTTACAAAGGGTGGGCACTTGCGTCAGTCAGGCTTTGGGCCCCTTTAGAACCCTGCCCCCCGCGATGTGAGGGTTGCGGGGGTGCACGTTACGCCACTGAGGAGATAAATAAGATGAGCAAGCAAGCCAATTTACGTCCCCTCGCAGGGTGATCAGTCATGTTGTAACCACATGTTGTCAAGATCCCTTTCTTGGAGAACGATCAAGAAGAATTGTTGAAATATTGTCACATACCGATATGAATTGACACACGAACTTGTTCCGCATTCTCAGGCGTTCTATCGGTCTTCGGAAGTCCTTTCCTTTCTTTGGAGACATTCCCCGTTGTTAGGAAGGCATCCATCCACATGGGAACACATTGCGGTTCCTGAACACGACCTCGTGGAGGAATGTCGGTGACGACCAAAGGCACGTTGCACTGCAATCGCCGACCAACTGTTAGAGAAATGTGCCTCAACGGCAAAAGCACATTTTGCCTCGACCACAATCTGTTCGAGACTGAGACGAGTGAGAACACAAATATCCCACTCTACCCCTTTCCACCGAACCCCTCCCAACGAACATCACTGCAGCATGTTTAAAACAGGAAGTTCCAGCACCCCACCCTTTAGCTTACCTCTAAAACAGAGAGAATCAAAATTTTGTCAAATCGAATGCTGCATCATAATTTGAACGCTGCTCAAAGCAGCCTTTTGGAAGGACTGCTGCTTAATTTTGAAGATTTCATCAAACTCAAAAAATGAATGGTCAAAAGAGCAGCTCCTTGAGTCTTGACGGAATCTTTGAAGGTTCATCAAGAAGGTAATGGGCTATCTGCGAAGTCTGTCCTTTCTAATTTGGGTTTTCTACCGTCCACAGCTAAATTAACTCTTAAATCTGGAACAACGCTGCATCATAAATTAATGTCACTATAGAATAACCTATACATAGTCAACGAAGTAGACAATTATATACAATAGCAGATGATTACAGATAATGATAGATGCTTGTGGACAATATTGTTACATTATTTCATGCCAGAACTATATTACTGTAGCCATTTTTAAAGATTCAAGATTCACCCCTACAAATATGAACTATAGAGAACTGGATATTAAAGATAAGAAGTAAAAGAGATAAATTTGGATTTTGATTCAATGAAGTCTCTTTTAGTGTAACAATAATTTATGAATTTAAATTGGGTTAAACACGGACAACAAATATCAAAAATAATAACAATAACAAAGAACATAGATGGTTTTTCGAAGATATATATACCACATTTTCCCCTCACTTGGTCTGTACTAAAGTTTAGTGGTCGCCAGAGGGCGTTTCTGCTTCTTGGAACAGCCAGTTACAGTTATCATGACAATAGTGACATAACTCAATATTTTATAAGTAGAATAATTTTGTAAATTAATGTTAATTTTTGTGTTTAATTTTAGAAAAAAAGAAAGGTATAGTCTTTATAATTAAAAGTAGTCTTTTAGGAATACAAAATATCACACGTAAAAGCTGAAGACAACTAATAATAAGTTCAATGTACATGTGTGTGTCTGAAAGAACATAACTTACTATACAAAGAATACACGAGGAATATTTAGAAATTTCACTAAGTTGAATAGAGTTTTATTATTGTTACAATATATTACTTCTTTATTAAAAAGCAATAGAATTTTTTAAAAATAATTGGTTTATTGTCACTGTTTTGAGTACTTAATTTATTGACGATTTCAGGTACTTTTTTCGAATGCAAAGTTTTAAGAGCAATACTTTAAGGCATTTTGTACAACAGAAATTAAGTTTGAAATAATTAGGATGTATGTCATACAATATGAACACAAAATTAAAGATTAGGCCAACGTTTCTCAAACTGTGGGGCGTGCCTCCCTTGGTGGGCGTGATAACTCTATGAGGGGGGGCGAGCATATTGAAAAGTCGAAAACAATAGATTATTTCAATAATTATTAATTTAATGAAAGTGATCAAACAAAATACTTTCCGATATAATAAAATGTACAATACATATTTACACTAATATAATACACTTATCAATGTATCAGTACTATGCAATGTATTTTATTATTAATTAAACAATATTAAGTTACGAATAAGTTTGATAATTACCAGTGACTCCATGGGCTTGTATTAACACTTATCTTGAGAATTTGTGCGGTTTATAATTAATTTTTTAACTGCCGATTCAAAGTTACGCAATTCACTCTCCAATGCCACCGTTTTCCATGTAGAGGCATGTATGTTGATGTTTTTTTTGGGGGGGAGGGGGGAGAAGAGGAATAAATAAGCAAATCCTCTGAAATAAGTAAATGCTTCGCAAACACGGTCAAGGTCCTTTTATAGCATTCCAAAGCTTTTAGAATAATTTTATGGATAGCAGTGCACAGACAAGATCGTACTTCGGATAGACGTATATATGCGTCCAGAAAATTAATGCTTTAGCTGAGCGAGACGTTTATATATGTTGGTGGCAGGTAAGAGGTTAAAGTCGTATTGCAGCTTTAGTGTCAAAGTGTTGTATTATTGAATTCAGTACATTGTTATTGTATGGAGGGGGCGCGATGAAAATGATGATTGATTATTGGGTCGCGAATATTGAAAGTTTGGGAAGCACTGGATTAGACTATTATTCAAAGGATCTCCCATACAACACTAAGTCAACCAAAATCCGTTCGAAAGTTTTAATATTTTCCTTCTCCCTCCTCTGTAGTAGTCCAGTATCAATATAGAAAGTTTTCATTCACAAGTTATAATTCAGTTATTGAAAATAGAGTAAATATATAATTAGTTCTACTTAAAAAATTACTTTTGAAAAAAACTATTACTTAGAAAAATGCCCCCCGCCCCCGAAGTGAAGGATTAGAATTCTGTAAATCTATAATACGAAAAAAAACTCCCCTTAAACAATACTCTGACTCCCCCCCTCCCTAAAAAATGAAATCTGTTTTAAAAATGAAAATTAACCAATTAACCTGGAATATGATAATTCCAATTATGAAATCCCTAACTCTTTACTGCGCAAGCGCCACATCACGAATCACCATCAGATTCATTAGCATTAAAGCTTACCAATTAAGAAGTTGGGTTGAAACGTTGCTGCAACATAAATTTAATCTCTGCCATTGCACTCCAGCGGAGCCTCTAATTTATTCCTTTTCCTCTCAATCAAGAAATGACGTTTGGATAAATTGCAGAGCTGCGATTCGTTCTCGCTAAATGAGTGAATGCATAAGAGCCTCGTTAGTGGCCATTTTTAATTTGGGATTCGAATTTCCAACCTATTAACTATCGCCACATTCCAAGCCCTAGCCGCCACACGGGAAATGATTTTGATTCAATTGCTCGGAAGACTCATTTTAGAAACAAATTAAGTTTCTGTGTGAGTCTACCTCTTAAAAACATTTTTTTTCTTTACTCCTCTCTCTCTTAATTTAAGTAAGAGTCAGAATATATATGGCGTCTGGTATGGTTGTAGTCGTGTTAAAAACTGCGATATTTGTCAGTAACTGCTTGGTGCTATCATCTTTTCAAACTCAATTTTTACTCTCCACTACTTAATGACCAGAAAAGTCCCGTTCTGCTAAATGAACCAATCAGGAAGCTAGGAAGGAGTTTTTTTCCTATTTATTTGTTTGCTCAGATTACTTCTTAGAGTATTTATTTTTTAGAGCGTCGTCTATTACACTTAATGCCTCTACCGCTTCGTTGGAGTTAAAGTTACGATTATTTTACGACTTTATTATAAACAGTTGGAATTTTTTTTCCACCAGGATTTTTTTGGGGTCTGGAAAGGAAAGAGGTAAAAAAAAAAATGTTAAAAAGCAAGCAGTCTCATTTATTTAACATCCAATTCATGTTCGAAAAGGGGTGTAAGGGGGGTACTCTTTCGGTTAAAGATTGTTAGTGGTATTCCCAAAGGCACATGATTTCTTCTCGTTTGTAAGAAAAGCTATTACTGGCTAAAGCATAACCATTAAGACCAACTATTAAGAAAACTAATGAAGCGCAATTCATAAAGAAACTCGTGAAGGTGAAATTAAAGATTTTTTTTTCATTCTATAATCTGCCAAGTGATAGGGTGTTGGAGTCAGCGTGATGAAAATGCGATTCCAAAATTTTAATAGCTTGCTTATAACAAAGTATCAAAGTATTGGCGTCTAGAGAACGCTTTTCATTAAATATTTTTGATTTTATTTATTTATTTTTTACGATTTTAAATAAGTGAAATGTGGTTTTTTTGGTTATTGGAATGTGCTTCGAGAAAAGTCATGATAATAAAAGAAAATATTTTTATAATGACTCTAATTTCGCGTCTTCGTGACATCAGAAAAAGAGCGGTGTTTGAAATAAATAGAGGGGGACTTTTAAACATGATCATTATCATCAATAAACATTCTGGATGCATTAAAATAAAAGAAACTTATAGAGAAAATAAATTGCATAAAAAAAGCTTTTTATAAGCATTTTTTATTGGAAAATAGTTTCATAGAGAGAAAAATTTCCAGAAAATAATTTTAAGAATAATTTTTGTTGTATAAGAAAATGATCTTAAGAAGTAGTTCGTAAAAAAATGTGTATAAGTGGCAACTAAAAAGTAGTTCTTGTAAGGGGATGTGGTTTTTCAAAAGAATATAGAAAAAGATAGAAGACCTGGAGTATAAGGTAAATATCCACTAGGTTAAAAAAATCATGTTTCTGTTGATCATGTTTTTAGCTACAAAAAAAAAAGACTTTTAAGTCATTTTATTTAATATTGAAATTCATTTTAAAAAGATATATGAATAGAAAAGAGAAATAAATAAAAGAGAAATTCTTTTAAAAAATTGAATGTTTATCAAATATTAATCTACAGTTTATCACGAAAGCCTTTTTAGAAATATAGAAATAATAAAAAAAACATTATATATATATATATATATATATATATATGCTTCTAAAAGAACTCATTCATACAGCATTTAAATAAACTGGGAGTTGTGAAATAATACATTTGAAAAAATAGGGGCAAAAAAAATTTTCTTTTTCGAATTTTTATTTAAATATTTAAATAATCTTTAAGGATATTAGAGTTAAAAGAAGTCGAATAACATCAATTAAAGACTAAAATATCTCTTAGAAAGTTTCATAAAGAAATAATACATTAAAAATTTAGAATACTTTTTTTTAATAAATTCAATCTGTCAAAAGAATGACTCAACACTCTGGAAAAATATTTTGAGATATTATATACTAATTATTAATATATACATAAGAAACTCTTTTAAATGTGTGTGAAATTTGATTCCATAATTCCATAGCATAATGAACATTAAAGGAAAAATTTAATTTCATATGGAAAGGATTTCGCTAACAATTGGTGAAGTTAATTTACATTATTTGCTGAATATTATATAGCATTATCTTATTAATATAAAGTAAAAATCCTTCCCCAGTGAAGTTTTCTCTTTTGACCATCTAATAAAAAGTAAAATGTAAAGTAAACAATTAAAATACAGTCGCTCCTCTATATAACGAAGTCGCTAAATCCCGGAAAAAGTTCGTTATATGGAAAATTCGTTATATCGAGGTGCCGCTTTTAATATACTTTATAAATCACATAAAACAAATTTTAAATTCAGAAACACTTTATATTAAAATTAATTATGCACATCTTTATTTTAATTAATATATGTTTATTTTATATACCTTACCCATAAAAAAAGAAAAAAAGAAAGAAAAACTGCAAGGGGGGAAAACAAGAAAAAAGAATATCGAAGAAATTCACGGTATTTTCAATATTAAGAAAATTTTATACTAAAATTAATGAATGTTAAGGATATTTTATAATTTAATGTAAAAATTAAACATACATTATTTTATAATTAGAACATGGGAGGACTCCACTGAAGGCGAAAGAGGATATTGAAGATGTTTCTAGGGAACTGGGCAATGGGAGTAAAATGTTGCACTTCTTGGATAAAACGTCCAAAACTCTTTGCTCTCGGCGAGTTAGGATCTAATAAATCCAGTTCAACATTTATGCCTCCCATAACATGTGTTACAGAGTGAATAAGTAGAATTTCTTTCAGAATCACTTTAAAAAAAGGGTGAACAAAAATTGAATCACAAAAGAAAAAGTTTGTTACATAAAAAATACACTTCGCTAAAGAGAAGTTATTTTACGAAGAAAATCTTGAAATGTTCCGGGAAAAAGTTCGATAGATAAAAAAATTCGCAATATAGAGGTTCATTATATGGAAGTTTGACTGTATTTTCAAACAACAGTGACATTCGATTCAAACATTATTAATAGAATATCCAAATAATAATATTATGTTAATTAATTACTAATATGATTTTAAAAAATGGTAGGATCCAATACCTTTAGATATACTCATATCCTTCGCTAAAAATTCGAAATAAATTCACCTCAATGTAAAGTCAAGGGTGAAAATTATAATTACGATACATTTCCTGCATATTTATCTCTATATTGTCAAAAAAGACAATAAAATTAAGATTAACTGTACTTTACGAAACACCCAAACTTTTCTCCGGCGAATTTTAATTTAAAAAAAAGAAACAGTTGTCACAAACTTTCGAATAATTTAATCATCGAAGTGGCATAACCGCTTCGTTTTCATATCGGATCTCAATCAACGCAACACGGGAAAAATGATAAGGGGAAAGAAAAAAAAGGGAAAATTTCTCGACGGAAAAGGGAAAGATATTAGGTATGTATTCCGTCTCCAGGATTGAATATTTTAAAAGCGGCAAGTGGCATTGGATTGAGATGACAATGAAAAGCACTCAGCGAACATCATTAGTTCTCATAAGAGACTTGATTACGGGAGACACTTTAATTGGAGCATTGAAAAACTTATGTCCATCTGTACGGGAAAGGGATATAAATTTTTTTCCCTTATTTTTTTTATCCCCACCCATGGTGGAAGAGAATGAGAGTGAGGAAAGTAAGGTAAAGGGAAAAAGCTGGTGCAAAAAAAAAGGTGATTTCATTAATTTAGCTTACATTAGCAAGGGAGGCGCCGAAAAAATATATTCTGGAAGCTTTTCTCTCTTTTTTTTCATTAGTTACCGTGACAGTCGCTCCATATTAATTCCAGCGTTTCGTACTTTTCAAATTAATATAAATGTCCCAGAGACCCATGTGTGAGATTTGTAATTGAAATGAAAACAGGTCTGAAGTTAAAAAAAAGAGGAAGAGATGGAAAATGAAAATGAAAACGCACGGTGAGAAAAAATGGATTTTTCTCTTTCAACTATAATTCTCTCGGTAAAAAAAATGTTTAAGTAGTGCAAAAGAAGCAGTTTTTTTCTATGAAGTCCCTTCTTTTAAAAACTTACTCTCAGTGCTATTTCCTTTCTTTAATATCAAATTTCTTAATATCTGGATCTGTTTCGTCCTATTTCTAGCGTCATCTGTTCATATTAGATATTAATAAATTCATTTCATTTTTGTTTGCAGTTCTTTATTAAAGGGAATGTTAGTTGGGCGAATGTAATGAGGAGGGAAATTTAGGAAAATTATGATTGATGTTGAGTATTGAACTTCATCTATAAGTTTTCTGTTTCCCATATAAACTAAATGATGTTTGTTTCATTATTTCCAGCATCAGGCATTAAAAATTTCTATTAAAGATGCATTTATAAAAAGAAAGAGAACACATAGTATGCACGTATGTTTGTATATAGACTGTTTAGATCAGCGATACTCAATCTGCGGCCCACCGAGCCTTTTTAAGTGGCCCGATCACGGCCCATTACTCTCTGAGAAATTTACTTATTTAAGAACATAGTATTAAAAATATGGTGGGAAAATCTTTGTCAAAAAATCGAATATATCAATTGTTATTCATTTTCTATTTGGAACAGTTGCGGTTAGTGATAACAGACAACAGTGGAGTAGCGACAATTTTATGGTTGGAACTAATTAACTTTTTACTGTTTTTCGTTGTCGAAAATTGGCAGAATCTAAAGAATATGTTGGGTGGTGCATTGAAGTATGTTACGAGAATGGTGGACTTTAAACCCTGACCCCCGTTAAATATTTCTGTGTGCACTACTGGACACAATTTATTTGTTTAATTTTGTTGTTTGTGCATTATGTTTCAGAGAAATCATTAATGTTGTGTATCAGGCACGACAATTTATGCGCCTTTTTTCTCAAAAACTTTTGAAAAATAAAGTCTTAAATCATATAAGAAAGAATGATGCGTTTTATATATTTTAACAGCATATATTTTACTCCGTTTTTTCCTGCATAAAAAGGGGTAAATTTTAAAATCTTTATGTAAAATATTTAAATATACTGGAATAATTATTTTATAGAAATTTTAAAGTAATGTATATGATATTCACATACATTAATTTATCGCATTCACATTAAGAAGCTACACGAAGGATATTGGAGACGGATTTCATGATTTGACAAGCTTGAGAAAAAAGGAACATATATATATATATATATAAGTATTCAAATTTTCTTTCTCATTAACATTCATGCTCCAAAAAAGTTTTTTAAATGGGCTAAAAAGTACCAATTGTGTAACCTGCTGTTAAAACAACCAATGGAAAAAACAATAGTCTCAAAATTATTTAATTAATTGATGTAATTTACCCCTGGAAAGAAAAAAAATTAATATTAATACAATAATAATATAAAAATCGATTTTTACTCGATTCTTTTTTCACCTCCAAGTTCTTAATTCAAAGACTCGTGGATTCTTTGATTTAAGATTTCACCTAAGAGGCGAAAGGTTACATGGGATAAAAAAAAATAAAAATAAGACCCTATTCTTCAAGTTTTTACTTAAAAAAATAGTTCGGAAAATTAATGAAATGAATACATACAAAGCTATCAATTACAAAGAACTAAAATACACCTTTAACGGCATCTTACCTTATGGCAAGGCCAAAAATAACATAAATTCAAGAGCTTCTTAGTACAATTACTACGAATGAAATATGCACTTTCAGACAAATGAATGGTCATATTTAAAAGTTAAAGATCTACAGAATGGCATGTTAATTAATCTACGAAATAAACAAATCATTAATATTCTTCCCTTCAAAAAAAAATTTCACCGCCAAATAAATCACGACATAACAGCATATTCAAAGAGAAAGCGCGATGGAAGAAGTGTAAAAAAATAAATAACAAAAGCAACAACAAAATTACCCATCCCTCTCAGATACCGATCTGGTGTGTCTCGAAAGATAGAAATTAGCGCCAAAATATTTTTCCTGGAGAAAATAAAAGAAATTCGTTATCACACATACCGGGCCACATCAACTAGCCAAACGTGGAGAAAATGAAAAGAATTAGCAAAACACAGCCGAAAGGAACAAGAGAGAAAAAAATTAAAAAACATACACAGGTTAGTGTTTATTATAAAGCACAGCGAGGGGGGGATAGAGAAGAGAATGAACGTCACGACAAAAATTTCTATCTTCCTAAGACTATTAGTGATTGTACTTCCTTAATGGTGATGGTGAGAGATATAAGAAAGAAAAAAGAAAGGTAAGATGGGGATAGTAGGAGGTGATGAGGCCCTAATTGTCCGTCTGTCCGTTTTTGCAAGGGTGGAAAGTTACGGGGGTAAGCAACTGTTGTTCACGTTTGAGACCGCCCAGCGTCATTAGCGGATTGTTGGTTTATCCAGTCGCTCGCAGATTAAAGCAATTTCTTTTCAACAACAATAAAAAAATCAGCTTGGCGAGAGTTTTGGCGACTTAGGGTCTGGTGGTTAGAGTATGCCATCCCTGACCTAAAAATTATCTTCCTTTTCATTACAGATCTGATGTTTCACGTTTCATTTGAAATTATGTATGTGTCTGGCTTATCTTTTGTATACATTGGAGGGGGGTCTTAACTTCTATACCTGGAAAAAAACACTCTTTATTTGCAACACGGGTTCTTAGCAAGCCCTTATACTAATCCTTCAGGGGAAATACATCTAGCCAGTGGTGCACAGTCCTAGGGGTCCGTACCCTCCACAACCCTTGATTTTTTTTCGATTGGTTATGTATATATTACGTATAATTTTTAATTTGTATTTATAATAAATAATTAGTTTTATTAATTAATGCTAATTACTCACTCAATAATTAATTTTGTATTGTTTTTGTTCCCGAAAATCCACAAAATCAAAGGAATATGTTGGGCGGCGTATTGGAGCGTGATAATATAACGGTAGACTTTCGCCCCCTCCCTCCTTCTAACTTGAAAATTATTAGTGCGCGCAACTGCTTGTAGCAAATTGTTTGATTTTAGAGCCTCTTTCTGTAAAGGAACTGTGACGTGTGCAAAATCGAACCACTATTTAAAATGAAGTGAATTAAGTTCGCGGAGGAAGACAGCAATTGGAGGTGTTGACTTTAGATTATTGTTTCTAATATTTTTAGAGTATCCAGAAGAAGAATTAGGAATCTTGTAGTTAAAGTTCAAGGAATCAGGCTAAGTAACTGCATTAAATGATAAGTGTCTTTTCTCATAATATTTAACTATATAAATAGATTCACTCCCCAAAAGCTCTAATAAAAGTTGAAAGCAATTGAAAGGCTAAGAAATAAGCGTTTGTCGATTTTAGATGACGACACTTCTACTCACCAACCCTCTCACCAGCGCGCGCGTATGTTAAATACATACTGTGAGCCAAGAAATCAGGACATCATTCATTAAGTAATACTGAAGACGTTTTGAGACAGTTATTCTAAACTACTTGACTTAGTCCTTCAAATCAGAAATTTTTGAATAAATCTATTAGAATTATTAAGTTATCTACTACGTGCATCTTAAAGTAAAAATAATTTATTGGGGCAAGGTCGGCGCCGGTTTGTCCATTGGGCGCTTGGGGCTGGATAACCTGGACTTATCCAGATTTTCTAGTTATAAATATCGATGCTCCAGTGCCAAGGGGGCCTATAGGTCTTCTGCGTCCAGGGTCCGAAATGAGCTTATATCGACACTGGGCAAGGTGTCTCAAAAGTTTTGAGAATCATTTTTATAAAGGCAGTGATATCACTAAGGTTGGTATCATATATGGTGTCCTAGAATGCTATTCTTTTCCAACTTTTTCTCCAAAGCATACAATATGAGAATTTTGATGTTTTACTGTCATATTTAAAAATCATGCAACAATAACTATATTAAAAAAATCAGAGTGTCATGCGGATTACTACTGTTAATTTGATATTATATTTCAAAGAAAGACCCGAAGATAGATTAGTTAGTGTTTATTGAGGTCGCACTTAAAGCAAAAGGAGGTCTATTAGCGGCGGCATTGTAATTTTGAATCGCAGTCAAATGACGTGGACGACTACTGAACCGGCACTCTTTCTCTTAACTTTTACACCCTACCAATGAGAGAACTTTCAGTCAAGACAGATTTAGAGTGCATTATCCCCTCTGCACGGCAGGTTCGGGACTATGACCATAGGACTATTGCGACCAGGGGTGGCTCTAGCGCCGGACAAACTGGACCCCTGCCCAGTGTGGCATTTGGATCGAATTTAAAAAGTATTTTTTTTGTTACAATTTTTTTTGTTTTGGAGAGAGGAGAGGCATTTTCCATTTTTGTCCAGGTGGCAAAACTGTTAGAGCCGACCCTGTCGTGACTATTGGAAGATAATTGAATACAGAACAAAGAATACACACATATACTGTCGCATTCAATTTTGAAAGATAATTTGCTCAGAAAGTATCAATTAGAATAATTTGGTTAACGGTACACAGTATATTAATCAAAGTCTCACAAAATTCTTCTTGTGGTATAGTGTGAAATTTTGGACAGTTAAGGTATCCGACTACGTTCGGAACCGTGATTTGCTAAAGCGCATAAGTGGATAATTTTCATGATATTTAGTCACTTAGATTAGAATATATGCATAAAATTGTTTCAAGTACATTTTGACAAAAAAAAATTTATTTAAATATAATATTTTGGCAAAAAAATTAACTTAGAATAATCTTTTTTTCCAAATGTTCTCCTTTTGTGAAAAATGCTTCTATTATAATAATATTTTTGCCTGTATATAGCTCAGACCTCTCTACAGAGGCTCAACTAGAATTTTTTAAATATATATCTTAGAAGTGGGTTTATTCGCATTTTACGGTAACAGAGAAGAGAAATTTTAAGAAAAAAACGCCAATAATTATTTCAATGGGTGGTAACTCTGAAAATAATGTAAATTTTTCAAAAATTCTGGTTGAGCCTCTGTACAGAGGTCTGAGCTATATACAGGGAAAATATTATTAAAATAGAACCATTTTTCACAAAAGGAGAACATTTGGAAAAAAGATTATTCTAAGTTAATTTTTTGCCAAAATATATTTAAATAAATTGCGCTTTTTTAAAATCACGGTTCCGAACGTAGTCGGATACTAAGTTATTAAAATGTAATGTTATCAAAATCCATTCCATTTGATTTGATCTGTTTTATTACAACATATCCTATAGTCCCTTCTCGGTCTCGTAAGTAACCTTCATCAAAAAATGGGGGCTGCGGTAGCCCAGTGGTTAAGGTATCCAACCATGGCAGGCATGTCATGAGTTCGATCCCAGTACCACTAAAGACCCGCCGTGTAGGGCAGCGATGCACGTTAAATCTGTCGAGAGCTGAAACGTCCTCCCGTTGGTGTGGTGTGGTAGTTAGGAGAGGGGGGTGCCAGCTCAGGTGTCGTCCACGTCACTTGACCATGGTTCAAAATTACGTGGTCCGTCGCCAAAAGCCCTCGTGTAGCTGAGCAGTGCGACGTTAATATTAACTCAACTCAACTCAACTCAAAAAATGGGGGGAGTCAACGGTGCTTTCAAAAAACCATCACACAATCTTTTCGTCTTTCTTCCATCCGGCCAAATCACTCTCCCCCTCTCATCACCTTGGCGAGAAAGTGAAAAATCGCAGCCGCGAGAACAGGTGTAGGGAGGGTAGGAAAAGGCTACAAAAACGTTTAAAGTTCCCGCGCAGGGCAACGCGAAACGTGCTAAGGGATGCTGCAAAAAAGTATCTCTTATTACGAAACGGTGAAATAATAACAATAAGAAGTCTAAAAAAATTTCCTCAAGACTGTAAGTCGTCGGTGCCCACCCCTCTAATAACTGATGGGGGAGTTCTCTCTCTTAACCAAGCCGGATCCTTGTTGACCTTAATAAGGGCCCTAGGTTGGCATGATTGACAGCGGGCCATGGTAATTATCGGCGCCGCAAACAAAACAAAGGGGCTCCTTAAAACGATCATTAGGGCCTTCGTGGGGGCCCCCAGGCTGCAACGCCCTCATGCTTATAGTGAAAGGGATATACGTTCTCACGCAGATGGGGTGCGAAGTGGTAGTTTGGATAGTTAAGAGTCAGTCACAAGCAATGCTCATTAGGTATGGGATAATGGTCGCGATAATGGATGCGCTATTTTTTTGTTTTAATGGTGTCATTCACTTTGAGAAGATTGGTAATTAGTTTTAATTATACGTAATTAGTTTTTTAGTGATTATGAGCGAGTGGCGTGTAGACATGCAATGAAGAAAAGATGCGAGACGACAGACATCAATTAGTCGTTAATTCGTCTGTTTTTATTATTTTTTTGTATGTGATATTGCATATTGAGCAGTTTAATGATGTACGTGTGCGTGTATGCATGCACTTAAAGAAATCATTTAGCAACGTGATACTACATGCGATACGACAATGCACGTACTGATAATTAAAGAATTTGATCGCATGGAAACGTCCAGTGACTGAAATAAAATGTGATGGTATCAAGATATTCTGGGGTGCTTTTTAAAAATAATGAAACTGACAGAAATATTAAGTAAAATAATGACTATATTCTCTTGAAACAATAATTTTTGCAATCATAAAATCATTTTAATATTTATTATCGTCAAATATTGCTACTAATGCCAACTGATCAGCATGTGCCAGATCGAGGCCCACAAAATTCTTCTTGGCAAAGGGCTGAATTGTACACCCGTCGTTAGGTGTAGCCTTGAGCACCACGCAAGAACGTTTCAGAAGGTTTTGGCTCGTTTCTTCCTTAGTTTTGAGAGAGAATACCCTGTGAGCGGTTAGGGGCTTCTCACCTCTCTCCCCGTCCACCAACCTCACAAGAGGACTTGCGGCTCGATGGTTTCTTTACAGTACCCACATGTCGCGAAGACACCACACATTTACAAACACCCATGCCTTCTCGAACCTAGGTCCCACGGTACAGGAGTCAGCGTTGCTAACCACTATACCGGATAAGCTGCATTATCGTTAAATAAACATATTAAATTGGAGGCACACGCAGAAATTTTTCAAGGGGGAAGGTCGAGGGTTGAAAGTCCACCATTCTCATATCATACCCCAATATTTTGCATACTATATACATAGGAATATAACCAATCGAAAAAAAAATTAAGAGTGATGGGGAGGGTATGCGCTATTGTTATTAATATAAACTAAGTTTAATGGTCTGATATCGAATATTCAATGATAAAAAGATTGAAAAGCATATACCATGCACATAACATTATTTTCCAATAAAAGCGAAAAATACAAATCAGTGTGATATTTGTAGCCTCTGTACAGAGGCTCCACTATGATTTTTAAAAAATTCACATTATTTTCAGAGTTACAACCCATTGAAATAATTATCGGTGTTTTTTTCTTAAAATTTCTCCCCCTCTGTTGTCGTAAAACATGGATAAACCTACTTCTAAGCTATATATTTCAAAAATTCTAGTTGAGCCTCTGTACAGAGGTCTGAGCTATAGACAGGCAAAATATTATTATAATAGAAACATTTTGCACAAAAGGAGAACATTTTGAAAATAGGTCATTCTATGTTCATTTTTTGTCAAAATATTGTACTTAAATAATTTTTTATTGTTATACTATTCCTAAAACAATTTTACATACTTTTTCTAATCTAAGTGGCACTAAATATCATAATTATTATCCATTTATACACTTTTGCAAAATCACGGTTCCGAACATAATCGGATACCTTAAATAAGTGAATTTTTTAGGGCAATAGGCTATGAGCGGGCCACTCAGAAAAGCACGGCCGACCACATGCGGCTCGTGGGTCGCAGGTTCAGTATGGCTACTTAATGAAATGCAAACTACATGGCACAACGTTAATGTTTTGCAACATTCTCGTTTTAAAGTGGCTTCGCTGCAAGAATAAGAGAGAAAGTTGTAGCGTGGTTTATCAAATTTAAATTTGCAACGCATGAGCAGCATTAATTTTGGACTACTTATAAATGAAGTCCACCTTCAAGATTAATAATTTCTAGGTAGTATGAAAGATTTAGGATAACAGGTAGCGTATTGTCAAAAACAAAATCTGGCCATCCTAGCAGAAGCTAGGATGACGTTACTCGTATAGATTCGATGTGTTACTCACATTCAAGTCGTGCGATAAAATATAGTAAAAACACTTTCATATTTTTTATGGAACACAAAATCCATAAGAGAATATCTTTGTTCGCTTATTTGTAATTAAAGTTTGAAAGTATAGTCATACTGTTCGTCATTTATTTATTAATTTCATTACAATTGATTTTTCAGTCTCAAAAAAATACATCTCTTCAGATGCCAAAGTCTTAAAATTCAAGCATATATTGTATTGATGCATTTTTATGGAAAAATGAATACTGAATTGAAGTAAATCTTTTGTATTTAGGGGTATAGTGTAGAAAAGATATAATGTAATTGGGTCAAAAACCTTTTACATAGTGAAAAAAAATGTGTGGCTCTAAAATTAATCCTAGAAGTTTTAATAGGAAGTGTGTTAAGCTTTTTATGCAATTATTTATATCAAATTTTCAATATATTTTGTAACATAGATTTCAATAGCATTATTATTAAAAATCATTAATTAAAACCTGTAACTTTTTAAGACGCTTTTATAAGTTTCACTTGTATGTAATGGAATATTTGAACTCGATTTTACCCACTTTAAAATGTGAGATAAATTCGAAATTTTGCACTCTTGTCAAGGACCAATGACAATACAATAATTTCATAATTTTGTTCCATTGTCCTGATCAGGATCATCAGAAATAACGATTTCCAGATTTAGCGAGTAAAATTGGCGACTAATTCTATGTACCATTTCCAGATTTAGTGACTAATTCCAGATCTTTATAAATCAATATTGGACAGATATTCATATACATATGTGGTGTGATGCATAAAATAGCTTAAATATATAGATAAATAATACACATAATTTATAATCATGACAATACATTTGACCAAAATCGTAGGGAAATGTTATGAATGTGTTGATACTGAAGAAATTACAAAAGTTATAAAATGAATAGCTCAAGAATATGCAAAAGTATATTTTAAAGTGGTTCTTCCAATGTAAGTAAAAGCGTGTAAGCAGATAAAAAAATTACTTATTAAATTTACTAGAAAATAAAAATCTCAGAAAATAATGCTAATCCATATTTTTACGTTTTGGATTAAAAGAAAGAAATTTGATTAATCAGAAATAGGTTAGAAAATGCATAGCAAATATCATAACAAAGCTGCGGGAAAAAAATAAATCAAACGAGATATATAAAAATGAAAATTAAACGAAAGCTTTTTATTGGTTTGGAAATAGAGAGCTAAGTTCAGTAAAAATACATGTATTCTAGCAAAAATCTCTAATACGCAAACACATACATAAAAGTTATAAATTAACTTACAGGTTTTTTGGAAGGTTAAAAGTGAAATAGTTTTTATACCGTCTTTTAATAGTAGTATTATAACTAAATTTATTTAATACTTACAGAAACTTACTTATTTTAATTTGTTTAGAAGTAAAATAAATAAAGATCATAAGAAAAATACATAATAATGTATATTTGTTGGATCAATGTGTAGGTTTATCACACAGGCATTTACAAACAATAATTGTACAGACACAACAGTTTACAAAAAATTCACTTATGCTCTTCACGTAAATAATTATTTTTCTCAGAAAATTACTTGTCATTATCAGGTATTTGCTTACATTAGCTCATATATACTTTATTATTGCACCAAATTATACTTACCGAATAGCATACAACATGTGAGAATACACAATAATAAGTATAACAGACACAATAAAATGATATAATAACAGAGTACTCCCGCGAACGTTTCAACATTGGCAGTTCTTTTCTTCCCCTAAACTTACCTGTTGACGTAGTTGCGTTTGAAATACGTACTTTTTTCACCTTCTGTATAAAAAATGCAGTTGAGATTATAATTAAATATGTTAATCTCCAATTTTTTTAAAAAGGGGGGGGGAGGAGAATGTTCATTTAGTCGTAAAAAGCTTTATTTGCAAATAACAATAAAATAATAAATCTTTAATCTAAATTGAGTCGATGAAATTAACGATCAAACATTAATTTTTTACATTCCTTTGAATGCAGATTCCTTTAGAAATATTCATTTAAGTGTACAGGGTGTCACATAAATAAAGCTCGAACCCTTCTCAGTTAGATTCTTCGCTCAGAATACATAAAATTTCTCCTTCCAAACATCGCAGCAGCGCGGTGTCCACCGAAATGCAAACAGCATACAGACGAGCAACTCAGTCCACTCGAGTAACCACAGGTCTCGACACACGAGATTCTTAAGATGGTCTCTTGGGCAAAAAAAAAAAAACCCAACGGTGTGAGATTTGGTGATCGTGGTGGCTGTAGAAGTGAAGTTCCACGTCTGATCTAGCGCATAGGATATGCTATGTCCAGCCAATCAGGTACAGGAAGGTGTTCCGGAGCCCCATCATTTTGTTTTGATGTGTTTATATGTATATATTTTACCTCCGAGAGAGAGATGTGGGTTTTACGGAAAAATAATTTAAATAATCTGTGAAATTATATCTATTATAAAAACGAAAAACACTTTTAAAGCGACTGAATTAAAATGTAGGACATCTGTTGATTTCAAATATGAGGAAAGAAGTGTAATACCGTTTAAGAAAGATAAGGAAAAAGGTACTTTTTCGTCGACACGTGAACCCAAACAAAAACAAAAGCAAACGAAGCCAAGCATCGACATAATCGTCTGATCATATATTTTTTTTCGTTCGTTCCTGGGCGTTGCAAGATGCCATCTGCCACCCCAGATTAGCATGTCCGGGTCAGGAAACTTTTTAGTCGAGGAGAGATGGCAACATGACAATTAACACCTATCTACAGCAGAGGCTTGGCATCGAACGTTTCTATTTAATAATCGTTTGCAAAAAAGGGAAGGAAAAAAAAGAACAACACACAACAAAATCGCAGCTTTCACGATTAAAAAGGGTGTGTCGAACGCCGCGCGGTTAATGAGCAGTAGAAAAGTTAAAAAAAGAAAAAAAAAGTGGAAGGTTTTTGTTTGGAACTATTTTGATTTGGCGGCGATTTTCAAAAATCGTGACTCACATCTGGAGTATGTTCTCTTTCCTCTCTCGATTTCACCCCCGTACCCCCTCTCGGAAAAAATTTAAAACGTCAGTCTTTCTTCAGGAGAAAACTGTGAAGTAATTTAATCTGCGTAATTGGCCGGACAATATGGGTTAACCGTGCACAAATACGCAAGAGTGTAGAATAACATTTGCATACTTTAAGCACGTAATTGGAAAAACGTGCGACGTATAAAGGCTACTCAGTGCAAGAAGAATTACTTCTTATTCGAGTGTAAAAAATAAAAAATAAATAAAAATTAGAATGCATAATGATGAAGCTCTGCAACATCGAAGTACATAAGAAAATAGCTGACTCCACAGTTTCATTCTGGGGTGAAACATAAATAAATAACCATTACAAAGGCGTCTTCGTTTATATCCAATGACATTTGAATGAGAGAGAGAAGCACAAGTTATTTTTTATTAAAAAAAAACAAACAATTATAAAGTTTAATAAAATCAGATTTTGACCTGCCATGGATTTGCATTTATAACAGTGTGAAAAGGTTGCTTTTTGAACTTGAGGTTTATGAAAGGACCTGGGGAAAAAAACAGTGTAGCTATTTTCAAAAACTGTGACGAATAAAACTTGTAAGGTCTCGGCTACATGGTAATTACGAAATGAAATGTAACATTTTGATAATGTCGCTGCAGTGGTTAATGGTTTTAGTGTGTCTGCGGTGAATTTCAAAACCGGATTCACATTACTGAAATTTAATTATAGAAGTAGTAATAAAAGCTGAATATACATGCGGCGGTGTTATATTTAGAACTCTGAAGACATTGAATTACGAGATGCTAGATGTATAAACAGAACATTTTGGAATCTGATAATGTTATATTTAGATCAAGAGTTTCTTGAAGCGTAGTCGGCACTTTTTGTGAACGAATAATTTAACGCAAAATATGTATTTGTATTTCATCAACTATTGAAATTTAACTTCAGCATTGTAAATGGATACGATGTTAAGAACAAAGCAAATAAAAATTAAAGTATAGCATAAAAAATATGTTCCATTGACAGAATCGAATTTTTTTTTTCAGAATTACAAAATGTACCCACGTGGAAAAAATTTTCTCTGGTATATAAATAAAGGAGAAAAGGAAATAAAAAATTAATTTTTAAGTTAAGTATTGACACAAGGGGAATGGATTTTAGATGTTTGAGATTTTTTTATGGTAAATTTATTATTAATTTTTTATGGTAAATTTATTATTAATTTTTTTATGGTGAGTAATTTTTGTTAAAGAAAAACAGGCATTTTAGTAAATGTATTGCAGTGAGATGACACCTACTACATAGTTACGAGGAAAAAACACCAGGTACATTTAAGAGCTCTTTTGGTATTAAATTAAAAGAAAAACAGCTATCAAATGATAGCGCGCGATAAAACGGAAGACAGGAAAAAGCTTGGACCAGGCTGATTGGATGGTGTTATTTATAACGTAGGAAAATAATTTTATTTAGAGACTAAAATAATCTAACCCAAATATATATATATATATATATATATATATATATATATATATATATATATATATATATATATATATATATATATATATATATATATATATATATATATAAAGTCTTTTCCCACTTCTTTGAAAATAAAACCCCTTTGAGGCAATATTACAAATTTTTAAATTATTTATTATTATTGTTTTTCTTCTAATCTTCATTACATAGAGCAGTGACTCGCGGAAGCGAGATATAAAAGGTGTTTTTAGGGAACTCCATTCCGCACACACACACAGAATATATCTTAAAATACTATTCAAAGTAAATAAACATGTTGTTGGTACTTAATGTAACAATTAAATAAGTATTGGCTTTGTTAAAAATTTTAATATGTGAGACTTTAATATAATTCACTCAAAAATAGTAGTAATTTGTAATTCAAGTGTCACATACCCATGTATTATATTTAGTAACTGGGATATGTGCTTGTATTTTTTTTTTTTTACAAAAACTGTTGAAATCTAGATCTGTTGTCGCATTTTACGACGGTGAGTCGGAAAATAAGTTTCCCCTGTTGACTGTGGTCAGAGTTGTGTATGAAAGTCAAAACATAGAATGAGACATTATAGACAAGACATAACTTTATTTTTCCACATAAGTAACAAGTGCAGTGAGACATTTGTCATACCGCTTGTTACGCTTCAAAAAGCCCTCCAGGAAAAACTCTGGGCCTTTCATACCGAAGAAGCTTTAAACGGTTATGGGCGAAAGACACCACAGCAAGTGAACTCACAAGACACCGATGCATCATTCGTTAGAACATTGGGTACTTGCTCGCAGAACTGTGACACCATGTCGAAATTGAAAGAGGCGCTTCGGAAAAGGCAGCTGGGGCTTATCAGATCTAGCGTTCTGTTGTTGGATGACTCGGCGACGGCAATGCAAAACCATATTGCATTTCTTGGTTGGGAGTGTCTCCCCATCCATCGTACAGTCCAGATCTCACACCAAATGACTTTCATCTGTTTCCGGCTTTGAGAAGAATCTCGGCGGAATGCACTTTGGAAGCAATGCCGAAGTCAAACAAGCCGTTAAATTTGTGACAGGGCTTTCATCGCGATTTCTATTAATGTCTTCTTAGGGTTTCTTTGGGGCCGAAATGGCAATTATTTGCAACCAACTCGAGAAGAAAAACGTGCTTATTCAAATTAGGAATCTTATATGTAGTAGAAGTTTAGAAATCGCGAGGTGGCTATGTGAGGTCTATGTCTAAGTGTGGAAGTGATTAAGATAGCGTTTAGAAGAATAACAAGTCCAAGATTTAACCTACCGGTACCTGTATAATCAAGTTAAAGGTGGATCCGTGACCACGAGGATTAGAGCCAGCTTGAAGCCACGTCAGTTAGGACAAACAAAGTAGCTGTTTACTTAGGATATAGCGATAAGCACCTTTGATTAAACTATAAGGAAAGTGCGTGTATTAGTGAGATTAGAATTGAACTGTAAAGTTAGATATAGTGGTCAATTACGCGATTATTTGGTAATAAGAGTTGTGTCTTCTCATTCCAGATCTGCTTACTTTGATTATTATTATTGTTGAGTATTGTGATTAAGTTAAGATCTTAATAAACAGATATTTAGATGAATGATATGTCGGGTTCTTCGTTATTTCCTACAGAAACAGGTCGCGTAGATAATGGAGAACAGGGGCACCCACGGGCTGGTGCCTCACAAATTCTTCTTCCGTATGCAAAGCCCTGAGATTTTCTTGCTCTTTGAAGCTCATCAAGCGGTATGACAAATGTCTCAATGTACTTATGTAGAAAAATAAAGTTATGTCTTATCTTTAATGTATCATTCTACGTTTCGACTTTCATACACAATTCTGACCACAGTGGACAGGGGAAACATATATTTTCCGACTCTCTTTTGTATGTTCTGCATTTAATTTGTTTTAATATTTTGTTTTGAGAATTTTTTACACCTAAATACATTGTTCTAAAGGGGATTGAAATGTTTATAGTTGTGTAAAAAATCCCGAGAATTTTACATGAATTTGCAATCTAAAATTTCGTAACTGTTCTTGCTTCAATTTAGATTTTAGCATCAAATCAGTTGATATATCGTCAAATTGTTCCCTCTCCTTCATTATAGGTATTTTTTTCCGCAAATGAAGAAAAAGGTACATTTTTCATTAGAAAACTATTTAGGTTTGCAAAATATTGTACAAACGAGTATGAAATTATCTCGTGGAACCCATTACAGTAAACAAAAGAGTATTCGCAATCTACGCAAAGAAAAACGTTCTAATATTTTATTATATTGTAATAAAGGCAGTAACGGGCTTCCATCGCGATTTCCATTAATGTCCTCTTGGGGTTCTTTGGTGCCAGAATGGCAATCCTTTCCAACCAACTCGAGAAGAAGAACGCGAGAATGCAAATTAGGAATCTTATTTATCGTAGAAGGTTAGCGTTCGCGGGGTGACTATGTGAAGTTGCAACATGAGGTCTATATTTATGATTAGAAGCTCTTAAGTTAAAGTTAGAGGAAATTCCAAGTTCAAGAATTAACCTACCCTTACCTTTGTAATCAAGCTAAAGATGGATACACAAGGAGTACAGCCAGGTCAGTTAGGAGCAAGAGAATAGCTTTAGCTAGGATATAGCGGCAAGCGTCTTACATTTAGATATAAGGAAACTGCGTGTATTAATGAGATTAGCCATAATCTGTAAAGTTAGATATAGTGGTCAATTACGCGATTATTTGGTAATACGAATTGTGTCTTCTCACTCCAGATTTACTTATTTTTGATTATTATTATTATTGTATATAGTGATTAAGCTAAGATCTAAGTAAACAAATATTAAGATGACAGATTTGCATGATTCTTCGTTCTTTCCTACAGATACAGGTCACGTAGATAATGTAGAAATGGGACACCCACAGGCACATGCCTCACAAGGTTAATAAAGTATTAGAAAATAATTTTTTATTTTGTGTAAATAAATTTTTAATTTTTTAATGGCTGAGAGGATTTTCAGTTAGTTGTGGTTATACAAACTCCAAAGAGACCGAAAATCCGTTTTGTATGTACATTAATGTTTTTCGATTTGTTCATTGTGACTATCTGGAACCCCTGGGTTCCGTGGAACACAGTTTGAAGACCATTGTCATAGAGCATCTTTTCCGCACAGATAGGTTCTCATTAATAATATTTTTTCCCTTTATATAACTGCGATCTACCTGAACGTTTAAGTAAATATATACCGTAAAATCCGGCGTAAAACGTGCACCTATACTTTATGGTCGCAATTTTTAGTTTTTAAACATATTCTCTCTCTCGCCGTATAATACGCATCCCCCTTTTTTACGAAGAAACCTGAAATGTACGTGTGTAATGCTCTTACGTTTTGAAGTCATATATCCGAGATATTATCCTAAGCTTTTGGGGGGAAAGTACATTTCTAGAACTACAAAATTTTAAGTTCATACGGAATGTCGTTTCTTTTAAATAAACAGCATTTTGATATGCGTATAAGAATATTTTTGTAAATGTTCACCTTTTCTTTATTTTTAAAGCTCTCATTTTTATACCCGGCGTATAACACGCACCCGCAAATTTCGATCTTAGTTTTTGTGTTACAAGTGTTCATTGTACGCTAGATTTTACGGTATCTTTATAATGATAAATATTTTCATGAAGTGTTTTTTTTCCGCTATTGTGATTTTTAAGTCAAATTATTTTAAAAAATTCATTTATTTATTAATTAATTTTTTAGTATTCTTAATCCAAAAAGTTACAGTGAACTTACAGAAACAGGTTACATATGTGAAAATCTTTTTAAACTCTTCATTTTGATTAATTACATAATTATGTTATACAAAACCAATCAGTTCGATAATCAATGCTCGAGGTTTTCTTACAACAATAACAAATATTTTTGAGTTTTCTGAATTGTAAGAAAACAATAACAAACACATTTTGTGAACCGAAACTGATTGTTAGAAGTGTTAAACTTTGATAATGCGTGAAAAACATTCCAAGCTGACGGGTGGTCATTTTTCATATGCGTTGTGACACCTACTTCACAACGATCATCATTCATGTAGACAAGGTGACTAAAATGTAGCTCAACAATATTGCTCTTTCTTGACGATCATTCAACTTTTTAAAAGCATGCAGGAGACTTTTCCAGCGCAAAGCGTTTCATTTTTCAAAAAATTGCAAATGGCGTAATTGGTTCCACTTGTTCTGGAAGTAATCTGTCTAAAAGCGACAATGTATATCGAGCAAAAGGACTTCAATTTTTTTCCTTCCCATAGCATAACTAGGAATATTTGCATTAAAATGGTGCTACATATTCTTAAAAAAGTTTAAAAAAACAGCGACATGTTGAAGATGAAAAGACGTTGAATACTTCTTTTTCCTTTTTCAATGTAGGGCATAATTTTATTACAATAAAGGAATTTGAATTAATATTAATCTTTTCTATATTCGTTCAAATACTAGAAGGAAAGCAATTCGTCCAGGATATTTTTAAGCGTAAATATGTATAAAGATGATAAAAAAATAAAGACATTTTTCTGTTCAAAATTCCCACAGCCTTCAAAAGCACTTAAAGGGACAGGGTAACCTGTACACATTTTTTTATTATTATTTGTACGGTTGGACCTCCGTTTTACGAAGTTCTATTTTGTAACTTTTTCCTGGAACCAAGAACATAAAATGTATGGAACGATGACATTTTATATATATATATATATATATATATATATATATATATATATATATATATATATATATATATATATATATATATATATATATATATATATATATATATATATATATATATTATATATATATATATATATATATATATATATATATATATATATATATATATATATATTATATATATATATATATATATATATATATATATATACATATATAACGAAATTTTTTTCGGGACTTAACAATCTCTTTGAAAAAAATGATCCCACCGTATATTACGATGAAAATTTTTGCATTTACCCTATTTGAAAACGCATGAAATATACATTTTAGAAGAAAAGAAATTTAAATTTTTTCAAAATATATACTTCAATTTTTTAAAATTCCTACTTCTTTTAAGAATTTTAAAACTTTGAAACAATTTTTCTCTAATATTCTTAGAGGGGTTCCTCGCCATTCTGGACATGAGATTGATATATTACGACTGATATCTTTATATTTACAATTCTTTACATAGTGAACACTTTAAAAAAGATTAAAGAAAACCTATACCTAATTTGGATGGGTTTTTTTTAAAAAAGATAATAATTCCCCTAAATTCGTATTGCAGGCAAACAAAATCATTAAACTTAATATACAAAACAACCAGATAAGTTTCAAAACTTTATATTAAATATTAAAAAAGCCATAGTATTTTAAATACACGATTATAATAAATGCAAAAGCTTGAGGAAAAGCCATTTAAAGTTTGAAAGGTTAGCGAAATAAATGAAAGGACATAAATGCAGACTTCATGGGCTCTAGTTTCGGTTTTAGATCCGAAATACTGTTAAACAATATGAAAAAAAAATTAAGCGAATTCCTACTCAGGTCAACAAAGAAACATTTTAATTTCAGTAACTTTTTTATCAAATAATTACAATTAATATAAATATGTTTATACATAGGACAGAATCACACTATTAAGTGACAACATAGAAAACAATTTTCCTGGCAATTTTCCATTTTTCTTCGATATAGGGTGTTGGGCTATTTTTTTTTGTTACTCGTTATTCAATAATTAAATTTAATCATTCTAATAAAATAGAATAGTTAAAAAGGAATCATATTCTCAGAAATTAGACCAGCCCAAGTAGGATTTGAACCCAAGACCTTTGGATTAGAAATCCAACGCTGCGCTATCCATTGCGCTACAGGGACACAACGAACAATTTTCCTTTCTATATTTCTTTGTTTGTTACTACTTATTCATTAACTAATAATTTTTTTTTTGAAAAAACTGTATTACAATCAAGTGTCATCCACTACAAATTTTAAAAAATGTATTTGAAGAATGGATGAATAGAAAGTATTTTATTAACGATTGAAAATTTGAACAAGACCAGTGACGCATACAAGGGGGGTTCCTGGGGTCCGGACCCCAAATCCCTTGATTTTTTTCGATTGATTATAATTCTAAGTATATAGTACGTAAAATTTAATTAATTACTTGCTATTAATGATTAATTTTACTAATTAATGCTAATTATTTATTCAAAAACTAGTTTTTGACTGTGTTTTGTTCCAGAAAATTGACAAAATCAAAAAGAGCATGATACAAGAATGGTGAACTTTCGACCCCGGACCCCCTGAAAAATTTCTGTGTGCGCCACTGAACAAGACATATGTATATATAAATAAATATATATAGGGAGTGAGAGAACTAATAGTAGTAATTGAAAAAAAATCAAATAACTTGCTAAGTAATGTTGCAAGAGCTACGAAATTTTGCACACATTTTTTAAAAAGTCACACATTTAAAATAAGGTAATAAAAAATCAAAATTTTGGTTATTTTTAGGGCAATGTGTCCCCCTTAAGGGCAAATTTATTTGGTTATTTCCTTGAATATTATGTTACATCTTTCAGCAATATGGAAATTAATGAATCATTAAAGGGGACAGGGTACGATTTTTACACAAATGTCTTCATTTAATGTTTTTTAAAATTCTTTTTGGTTGCCCCTATGTGTATGTATTACGTAAAACATATTTTGTGGTCAAAATACTATGAAAAGCTAACCCTTTAGTTCTTTAAGGAAAAAACAATTTTTTTAAAAAAATGCTACGCCTCCTACAAAAATGGACATGAGCACATGAAATTTGATTTACAAGTGCGTCAAACTATGTAAATAAGAAAAAACAAAAGTGCATGAGTACAAAAAGTACATAAAAAGCTGGTATGGGTTTTGTGCTAGTATGGTTGATATTCGTAAAATACTTCTTTTTATGAACGTTTATTGAAAATTCTTTAAAAAAATGTATAAACTCTAAAAATTTTATTATTTTTATTAAAAAAATAAATATTGCTTTGACTCAAAAACGCGTACCAACTTTTGTTACATATATTATTAGCAATTGCTAGAAAAAATATTAAAGCATTTGGTTCAATTGAAGAAAGTCAGCATTTTAAATGAAGACAAACTTATATTTCTGAGAAAAGACTTTCTGAGATAAGTCTTCTTAAAGTTTTGATTTGCCATTAGGATGTTAATAAAAACGAAGGTAAAAGTTTTTAATAATTCCGCGTGTTTTGAACTTAAAGCTTTTACATTTTTTGAGATTATAGTAAAGTATATAAAGTATAATTTAGACCACAGAAATTAGTCTTGAATTTTTTACCACACACAATTTTTGTCAATCCAATCATACTGTGTCACCTTACCTATAAGTCAATTATTTTTATTTATGAACTTTAAATTAGGCTTGTAATTTGCAAAATACCAAGTTTTGTACATATTTAATAAATCACCAATAGCTATCTATCAACGTAATATCAGTTATTCTAGAGGTCGCTAAATCGCGACTCGTTGCAAAAACGGTTGCGAGTCTTCAGATTTTTTTTTTTATATATTAAAAAAAGTATATCTACCTAAATTATTGTTTTTTTCTCTTTTTTTATAACAATCTATTGGAAGCATTTAACCGTATTTGCATATATATTTAAATATTTAACTGTATTAAGACAATTACTTTGGTGTTACGTCGTTTTTTATTAACAAAGCTTATTGATAATCAGTAAAATTATTAGAATTAGTTCTAAATCAATAAAAGTACAATTCATTGATAAAAAGGATTTCCAGAAGCATTTATTTATTTGCATTTATAAATTCTAGAGTTCTTGTGGATGGACAGGATATGCACTTAAATCCCCAACAAAAGTGACAAAAACACACATTCTATATTTTATATCTTGTTCAATTAAAAAAAATAGCATTGAATGACTTTTATAGACAAAAACAATCAAAGGGAATATTAATTATTAGTATAAACGTGAAATTCCTGAATAAAGTATTTATTATAATATTGGTGTGGAATTTTTTTTCATGTAGCTTGAAAATTTAATTCTCAACATCACAATATTTTAATAACGATTTTTCTTGCATTGAAGCTCATAAATAAGAATACCTTCGGTATTTTTAAGTTTCTGAAGGGATGAAATATGTTATTTGGTGTAAAATTTTATTTAAATAATCTAAAAATAATTAATTGGAGCATAACAGTACGAATTACTGCCAGTACCGGACTTGCTTTCCTTTCCAGGTATGCACGTGCATGCAAACAAATAGTTCTACAATATCTTAGTTGTTTTGTTTCACTTAAAATTTGGCTCTTATCTCTTGAAAGTAAGCCAACTCCTGAGGAATTCAAATGATATATATTAAAATTCTATTAAATTATTAAATGCAGAACGTATTTACTGGAACATAAGCCCCACCCCGGTTCTCTACACGTTTTTGAGAAAAAGTAAAAATTTGTACAAAAGGTTCATCGATACCCGATAATTAAGAAAAAAATGATAAATAATAAGAAGTCAATAATTAATTTATTTTATCAGCATTAAAAACATTCAAATACGTGAATGAACCTTGTGAAGGTCTCCTTGGACCTCACTTTGAGAACGAAAATAAATAGGAGTCATGTAAGAACCAGTAGCCATTTTTATAAACAACTTTCTTTATTTGGTTATCTTATCCAAATAGAATCAAAGACTTATTAACAAATATATCTAACTAGTATTATGAGGTTTTTTAAAGGGAATGTTCTTTAAATTAACTTAATTAATGATCCAATTAATTAACAATTAAATAACGATCACGCAGAGATTACCACGATAAGAGATCCCAGAATTATATTCTATGTTCTTATTGAACATTTAATTTTAATTTCATTCGCAATAATAAGACTAATATTTACCACACTGCAATTCAGCTCAGCTCAGCTCAGCTTTTGTCTGAGATTAAATCTTCCAACAAGAAATCTTCAATTTAACTTCACTATAACTTTCTGCTTCAATCTCTATCTCCTACTGCTCTAACTTTACTATTCCGTTTGACTTAAATACTTTATCTAATCTGCATATAACAAGGAATCCTGTCCGCTTTTTGGAGTTGATTGGAAATAGGTAGGGAATTAAATTTCCCTAAAAAGGACGACCCAGAAGGTTAGTGATAAAGTTCCGTATAGATTTGTCACAACCTATAATTACTTTAACCGTAAGTATCATGTTTCGAAAATGATTCGTCACTCCCATTGTCACAGCTGACTTTTGGAATGGGTGCAAGCGTCTCCGTTTTCCCACACGATGTTGTCTTCTCTGCCATCCAATGCATTTGTAATGCAACATTTTTTGTAAAGAAATGTATTACAGAAGAATGGATAAGAATTATTAAAAACTGTTGAACATTCATAAGCAAAAATTATATAATTTTGCTTACGCCATCGACATTTATTTGTTTCATCCGTGTCAACTTTTCAGTGGCCGCTGCTTTTTTCCATGTTTTCTGCATATAAATTTGTCTCCCTTTCAATACTTGAAAACCTAACCCTAATGCTATTACCAATATTTTTTTATGTTTGGGCGATTAAAAGAGCGCGTATACAAAAAAAAAAAAAAAAAAAATCCTAAATACGAGCAGGCGGCGATATTTAAGGATAAATTGAATATTGGAGATAAACTGCGGAATGGGATATGCCATCAATGCAAGTGACCAGAATGGACGTTATCATTTTTCCTTTTGTAAGGGGTGGAAATTCAATTTTTCCCATTCAACATATAATTTGCCTTCGATTTTAAGCCTCACCCGATTTTCAGTAGCATTAACACTGGAAAAATAGTGTGGCGTAGAGGTCGAGTAATACGATATTTATATACCCATTGGAAATGGAATCCATTACAATGGGTATATTGTAGCAATTATTTTTATTTCATACGAATTTAAAGGTTGAGACTTTCTTTAACTCTGAGCTTTATTCTTAATTTTTTTAGTGTACGCTAGCAAAACAATTAAATTCTTCATAATTAAAGTTAATCACTAATTAATGGCTATTATATAATGATTTACTGTGCAAAAATACTCTTTATTAATAGAATTATACCTGTGGTACGATATTTGCGACACCCAAAATCAGGCTAATTTATATAGATATTGGAATATTACATCTACGACAACAAGATACGATGATTTATATATATATATATATATATATATATATATATATATATATATATATATATATATATATATATATATATATATGCAATATATAAATATAAAATTACTACATTAAATTTATATGCAAATAAGTGTAAAATGTTTTATTTAAAAAAATGGCATCACCACCTAAAAGTTGAAACACACACCATCCATCTTCGATTCTGAGTGGCTGTGGACAGTGATGGATCTAAAAATCTTTGTTTGGCGGTGGGTGGCAACAGTTCCCATGTTAATTATAACCTAACCAATGAATATGGGCTGTGCATACTGATTTCTTGTTATTTGTTTCCAATGGTCTCACTATTCAGACTTGATGTTCAAAAAAAATTAAAGATCAAAAAGTATTTCGTAGTTGTTCCGAGAAAGATACGAATCAGATGTTTTCCCACTGCCATTTAATTATAAGAAACGTTTTGTTTTTTAAGTAAAATATGGAAAAAAGTTCTTCAAGATTCATCTTAAAGGGAAAAGAGTTTTATTTCCTTTGTAGTACAAGGCGTTTTATAATAAAACCACGTTTTATTTACGATAGTGAATGAGAGAGTGAGAGAGAGAGTGTGTGTGTGTTTATTAAAGTAGCACTGTAAGGCAACATAAGAACTTATAGCAAAGGGCCTCGTAATTTTGAACCTTAGGCAAAAGACGAGAACACACTTACTCTTCTAACTTCCACAACAAATAAACGTAAGGACTTTTGAACTACGACAGGTTTAAAGTGCATCAGCCCCTCTACAAGGTGGGTCTTCGATGACATTAGGCATTTACGACAGAAAGAAATACAGTGATTTGTATTACATTTTTCGAATAAAAATATTTGTTATTTGGATAAAAGAAACTGAGATAATCATAGTTTGGTTGAAGATTAATAGTGAGTTAGATAATGTAGCAAACTTCTCTCTTATATTGAAAAGCATTCATTATAAACAAAACTAAGTATATTTTGAGGTAAACGTGAATGAGAAATAATGGTTTTAGTAGTTGGGGAAATGATTATTGCGAGGGTTATGTATCACGTTTTCTTCAAATTTTACAAAGTTTCCCGGTATTTTTAATTACTCCGAGGACTGTCAATAGCATTAGCGTTACGCACCCCCCAACCCCCGCATTACGGAGGGGGCACTGTTCTAGGGGACCCAAAGCCTGACTGCCGTCAAGAAATACCCTTTGTAAAATCCAACTTTCAGGCCCCAAACCTGACTTTGAAGGGGGGACATTTTTTCTGCTAACTTTCTTTACAATTATATTTCTAATAGTTCTCAATGATACACAGTTTCTATTAATAACTTATTGACATTATGTTTTATTACTGATAATTTTAACTAATTATACAATTATTAAATAGATGACGCCTCATGTTTAATAAATTAATAATATTATTTATTCTCCACTAATATTTATATCAATATATGTTTATGATTTTTTAAAAGTACATATATATATATATATATATATATATATATATAACTTTATATTAATCTATCATAATTTTAACTTTACGCGGAACTGTTTCCCTCTCTTGTATTTGGCGGGAAACATAACCAGTTGTTACAGTCCCGAAGTAAGTCTTACTATTTACATCTTGCATCGAATTTAAATCTATACTGTGAATACTAGTAGTCTATAATTTTGTAATTATATTTTATTAGTTTAGTGATTTTATTTATAATGTTTAAATTTCTCCTAATGTTATTCTTTCCTTTCCTCTTGATACGTAGTATGACAAACTACAGGTGAAGGTTGGCTAGCCCTAAAACTTGTTTAAACCTGCAATCCTGGTTCCCAAGGCCAGGAGTTTGTTATTGTACTACTGTGCCTATTTCTTCCTATTTAGTATAGTTATCTTAGGTACTATAGCTATCTGTGTATTTATATATTTTGGATTATATATATATATATATATATATATATATATATATATATATATATATATATATATATAAAGTCAGGTTTTATTTGCTAAATAAAAGCTGGCCGTTTTAATTATAAATTTTCTTGAAAATAGCTAATTCAGTGTTTATTAATTTTACACTTCAAAACAATAGGAGTTATTAGCGGTGGAAATCTAATTCTAAGACACGTCAAATGACGCAGACCTTATCTGAGCTGGTAACCAGCTTTCCAAACATTCGTATCCCGTCAACGCGAGAGCTGTGAGTCTCGACAAATTTTTAGTGCAGCAATTTTTCTATGCAGAAGGTCTTTAGTAGAAGCAGAGCTCCCACCCATTACTCGACCGAAACAATGCCGGCTACGGGCTCGCGACCTGACCATTTGGCCGCCACGGCCACAAATTCAGGGCAAATTGATAGGTTCAATTCATCAGAATTAATGTTCACTACCTCATATAAATCTGAGGCTTGATTTTCCGCGTGATTATTTTGCATGGTGATTATAAGTACTCGTATTTGAACTAAGTTGATTCTAAGATCAATACCAGAGAAAATATCTTTTATTAATCAATACAATTGTTGGCTTTTGCTGATGACATTGATATCATTGCTCGAACAAACACCGCACTAAGGCAAGCCTTCTTATCTTTAGAGAAAGAGGTCCTCAGGTGGGGACTGAGAATCAATGAGAATAAGACCCAAAACATGGCTTGCACTATAAATCATGTTTTAACAATTCACACTTTAAAATTGAAGAGTATAATTTTGAAGTTGTTGACAATTTTTCAATTACTTAGGTTCGGAAATTAAAAATAGAAACGATTGTTCTACTGAAACCCAAAAGAGAATTACTATGGCTAATAGATGTCTTAATGGAATACGAAAATAATTGAAATCGAGTGTAATCAAAAGAAAAACAAAGGTTCTATCGTATAAAAGTTTTTCCAGATCAGTATTAACTTATGCATGTGGAACTTGGTCCATGACTCGAACAGATGAGAACATAATAAGTATCTACAAAAGGAAGATTTTATTTTTGGAGGAATTCAAGAAAATGCATGTGACGAAGAAGATCAAATTTAGAACTCTATCACTCATATAAAGAATCTGACATCGTTAATTTCATCAAAGTACAACGAATTAAATGGGCAGGCCACTTTGTCCGAATGGACGAAGACCGCACCCCCAAAAAAATTCAATGCTCAACCGATTGGCACACATAGAAAAGGCAGGCTATACCTTAGATCGATTGATGGCCTAGGAAAAGATCTCCAAGTTTTGAGAACTAAAAATTGGAGAACACTAGCAGGAAGAAGGCTGGCATCAAAAAGGCTACTTGAGAAGTCCAAGGCCAACCCTAACCCTGGGCTGTTGAACCACTGAGGAAGGAAGGATTTGAATTAAATTAATGTAAGTAGTCAATGTTGGCTCGCCTTTTGACCTTTGGGGTTATCACCTGATCTTATTTGATATAAAAGATCTGTATTAATATCTATTTGTGCACGCACAAACACAGGGAAGGGGGCTATATATTGACTTGCAATGTAAAACTTGCATACGTTTCGCATTTCGATTTAATTTTTGGAGTTATATGGTTCTTAAAATACCTTACTTTAAATGTAGACACGCCAATTTATTTTATATAATACTAAATAGTTCTCAGTTCAATTATTCAATTGGCTTCAGATGAGTTAAGGATTTATTATCGCCTCACTGTAAAGCAACACGAGAGCTATTGGCTTCAGACCTTCTGAAGTTTGAACTACGCTTAACTGACGAGGACGACACGTAAACTGGTACCTTATCTAAAAGCTACCACACCACGCTAACGGGAGAGCCACGAAAGATTTAACATGCATCAAACTCTTTATATGGTGGGTATTTCATCTGGAGCATGAACTCTTGACAAGCTGGCCACGAGCTCGTGATCATGACTATTAGGTGACCACGATCACCTGTCGAGCCTCAACTTCCTCACATTGGTATGGAAGGGATGTTTGAAGAGTAATGGGCCAGCTTAAATGTCATCTGTGACCATGGCTCAAAACTGTGAGGTCCTCCTCCACTAGTCCACATGCTGCTTCAAAATGGAATGTTAATCTTACACTTAAGTGAAGATTAAAAAAATATTTGAATACTTGCTAGCATAACTAGTGTAGGTAAAGTGAATTATGTATAAATATAAAAAATGAGCAACAGGTATAAAGAGTATAGAAAACTTTTCACATGAACTAAAAATGCAATTAAATACAGAGGAAAAATATCCATTCGGAGTTTTAGTTAGGAGAAAATGCATAAAAGAAATCTTTCAAGAAAGGTTCACTTTCATCATGTTTATAAAATTTTAGCGAAAAAACGACAACAATGTTGTTACTTATGTTTGAAAATTTTCTAAGATTCAAATAAACTTAGATAAGTTTTTTTTAACACCACTGCAAAATTTATTTTTACACATTTATATTTGATGAATTAAAAAAATTTATAATGCAAATGGTGTAAACTAAAAAAATAAATTCTGTACACACCAGAAATCTAAAATAAAAATTGAAAAAATTGAAAATTTAATTAAATATTACATAAATGTTTATTTCTGTAAATTATTTAGACGGACGAAGAGATCAAATCAATAGGATTCTGATAATTTCCAGTCAATAAATCCTTTAGTAAAATATTTAAAACATACACATACAAAATGAAAAATTAGATCCCACTTAAACTCGTTGTTCAACAATTTTCTACAGTTAATGTAATCAAATATTGGATATATATGCGATATCTTTTAATTTACCGCTTAGAAAGCTTTTCAATAACAAGAGTTTTACGTTACACAAGAACCAGAGATAAAACTGAAATAGTTCATCAAAATAAAAATGAACCATTATTAAATAAAAGATACAGTTCGCTTCATCAGTCTGTAACCATGGCAACGGAAAGTGATTCATCTGTGCATCAAAAGTAATTTAATACTTTTTTGCATTATTTCAAAGATACTGCACTTGCTTCAGAATCTCAAATTGCTCTTATTAATAAAAGAAACACATTTTCACCATTTATATCTCGGTATATTATCCCATTTGCTACAATGTTGCAAATTGAAATAACTGAATGTTAGAGGTACATGAATAGGATTAAATATTTGGTTGAATTTATTTGGAAAAAAAACTTATTAAGATGAGAAAATTATTGTTATTAGTCTTGAATATTTAGAAATTGAAAATTAGAATATGAAAGAGCGAGAGAAATGGAAAATGACAAGGCAAGATAATAGAGTTGTAAAATAAATTTTGTTTATATCTGTGTTTTTAGAAAAAGATAGATTGGAAATATATATATATATACCGAAGTTTTTTTTCATTCAAAACCTTTTTCCCTGATATGAATAAACGAGTTATAAGCACTCCTAAAATTATGAGACCTCTAAACAACAATTTCATATTTGTTTTCTTTGTAATTTCCGCATAGACATCTTATATATCTCGGATTAGAGGATTTCAAATGCTACAAATTTATTAATGACATGAAAAACGCCTTAAATTTATCTATTTTTTATAACTGGGAATCCTTAAATCGAATCTCAGCTCAAAATCGATAATTTTAACTGTTCTGATGTTTTTTTAATTTTTTTCCTTTCCAAGTTTGAAGCATATAAATAGGGGGAAAAATACATATGATTCTGCGTTAGGATCGAAAGAAAATACAGTGTAACAATGGGCTATCCGCGAGGTCTATCCGATCTAAATCAGTTTTTTTACGTCCATCCAAATTGGCACTTCACGCTAGAATAACTCCACTCGAAAAATCAACGTCACTACCTAACAGTATATAAATAGTCAATGAGATAGAGAAAGTTGTTACGTGGACAAAAAAAGCCTTGCTATTGAGTTTCCGAATTATAGTCGCTATTAGAAGATATCAAAGGACTTCTCTTTGGCGAGTTTCAGTGGCTGCATCACATTTCAGATAAGTAACCATTATTTCTTACTAGTTAGTTGTCTTATCTACGTATCGTGCACTCAGTTCTCACACTAAAATTAATAAAAGTAAATTATTGTGAATATCTGGTTTTTAATGAATGGTTTTTTAAATCACTATTGCGTTCGGATCCCCCAGAAACTTTAAGGATATTAGGACATGCTCGAAAGCGTAAAATGCCAAAAATAAGACTCTTTGCTTATGGGACATATATCTTTGAAAATTTCCAATAGAAGTTAGATTTTTTTGTTTTCTTTATAATAAAGATATTTGAATCATTCTGAAAAAATACAAAAATAATTTTTTAGTGAAGAAATATTTTTTTTTCAGTTTAATTTAAGTTGGACATAATTTTTGAGACATCATAATACACGCTTATGTTTAGGTATCATTTCTTAAAAAAGTATCTCATAAATATGTAAAATATTTTTTGAAAATATATAAAACAATACAAATAATATAGTGATTCTATTTCTTTAGTAAAATGTTGATACATTTTCAGTAAAAAAATTGTAAAAATTTTAATTTTCCCCCTTTTCCACTCATAAAACTATTTTTTAAAAAGCTGTGTACAATTTCGACATAAAAAATAGGTTCACTATGTGCACAGGTATCCTATACAGAAGTGTAAGAAATTTGGAACCATATATAGTGCAATACTTTTTCTTAAAAGTATACCTAAAAGCAAAAAAATATGTTTTGGAGAAAAAGTGAAAAGACTAAACATTTTTAAACGTTTTTTACATTTTTCTCAATTACTTTTTCATATTTTAAGGTTATTAATCAACGAACATATAAGTGCTGTACATTTTTAGATTAAAAAAATATGCACTACTTTTTAATACTAACATTGAAAAATTGATTTTTTGAATGTGTTTGATGTCCTGATTCCAATATCAACGGAAACGAGCAGGACGTACCTCGACAACAGTTGCTGTCTAAAGTAAGTATATCCGATATTACTTGTCTTGTAGTTAGTTCGTAACAAGTCACTAACTAGTTTTTTCCCTAAAAAAGCTGGATGTTATTCCAGTAAACACTTCATGCAAAAGAATCCGTAAGATCTACCTTAATTGTAAACATTCTTAAGCTCAATGTTAAGAATGTTAATTGTAAACATTCTTAATACTGTTTTCTGGGAATAATTTTGCTTTCCTTCATCTTTATGCTTCCATCATGTTATGAGGGTACTTCATGTTTATGTCTCAAAAACATGATTCATTTGCTTTATACAAATACTTGCATACTTTTTCGAAATTGTTCACCATTCTCTTATGTATAGAAAATCAAAGTGATACATAATGCTGACATATTATCTAAACTTGTTATTGAAGAAATCATTTAAGTAATTTTATTTAAGACTGTCTTTCTTTGATGTCAAAGCACAGACCCTAAAAAGTAACAGTTTATAAAATAGCAAAATGCCTGGATTATAATGTAATATTCTGACATAACTAACATAACAAATAAATATTTTAATGCACAACTCTATTTTGCTTGTATCAGTTCTGTTATCCGTATAACCCTTCATGAGTGCCGAGGCCTACTGTACCCAACTCAATTTTCTTGACTTGAGCGCTGAGGTGTAAGTGCAGATGTTCCAATCAGTTTGGTTAGTCTAATTCGAAACTCCCAGTGTTTCGTTCCAAGCCTGGTGCTCATTTACCGACTCACTGAAGCCTGAGTCGACCATGCCCAGTGCGGGATCTGAACCCCAGAACTTCTGTCATCCATATACGTGCATAAAAAGTACTTTTAATATTTTGTCTCCTACTGTATAATAACAAAATAACTTTCCTTTGTTACAAACTAAAAACTGAATATTTATTGAATGTTCTTTTTAAAAAAATTATGACTTAACACGATTAGTTTTTACTTTATTACGACATGAAATTTATACCAGTATTATAACACTTAATCCTATCTAAAAATAAAATTGTTAATTTATTACGTCTATTATTGACTTAAATGGTAAGGCTTTAGTACATAATAAAGTTAAATATAAAGCCTAAAAATTTACTATAACCTGCTCTTTACTTTGTAACAAGATTTCAAATAGAAAATCTCTTAATTTTTATAAAAAAATCGCAGCATTTAAGTTCATACATCTATTTATCATACTTTGTTTTTAAAACTTGAAAATAAACCATAACAATAATGTTAACCATAGAAATAATCCATAACAATAATGTTAACCATAGAAATAATTCTTAACAATAATGTTAACCATAGAAATAATTCATAAATAAAAATGTGTCTCATTAAATTTTGAAATTCATTTAGTATTACGATATAAGAGACAAAATATGGAACCCACTTCATGTCTGAATGAAAATGGATTAAATTAGATAGGAATGACTAGTATATTAAAATATGTAACTTCTATTATTCAATTAAGTCAGAATATGATATTAGCATTTCAATACTTCGGTATCCAGTCCTATTCAACAATTACGCGTGGAAAAGGCACCAAACCAGCTGAAGGTAGTTTTAACCCTTTATCTACCGCATTATGATTTACGGCAGTTTTCTTCATGCAATATTTTTTTTTGAATCGCTACATTGAAAATTAAGGGATCTACATAAACAGAATACTCAACTTTGGGAAATTTAATCCGTTAGAACTAATTAATCAATTAAAGACATTCAACTGTAAAATTAATTATACACACTGCTCACTTAAAATAAATAGTCAAATCCAGTAGTGCACAGAGGAATTCTTCAAGTGGGGTCCGGGGTCGAAAGTTCACCATTCTTGTATCATGCTCCTTTTGATTTTGTCGATTTTCGGGAACAAAACACAGTAAAAAACTAATTATTGAATAAATAATTAGCATTGATTAATAAAATTAATCATTAATAACAAATACTTGATTAAATTTTATGTACTATGTACTTAGAATTATAATCAATCGGAAAAAAGTCAAGGGCTTTGGGGGAGGGAGTCCGGATCCCCAGGACGCGCCACTGGTCAAATAATTTTCTAAGGTCTTCATTTACATCCAAAAAAAGATAAGACTCTTACTTTTTGACATTAACTATATTTTGGAACAAAAATGAAAATCTTCGCAATTCGCTGAAATCACCGTCAACTGAAAAGGCAATTTCTGTTAAAAAACAATTCGCCTTCCCCGCTAAAATACTCATCATAAAGCTTGTGCTGCCATATATCTTGGAAGAGTGGATTCAAAAAAATACTCCTGCTAAGTATGGTCAGTTTTCGTAAAAATGGTTAATTTTAAATAATGTAATTTTAAGGTGAATGGTACTTATAAGTACCGTCGGTAGATAAAGTTTTAAATAAGTATATGTCCAAAAATTTCATCTGATATTTAAAAAACACCTAACGAGAACGTGATCATTTTATTTTATTTCTAAAAAAAATAAATTTTCAGTACAATTATTTATAGCCAAAATACTCATTAACATTTTTCCATTCAACCTTGGTGGCGAGCTTTCCTTTTTCGCCAAAGAAAACGAAACGAGGCATTAGAAATTATCGGTTAGATGTAATTATTACCAAAGATCATTATGAAGCCCATTTCACTGATCAAACTTTAAATCTATCCATCACAACTACACACCCTATTAAACCAAAAAAATAGCACCAGTAAACCCTTACAAAACACGAAATCACTCTCAATTACATTAGTGAAAATGAATAATTTTTATAACGCTTCATAATCTTATTCTATTTCCCACAGTATCATTAAGAAGTCTTATCTATTAAATAAGAAACGTATAGAGTTCCCTTTCGCAGAAGTAGTTTTGTACGAAACGCCCCACGAAACTCCTAATTACAGCACACGTTTTTTTAAATTTTTTTTTATTACTTCATGATCCTAACTACTCACGATTGTCAAAATCAAAACAGAAAAATTGCGGCGCTAATTCCAATTTACTGTTAATTCATTCAGAGCTTATCTTAAGAACTAAACTGTCTGCTGTGATGTGATTAATAACAGCTAGTATTATGATTCGGTGCAATTCGCAGTTATGAAGGTTATAATTTGCCGTGCCCACTGCAAGGAGCGGGCACTTTACTTCTCTAATTAATTCGGCGATTTAAACCGGTGAATGCTAGAGATGAAAATGCTGGTCGCCATTTACCCATGCAACAGCTACTAATGTTGGCGAATATCTGCCATGGACAATAATTGTGCTTTCACTCTAAGAACAACGCAGGCCGCCCGGAGCCGTAAATGAATAATAGCATATTGGCCGTGTTGGTGAGACTGTATTTTGATGAGATTGATTTTAAAAGCCCTTTTTTAGGTTTTTTTCACTCATCGTAGATTTTATCACGAGCGCATTAATTCACCTTTTCTTTTTGTGTTGACGACGTTTTTTGGCCATCTTAAAAGTTTTTTGAATACGTAAATGGTGGTTATACTCGCACACATACAAGTATTAGAAGCTTACTTGATTTAAATTAATATGATTGGAGATGGCTTAAGTGATAAATGAACTGTGTTTGCCTAGCCTTATTTGGATATGCGTTCGAGAATATATATTTAAACACTCGTATAGGCCATTGTATTTGAATGTATAATTGTGTTTATTTATCATTGGTAATGATTATGAAAAGAGCCATTGTCTTGTAGTCATTGCATAAGAATAGATAATATTGCCATATTGGAAATAATAATTAACATAAATAAGCTGTTGTGTCATTAATATGCACATAATAATACGTGGGGAGGAACTACAAAAATGGTTTGATTACTAAAAAAAATAATAAAATAGCTTCAACGCATAAGCTCTTTGAAATTATGTCGGTAAGTATGAAATGTTGGAATGTTAAGTGAATGCGTAAAACTGAAATTTTTTTCAAAATCTCTTTCAAAAGCTATTTATTTAATCAAAGAATACTACATTTGTCTCAATACAACTTGCCCTAAGATATTTCAAGAGAAAAGAATTCTGAATTTAAAAATCAATAAATTCTGATATGGAATTTTTCAGGTTCTCCCAATTTTCCTGCTGATAAGCTGTAAAAATTGTTCTAAATGCTTAAAAAATAAAATCGGCTGGCGAAAGATCCGGAGAATAAAATGGAAGCAGCAAAATTTCATGTTTTAATAAATTCATTCATTAAATTTTGTAATTGTTTTATACGACGTATGCGGCCGAGCGTTGTCGTGGAGAAGTATTGGGTTATTTCGTTTGACAAGTGATGGTGTATAATTTTAAATTTTTCATGCATTTCCTCAATGTACCGGCAGTATAACAGATACAGTTAAATCCGTTACCACCAAAGCTTTCAGAGCACCATTTTTCAAAGTTGTTTTTGCTCTTCTGTGCGGTTTATTTTGTAGATAAAAATCACCAGACCGAAATTTTTCAAACACATGCTTCACTTTTTGATTGTTAAGAGTATTCTCCTTAAATACTTGGTTTATACTGAGCACTTGCTTCTTTTGCAGTTATAATACAAACTTATGATTGTATAAAATTACATCAATATGAATTGAAATCATATTCTTATAAAACAGATAGCAAAATGGAACACTTTTGAGGAAATCTTCGTTGAAATGTGACTCTGGCTTTGGACAACACGACTGTAAACGAGGTCATATCAAAGTCTAAAGAATAACGAAAACATTAAGACAAAAATTCACATGTAAAGAAAACTCGACATTTCGTATGCCTCATCCTTATATGAGAAAAATATATTGAAGACCGAAAAGCAATTCAATTTAAATAATTTTTGTCCTAGTGAAAGATCTATGTTTATATTTCTTTTTCATTCAAGTAGATTTTTGGTTCATGTTCTTGTAAATGAAATAACTTGCTTCACAAAATCATCTACAGGACTAAATTCATCAAGAAATATCAATAAACATCATAAAGTGAACAAGCTATAGAGGTATTAATTCAAAATATAATTTTATTTGTTACATTTAGAGCCGGATAAGAATTCTGTCCTATAAACCACATTTGATCGAGAGAGTGGATAGCTAACAATGAGGTATGGAAGCCTATTCAATGAACACTACCTAATTTATGCTCTCTTAAACAGAAAAATTATGGATAAAAGACATTTAAGAACCGTATAATCATTTATTTACTTAGCCAAGCCTTTATGCCAGAATACGACTTCCATGCTTTGTCTGTATACAAGTACAAGTTTGGTGATTGCTCAGTTTCAATAAAAAGAATTTACTGCATAACAAACGCCAAACATCGACCGATTTCGCCAGATAAAAGGACGTCGTCACACAGTTTAAAAGTTGTCACCAAATGTTGTAATAGTTACTATTGTTTTCGAGCATGTGCGGGAACAGTTTCCTACTATTGGATGCATATAGCGGCATTTGGCGCTGTTTTTTCTACAATGAAAAATTAAAATTCGTTTGATGATTTATTTCCAGAAATAAAAAAAAAAGAAACAAATTTCCTGGTTCAGGACCAAGAGACTAAAAAGAACAGATAAAATAAAAGTTGTTCTTAGATTAAATAAAATATTTTAGTAGTTAAATGGTTTTAAATATTTGTAATGAGAGAGAGAGAGAGAGATTCAAAAAACATTTATAAAGAGTAACTATTCTGCATTTTTGCTATGACCGTAATGATATAAATATGTAATAATATAAATCTGTAATCAAATCACACTTTATAAAAACAACTGACTGGTAATTTAACATTTCAATTGTTTTTGTTGTCTCATATTTGCTTTCTATAAAGAAAATTCTGGAGAATGATTATTCTCTACTCATAACAGGTTACCTTTTGCCTAAATAATATATATATATTGCTTTCCTTTTTTAATTAAAAATTTTTCTATATTTTAATTTCTTTCATCGCAGTAAGATAGATCTTAGGCTGAACGAGATCCTGAGCTAAAAGCCCTAAAGTCAATGCCTCATTCCGCTCATGAACTGCACTGAAACATTTAAATGAGGAAGAAATATATTGTTACGAATTTTGTGTAAATACTGTAAATAATTTGTACTTGGGTGTTTAATGCACTTATATTACTCTATGTTACATTTATTTCATGGTAAAATTGTACTATTCACAAGCAATATCGCCCCTTACGTTATAATGGCGCTTCAATGATAGCTTGGCGAAATCTTGGCGGTAGAGCCAAGTTGGCATCATTTTTGGTGACCAAGTTGGTGGCCAATTTGGTGACTTTGGTGACCATCTTGGCGTCATTGGTGACCATGTTGGCGAGTTCGGAACCCTCTGGAATCTTTTAGAGAAAGTAGTGGATCTCTCCACTAATGTCACGTTCAATGACACGATATTTCTGGAAGTTTCTGCCACACCTATAAATAAAGATACTCGCCGATACGGCGATGAGTCTTGATTAAACCAGAGAGTAGTGAGGATTGTTTTGACTAGCGATTAGCTCGGCTGTGCCTGTGAATAATCTTTACTTACGTGTATTTTTAAACACTGATTATTGTGTGTTGATTGCTGTTGAGATGTGAAAACCTTCGGATATTTACCCAGTGAATATTGCCGCTGAATCCTGTATGTAAAGGATTGGATTTTTGATAAACAAATTCGCATCGCTCTTAAAGAACTGTTTATTTTCTTTGTGATTGCTTTGCACAAAATCCTCGAATCTGGATTTACGTAACAATATCTTTAATTAGCGCCAATTAATTGAAAAGAAACCGTGGGACTGAAAGTTAAAACTGATTATTTAATTCTGTTGTCACATTAAAAGTTGCAGTCCTATTTCTGTAGAATTTATAGCCAAGTACATTGTTAAGAGGATAAAGTATTTTTTTTTTGTCTTCTTCCTTTTTTTAATACACGGTAACATCACATGATCTCATTGAATTCTACCTCCAAAACTTTTTCATTATGTTAAAATAGATAGTATTTGTAAAAGAGAAAAGTTAATACCAACCTTAAGAGTAATTTAGCTTTTCCCACGGCAAGAGAGGGAGAGAGAGGGCAAAAAGAATAAATGCAATTTCCCCTCCTTTTTTTCGAGAAGACATGGAAAATTTTCGCGTTAAAAGAGTTTTTCCCTAGGACAAAAAGAGAAACTCTTTTTTTCTTAACAAGCGCCGTTAGAAAGTAGCAGAAAATATAATATAAAACCAGAGAGAAAGGGGGAAAAGGTTCAAAATGAACGCTCCCTAAAAAAATAAAAGAAAGTTTTACAACTCGGTTTTTCAGAGGTTAGCAACTAAAAATGCGACGTTAATAACTTAAATCTCACAAAGAAAAACAATTTAACACCTTCAGTTTACATCTTAGAGGACGATATTTCTTTGGCTCTTTCTTTTCAGAAATGAAGAGCGCACTTTTAACAAGTTTCTTAAGTTTCACAAGAAATTCTCATTGCTAAAAAGGTTACCAGGCACGCGTACATTACAGCGTGGCATCTTCATTTTCTAAAAAGAAAGAAATTTTGTTCTTTTATATTGTCAAAAAAAAAATGAATAAAGTTCTGATGTGGTAAAAATTGTGTTATTTTAATCAGAGTACAAGTTGGAAAAAAGGAGGAGTATGGGGAGGGGGCGATGTAATATCTTATTTAACTCCGGCTTTTTCCTTTTAATTTTCTTCTCTAGAGGCATTATGTATGATTATTCTAAAGTTATGTTAGAGTTTTAAATCTGGCACTTTCAATTTCAGCTTAAACAATTTTTTGCTGTTAAATTATTCGAGAATAATTCAAGGAAACGAACTTATAAATATTTTTCATTACATTTGAACAATTTCTTATTCAAAATGACTTGCTCCTGACAAGGACGTCTTACGGCATAGGCCAACTGGGCCCGGGTCCAGGGTTTCGTCCTCGGTGAGGGCCTCCTTTTGTTCTCGACTCAGTCTTAGTAACATCAAAATTCGGATAATTTTAATAATTAAATATTATTCCCTTACATAGTTTCCGAAAAACAGGGAACTTAAAACTGCATGTCAACTGGCAAAAATAGCAAGACTACTTTCTTGTGTGATGACCATTGTCCATGTCTGGGCCTGGGCCATATTTATTAAACAATTATTCCAACTCATTTAGTCAAAATGCGGCCATCGATTGAGCCGGTTCTTGCCTGAGTTTCGGAGATTGTGAGTCATGCACATTTATTTGTTTCAAATTATCGTTTGTACGAGTACTAGACAACGCATGCTATATACTGTCTACTTTTAAAGATCACAAGTAGGGCATAAGGGCCCATTGCCTCAAAGAGTCTTAAGACGTCCATGTGACCCCTGATGCAATTACAATAATCATCCTCATTTTATTTTAGAATCGTGCAAGCCAGTGCTTCTCAAACTTTCAATACTTGCGACCCAATTTTCAATCATAAGTTTCATCACGTCCCCCTCCATACAATAACTAAATATTGAATTCAATAATAACGTATTTGACGTAAGACTACAATACGATTTTAATTGTAATCCGTTCAAAAATTATTAAAATAAGAATTACATTTTGTATATATGGCAAGCCCATGGGAGTCACTAGTAATAATTAATTTTGTTCTTAACTTTAGTATTGATAACTAATCAAATACGTTGTGCATTACTCTGATGCACTTATAAATATATTATATCAATGGAAAGGTGTACTTTACTTTTATTATGTCAGAATGTATTTTGTTTTGCTTCCTTTCAGTAAATTTATGATTTTTTTAAATCTTTTATTTTCGACTTTTCGATATGATCGCGCCCCCTCTTGTAAGGTTATCATGCCCCCCAAGGGGGCGCGCCCCACAGTTTGAGAAACACTGGTGCAAGCATTTATCTTCACGTTGTATAGAGCATATTTCATACCTCTTGTTTGATTATGAATTGAATTTAAAATTTAAATCAACAAATATGACTTTTCAACCAATGTTCGTGTAATTTTTTGCACGAGGATAAACTTAATACTAACGCTGTAATACCTATACGCAATATAAACCAGGCATTTGGACAGAATACTGTTAAAGACAGAAAAGTGCAGTGTTATCTTGAAAAATTTCAGTTGTGATAGACCACGGGTTGTGGGTATCATTTCTTCATCATCTTCGCGACCTTAGTTTGAGGAGATGAAATATTGACCACCACACAAACTCTTCCATAATAAAATTAGTTTATTATGATCTTAATTTGTATTCAACAAAACAACACTAGTCTAGGAGGCTTATGATCAGGAGTGATGAGACTTAAACTGTAATTCTAACAAATAACGCAATAAACCACCGAAACTATATTTATAGATGATTTCCTAACTTACTAGAATCCGCTCGAGTCTTACAGCTTAATCTAAATTATCTTACCGCTATGCCATGACGAACAGCTACAGTCTTTATATCGTCAATCTAATTCTTGATCCTATTTGATCCGGCAAATGGATAATCTTCCGGCTTCGAACTTCACGTAGAACTCTCCGAAAACTTCACTGGCTCTATTAATCCTCCTCCTTAGAATTCACAATTAGAACTCCGGGGACCCCATGTGAATACAAAAGCTCCAATACATACACTTCCTAATCTACATAATCACGTTATCTTCTTGGGTTGATTGGAAAGAATTGCCATTCTGGCCCCAAAGTTTTCCCAAGAGGTTTATTAGTAGACGTCACGATAAAGCCCTGTCGCACAGTTTCGTGTTTTTTCTCTACAAAATGAACGGCGTGGAAGACTCAAAAATCTGAATGAATGCTCTGAATGCATTAATGGAAACAAATCCAACTGTATTTACAAGGGAACTTGTTACCAGAATGAAAGTTGACTGTACCACAATAATGCGACACCTTTCTGAAATTGGCAGGGTGAAAAAATTGGATAGATGGGTGACGCACAAAACTGATAGAGGAAAATAAGCTGGATCGGTTGTACATGTGTGTTTCTTATTACGGCAGAAAAAACTGCCAGTAGCACACTGATCAAATGCATGAAAAACTGAAAATTATGCTCCCGTCACCTGTTAATCGGTAGGGCGGTTTAATACTTTTCCACAACAGCTGTCAGTTGAATACGTCGCACAAAGCAATTGCGAAATTAAATGAATTAAAATATTAAACACATATTTAGAACAGTTTTTACCTTTTAAAGAGTATGGAAATGAAAGCTGTCAGAAAAATTATTTATCCGAGTTAATTGATTCTTCTGTGACGTTTTCGCATTTCACAGCTGAAAAATCGGCTTCTTTTCGTGGATAGGGTAGCATTGTTCCTATGCACCCGTGCGCCACTAAATATTGCGGGGTCTTGTCATCTGATATCGCTCTGGCGTGAGCGAGTGAGTGTAGGGTTTTATGGCGCACAAGGGCCAATTTTGGCCATACTGCACCAGATATTGCCCTGGAAACCTATAACTTTGAGAAAACCTAACGACTGAGCACACTTTCGAGCCGGAAACTTCGAGTGTAATTCGAGGTGTCAGAAAGAAACTGTCCCCATTCCAAAACGATGTAGTGGAAAGGGATTCCGCTGTAAACACCGAAGAGTTGGTTGGTTTGCCTCCTCCCTCGCGAATAATATATTCTGAATTCTAATGAAATAATTACTATTACGAATAACTTCAATGTAAATATATATTCTGTTATTAATAGCTGTGACGTAAATAAACCAATTATTTAATTTCCTAACTCTCACACGTTACCATTAATTTGATCAAGCGTCAAAGTTCACTTTTCTCAACGAGATTTTAATGCATAAAGTCAGAATTCCTTTAAAACAAAATCAATGTATTTCGTTGGAATAGGTGTATCGAAGCAAGTAAAAGATATTTCCCATAAGTAAATAGATTTGAAAAAAGATATGCAGCTTCCTATACTACTTAAAAATCCAACAATTCATGCGCAACAACCTAATAAAGCACCTTAATTGCTACATTTTGCATGATTTTATACTTTTCCATTGATTTTTATCTCTTTCAGAGTACCTACGCCAATTTCTTGAAACAGCTCTCCCAAAAATGTTAAGCATTAAAATGGACAACATTTTCTTATTTTATGTGTGTTGATTTTCTTAGAAGCTGCCGAAAGAAGAGGTTATTGTGCTGTGGAGGACAAGTTAATTTTATTCTTTTTTACGGAAACTGACATGAGTTTTAAGTCGAAATATATTAAATTAGGGTGATTTTCGAAACTCTTGAATTAATTTAGTTGCAACTTGAATTATTTACAACTCCTATACTTTTAAATAATTATATTTTTATTTATTTTATACCTTGGCTTACATTTGATGTTCTTTTCAAGCTGATAAATTCTAAATTATTTATTTAATTAAAATAAATCTTTAAGTTTTTGGTTTATTTTGTGTGAATGTATGTGCACTTTTTAAAATTTAGAAAAAAGCTTGAAATACTTTTTTTTCAGTTATAGGAATTTAAAACGAAGCGTAAAAATAAAAACAAAACTTAATTTTTTTTTCTTATTTAAAATTTTTAAAAAATTTAAGGGGGTACTTTTAATAAAAACTTGAATTTCCAGGAGTATTTTGATTATAAAAAATGTGATTGAAAAATTTAAATAAAACGAGGGGGGGAGTAATAGAACCACACATCAAAGTGAATACGAACATTAAAAAAACTTAACATCAATTATTTCTTTTAGTAACTTTTGTTGTCAAAGTCGTTTTTTCGTTCAAAAAATTGCTTCATAAATTTTGCAAATAAAATCTGTATCCCTTGCCAGCTTTATGTAGATCAAAGATTAAGCCATATTTTATAATGATACAAAAAAAATATTTTTTTTTCACATATTTTATCGAGTTAGTCCCAATATTTCATAAGCACATATCATGAATAATATACAATTCTTGCAGGGTTTTTTTTAAATATCAATAAATCAAAAGCCTCATTTGCATTGTATAAAGAGATAAACTAAGGTTGTTCACCTTCACATGATACAATTTACGAAGTATCACCATCTTACGAATCTCATTCCCTTCTTTTTTTCATAAAATAGAAAACACACTCGAGAATTCATGACTAAACTGCGGCCTGTGCATTTAATCATTAAAGTTTTTTCTTCCACCTCTTCACTCCCCCATTCCACTTAAAAACAAAAATATCTTCCATTAACATCACGTTTGATGCCATCTGCAGAATTAAAACCGAATTCTTTTCTCACTCTGTGTGGTCTTATTTCATTTCACCCGACCACATTTTTAACATGTTGTCCACCTAATAAAAATAATAATGCTCTAAAAAAAGACGGAAGGAATGATAATAATAATAATAAAAAAAGAACCTTGGAAAACGAAATCGCAGAAAAGAATGCCAAATGAAGTTCAGTTATTAATCGTCAACCCGTAGTTATAAATTATCAGGTCCTGGTCTGTCACCATTTTGCCCCCTGCCGGGTTAATACCACATGTCCGGGTACCAGAAAATAATGCAATAAATAATTGAAACAGCGACATGTGTGCTGCCGCCAGGCCATGTATGGTTCACCAGCCACCCCACCAGGGTGCGTGTTGTCGCTTCTCTTTGTGTTCTTCTTGAGAAGGCATTCTTGGAATCGTTTGGCGAAGGTACGCGTGGTGGGGGTGTAAAAGAATGTCATGTTCTACAAGAAGAAAAAAAGAAAGAAAGAAAATATTCGTATTTAATTTAGAGTGCCGAGATTTATAATGTTTTTGAGTTGTGTCGCTCACAAGGGCGTTATGAAAATAGTAACAATTGTTTTACAAGAAGACCTATGGACGTGATTAGGAGATTTCTGCACGTATTTTATGTGTTAATTTTACACATGGCGAGAGTTAATGTAGTTTGTCTTCTGTAAAGTAAAGACGTCAGTTTTATGTCCGTTTGAAATTGCTAAAAATGGCGAAAGGAGTTTGGATAGGTTTAAGTGAATTTATAGTTGAGAAGTGCAGCTTTTTTAATGAAAGTTTCTCACTAATAGCGCTGGAGTATGGGCTTTCGTTAAAAATTTATTTTATAATGTAGAAATGATGGAAGGGCCAAATTTAAGTATTTGACAAATGAAACATTGCTGAAATAGAATACAATTCATGTATCTTCTGAGGAAAACATTTTTTAAATTGATGTTACAATGGTTAAAGTCATCATGGTCGCATGATAAATGCACTCACGTATTTTCCATTGAATTCAAAACTGATATTAGACTCATAAATGCTGCCCTATTTGTTAAATTTAATTTAAATTTTCAAATTTGAAAGTTGGGTAAAGGTGTTCCAGTATTAAGATTCTTCAAAAATTTTTTTTTTTTCAAAATGGGCTTAATTCAATTCATGTGGGTCAAAGTCAGACAGTAGCGCACACAGAAATTTTTCAAGGGGGGGTCCGGGATCGAAAGTTCACCATTCTTGTATCATGTTCCTTTTGATTTTGTCGATTTTCGGGAACAAAACACAGTAAAAAAACTAATTATTGAATAAATAATTAGCATTAATTAATAAAATTGATCATTAATAAAAAATACTTAATTAAATATTAAGTACTATATACTTAGAATTATAATGAAACTGGAAAAAAATCAAGGGCTTTGGGGGGTCCGGAATCCCAGGACCCCTCCCCCCTTGTGTGCTCCTCTGCAGTCACATGATAACAGCAATCCCCTGTTTTTAACCAATTAGTTCATAAATTCATGTGACGTCATAGTCACGTTATAAATACTATTGCTTTGTTGTTGCTATTTTTTGCTTATTGCAGAAATTTCCTTTTAAAAGTTCATATTTGTCACAACAATAAAATCACACATAGGTAAACCAAATGCACTCGTACAAGTACAATATAAGATTTTTTTTTTAAATTTTCGAAAAACTTTTAAAAGAATCTTAATATTTGAATATCTTTACCCAATGATCAAATCCGTAATTTTGTCTAAATTGTAAAAGTAGAACAACAAGTACAGGTCTAATGTTTGTTTTGAATTCATAGAACACGTGACAGCCTTTATTTTGTGAGCATCCTGAATTTTTGTGGAGTAAAGTTTTGAATCATTGCGATGTTTTTTACGACATAAGTCTTCTGTTAAAAATTTAAAATAAGATATTTATTATCTGGTTATCTTAGAAGCAATCCCACTAAGATGAGAAAAAAAAACTTAGTTTTATTTTTCCAATTTTTTTATTATTTCAGTGCTTTATTTGTATTATTTTGATTAGTGACGAATTAATCGAAAATCTTTCGTAAGCTTTTCGCCTAAAGGTGTTTTTCACAGACAATTTGTATATTGCAATGATTCCCACCTTATTAAAATTACATAGAAATCCAGTGGTTCTAAAACTTTCACTACTGGCGACCCAATTTTCAATCATAACTTTATCGCCCCCAAATAATAATCTATTGAATGCAATAATAATGCACTTTGGCGCTAAAGCTGCAATACGATCATAATTCTAAACCGTACAAATTAACAAGATAAGTATTAAATTTTATATATGTTACTTTTAAGTAGTATACATTATTTTTTTTCTTTTTAGTTCAATTCACTATAAAAACGTGATTTTTAGTTTGTTTTAAAACTATAATTTATTTTATAATTATTTTTACTATACACGATAAAAATCACAATTCCAGTGAATAATTTAATTAAGAGAAAATATAAAGGGTGTTTTTTTAGAGGTATAGAACTTTAAATTGCAATAAAACAAAGATGCATTATTCGATTGACATGAATTTTTTTTCGAAAGATAATCTTGTGGCATTACATTTTAAATGATTTCTGGCATAGGACTGCCACGGCTGGCTCAGATGTAGTCTAATCTGGACGTCCAATTTTCGATGACTTTTTCCAACATTTGTGGCCGTAAATCGGCAATAACACGGCAAATGTTGTCTTCCAAATGGTCAAGCGTTTGTGGCTCATCCGCATAGACCAATGACTTTACATAGCCCCACAGAAAATAGTCTAGCGGTGTTAAATCACAAGATCTTGGAGGCCAATTCACAGGTCCAAAACGTGAAATTAGGCGGTCACCCAACGTGTCTTTCAATAAATCGATTGTGGCACGAGCTGTGTGACATGTTGCGCCGTCTTGTTGGAACCACAGCTCCTGGACATCATGATTGTTCAATTCAGGAATTAAAAAGTTAGTAATCATGGCTCCATACCGATCACCATTGATTGTAACGTTGTGGCCTTCATCATTTTTGAAGAAGTACGGACCGATGATTCCACCAGCCCATAAAGCGCACCAAACAGTCAGTTTCTCTGGATGTAACGGTGTTTCGACATACACTTGTGGATTAGCTTCACTCCAAATGCGGCAGTTTTGTTTGTTGACGTAGCCATTCAACCAGAAGTGCGCTTCATCGCTAAACAAAATTGTTGGAAAAAGTCATCGAAAATTGGACGTCCAGATTGGACTACATCAGAGCCAGCCGTGGCAGTCATAAGCCAGAAATCATATTTAAAATGTAATGCCACAAGATTATCTTTCGAATAAAAAAAATTCATGTCAATCTAATAATACATCGTTGTTTTATTGCAATTTAAAGTTCTATACATCTAAAAAAAACACTCTTTACTTACCTACTTTTAAGGACTTTTCAATTTTTCTTTAAAAATTTGAGAAAAAATCCAATAAAACTAAAGTAAATGTTCCAAATGTGCGTGTCCTTAATAAAGGACATAAATCACAGACATTTTTCGCTAACAACACAGGAACGTTATTTTACAGCAAAACTGTCATATTTTGTTCGCGTTTTTGTAGTTTTGCTGTTGTTTGATGATCTACAAATAGCATTTTGAAATTTTTCTTCCTTGTGTCTTTTTGACAAGGCGAAGTGCTACGTTATGGCTTCATAGTTTTCTTCATAAAGATCTTTAAGCAGCATTTGAAAATTTCAAATAAACTCAAACGTTTCATGTCAAACGCTTTTCTGATATTTACTTTCGCTATCTTGATTAATATGCATTATTTCAGTAGGTTCTTCAATTGCTTGATCAGTTTCAACTTTCTTCAATAGGGATCACAGATGCCGATTTTTTTAATATTCTGCTCATTTACATTTATAAACCATAATAAGTCGTAGAACACAGCACACAAAACTACAAAATTGTTCATGGGGAAAGTGTAGCAGGTTCTAAAAATAATTGTGTAAAACGTTTTTCATTATGCATTATATGTTTCAGAATACACATAAAAATAAATCTTGGCCAAATAATTATTCAAAGTGCTCAATATGCTTATCCATATCTCATAAAACTCTTTCACATGGAAAAAGGTGAAACAGAAATATATTATATATATTTACAACTACCCTAAAAAAAAGGACGGATATAACCATACCAGTAAGTTCGAAGGTCAGCTAAAGTAATATTTTAGGTTAAAAGAAGCGTAATAAAGAAATCTCTCATCGTAGGATTACAGCAAAGCAAATAAAATATTTTTTTAATTCGGTTATAGGATCAAAGATGGCTAATAAGCGTTTGAAGTGGAATCTTTTATTTTTGATGATCACCAGATGATAAAAAACAAATTATATCAGTGTAAATGTGTATTTTTTTATTATGTCAGAAAGCATTTTGTTTTACTTCATTGCAAAAAATTATTTTTTTAAACCTTTTATTTTCAATATGCTCGCGCCCCCTTCGCAGGGTTACCACGCCCTCCCCAGGGGGCGCGCTCCACAGTTTGAGAAACACTGTAGTAATCCATGATTGAAAATTAATCGAATAAAAAGTTTCCCTTTTGATATTAAATGTTATAGCACAGGGAGGGCGAAACTTTATGGATCAACGTGCCATTTTCTCTAAAGAAGAATTTAATGAGGTATAGGCATGCCGTCAAATAAATTTGACTTGTGATTATTGGGAAAATTATAAAATTAAGTATTAACAAAACTCAAAACTCTATTTACTACAAAAAACCCCTTTTGCACTGTATAGTTATAAATGTTTTAGTTATACAGGTAATTCAAATTGTAAAGTAACATTAGTATGACTTCTAATGTTGCAGATTGGATGACAAATTACTTATATTAGGTTTGTAAGATAACTTTTAGTAAAATGAATGCTGACTTGTAGTTATCTGCCAAACGGTTTCTAAGCAATTAATTAGTTTTACTGTAATTCACTTTTTTGACAAGAGGATTTGTGATTCATTTCAAAATACCGTTTTACCGACGATGCTCTGCATACCCTGTTCCAGAACATAAAACACACACCACATTGTCACCTTTAATAAAAATGCCATATTTCTAGATTCACCAAGTTTGAAATTTCCTACACTTACTATCTTGCACTTTTTGTTCTCTTGCTGTTAAATAACAATTAAAAATCGTAAATATAACACAAATAAACTTTAAAATACAGTTGTGTGAACGAAGTTGACTATGCTATGCGTAGATAAATTTTGTATCATAAAGAATTGTAGCCCACGACCCACGTAACTAAGGTAAGATAATGATAAACGAGTACGCTCCTCGCGACCCCGCGACCGCTTACTCGAGTTTGTTCGTAATACTTCATGATGAACCTTGTTATTTTGAAATAAAATGCAAACCGTTTTGATCACTGGGCCCAAAATATTGTGTCGTGTCTGGCACGTGTGCCATTAATGGCACACGTGCCACTGTTTCGCCATCCCTGTTATAGCAGAAAGTTATAGAACTTGACAAGTCATAATTTATGTTGTAATATGATTCGTCCAAGCTTTCTTTTATTTTTATTTCCTGTCTTAATGTAGATACACTTTTGGTAGCGTTACAAAATATTTTTAACGTCACTCAAAATAAAAATAGAGACAAGTAAATTTAAAAAGCGAAGAAATATCTTCAAAATGAAATTATCCATGTTTCAGAGGATCCGAAATGAAAATTTGAAATTGCCCTTGAGCATAATTATATCATTTATCGAGAGAAAAAAAGTAAAGGTTCATGTATATTTTTGGACTGCTCTTGAGAAATCTAATTGTTCGGCTTTTTAAAATTGGAATCTAGTTTCAAGTTTACCTTTCTGCTTTAGTTGATGAAAATAAAATAAAAAGAAAATTCCGTTAACATTGAGTAAATTCTACAACGGAAGTTCATTTGCAATATGTCAGTAGATTAATTATACATCTAAAAAAGTAAATTACCATTTCCTCATCCACCACATGCAGTTAAAAAATCATATATGTATTATTAATAACTCCTGTTGTACATGCATGCCATTCAATAATAAATAGTTCTCTCTCTCTCTCTCAGGTTCCTTATAAAATTATCAAGTACCTGCAATAAATAAAAAATAAATCAAAGTAAGAAAATAACGACTTATTTTTTTTATAAATTTTCATTGTTCTAAAATGAGAATAATTTTTGATCAATTGGAGGAATGTAGTGCTACTCTTAGCAACTGTGAAATAAATCTTACTTCACCTCCGTTTCTCTGTTAATTTTCTCTCAGTTTATGTTAAATATTTAGAAGTTAATAGAACAAATGTAAATCTTGGTGGCTGAGATATTCTTATAAGTACCAGATTACATAATGAAAAAAAAATTGTAAATGATTGGCAAAAAATATATCAAGCATATTAATTGCTAGAGTTTTAAATTTATGTTAGTTAATGCAATAATTTTAATTAATACATCGATTAAATGAGTGAGTGCTTATTAACGTCACATTACAAAGCAACACGAGGGCTATACTCAATTTTGAGACATGGTCAAGCGACGAGGGTGACGCCTGAGAGCTAACATCCCCTTCCCCAGACTACCACAACACATCAACGGGAGGAGCCTAAACCTAAATCAATTTAACGTGCATCAGCCTCTCTACACGGCGGGTCATCAGTTTCACCGAGACTCGCACCCGCGACACGCCGGCAACGAGTTCTTGTCCACAGCCCGTAGGCTACCCCGGCCACAATTAATGTATTAAAGTGCAATTCAAACATACGAGTATCAAGAGCAAAGTACAGTTTTCGAGAGAAATGTAAATAATATTTTATTTTTCAAATAAAAAAATACTATAAGCCGGATGATATCAAATTCAACGGATTCTTTTTTCTTTTTTTTAATATTTTAAAGTTTACTTTTATTAACTTTGATAAATTTTCGTCAATTTGTGTGTGAAAGTTCTTTTGGATCTAAAGAAATTTAGGCACTAAATATCGCATACAATTTTTTGAAATTTCATGAAAACTTGATCCATATTACTATTCCTTGTTCCTAAGAAAATGTTTCAAACTCCGAGGTTTCACATGAGCTTTTCAGTGGATTATAAGTTTATATCTCATGTTTTTAACATCAGTTTTATTGAACTTTGCTGCGTTATATTTAAGTTGTCCAGGGCCGCTTTTAGGTTTAGGCACGCGTCTGGGGCTCCAAAAATTGGAGGGTGAAAAAAGAGAAAAAATTAAAAATGCAACAAACATACCACCACTAGGAAAATAGTAAAGAGAAAAATACAATGAAAAGGATGATAATTAACAATTTGAAAACGTAATATATACTTTATACCAGGAGTCGGAAGCTTTTTAACTCTGACGTGCCAAACACCAATCTACTAATATGATTCAGCGCGAGCCCCACAGTAAGACATGTTTGAAACATTTCGATTCCCCCGATAATGCATGTAGAGTTGAAGAATAGAGGTAAGGAATATATAGATTTAGTTTCGTAATAAATTAATTTTGCATCATTTAAAGACATTTCTTAACACAAAAATAAACATATTAATTTCTTCAACAAAAGAAAAATAATTAAAATTTTACATATATTAATAATTTTAAATATATTTATTAAAATATGAAATAGACAACAAAAACGTAAGTATTTCCCTTCATTATAGCTAAATAAAAAGATAAATGATAGCTTCATTGCGAGCCTAATGCTTGCACCGCCCTACTTTCATATCACAATATCATGGGTACAATGTATGACTTTCAATTTGACACGATTCTGAGCATTCAGTTGTTAAACAATTTCTTTGTGGACTCGAAATATTTTTCATGTGAAGAAAGATTTTTTTTAATTGAGATATGAAGAACCAAAAGCGGAAAGCAGAGTACATGCAATTTTTTTGTCTTCGAAAAATTAAATCCCTCCAGAAATAACATTCAGTAATTTACAAAATAGATGCAAATTTATCTTTAGGGCTCGAAATTCCATAAATGCCCGTAATTCTGAAGATGTTTTTTTTAAATAAGGTACATTAGAAATTTATCAAATTCCATTCACTCAAATATTGACAAATTTGTACAGTAATGCAGAGTGTCACCGAGAATTGTACCGCGTGCCACGTGTGGCACGCATGCCATAGGTTGCCGATCCCTGCTCTATACTGTAATTGCAAACGATTTCATTAATTTACTGTACTAATTTACAAAAGGGTGGGTGGGTGGTTCGGGATGTTGTAAAGTAAGAAATAAACAAGAGTGGCCAAACCATGCCAATATACTTTACTTACGGCTGCTCTCTCAGGGGCTCACCTTTTTTAGGTGAGTACGGGTGTCATAATCCCGAGGTGTGCCCTAGCAATCTTTTCCTTTTCCAAGGGATTTACTGTCTTTGGTAAAAACGGGTGTCACGTACCCGGGGTACCCTAGTGATCCTTCTCTATTTTCAACCCTCTTTCTTGTCTCATCCCGTTTCTTCTTTTCACATCCAGACCACAGACAAATATAATGTTTGGCGCAGTATAGCCAAAATTGGCTCTTGCGCCATAAAACCCTACACTCCCTCACTTACTTACGGCTGCCGGTTGCCTGTCTGTGATACGGCTGGTTTTTAGGTTATGGATAATGGGAAGACTCTCCAAAGAACAAAAACGAAGAAGGGGGAAAGAGTAAGAACCAAGACCTACCCCGAACCAAACCTGGCAAGGAAAGAACTGAAGTAGGGGATGGTCTGGCAATAACGGGAGTGGGTGCGTAACAATTTGAAGTGCTTAGGGCTCCGGAAGGTTAACCTTTTATCTACGACGGTTCTCATAAGTACCACTCACTTTATAATTGCATAGAATAACCATTTTTATAAATTCTTTGGATATACTTAGCAGAAATATTATTTTAAATCCACTCTTCCAAGATAGTTGGCATCACGGGTTCTATGATGAATATTTTAGCGGGAAAGGCGAACAGTTGTATAGCAGAAATTTTGCTCCAAATATAGTTAATGTCAAAAGGAAAGTGTTTTTTTTTATGTTAGTGAAGACCTTAGAAAACAATTTGACTATTTCTTTGAAGTGAACAGTGTGTATAATTAATTTTACAGTTAAATATCTTTAATTAATTAATTAGCTCTAACTAATTAAATTTCCCAAAGTTGAGTATTTTGTTTATGTATATCCCTTAATTTTCAATGTAGTGATTCAAAAACAATATTGCATAAAAAAACTGCATTAAATCATAATGCGGTAGATAAAGGTGTGACGAATCTATGCAGCAATTTATCACTAATGCTCTTGGGCGTCTTTGGGGATTGTAAATTCACGTATATTTCCAACCAGCTCTAAAAGGAGAAAATGGGATATGCAAATGAATCAAAGTATGTAAGGAGAGTGTTGTAGGTTAGCGGAGAAGGCTACTGAGCGAAGAGATAGTGCATAGACGGAGAGCTAAGAAGATTAAAGTTGATTGTGTGATTAGTTTCTAACTGATTATCAGGCAGCGATCTACATTCGGAAAGTAGAGTCGACTGGAAAGGAGTAAAGTAGTAAAAGTCAGGTGATATTTAAACTTCATTTATCGGATAATAAGAGTAAATAAGTAATTAGTTGATTAGTATCATACTTCGTGATTTAATTTAATAGTAAAATTCAATCCCATTGAGGTAGACATATTGATTCATCTTTGTATTTAGAAGGTAGTTAATTGATTCAAGTGAATAAATATTATTTGTTATTGTAAAAATGTTGTCTGGTAATTCTTTGCCTCAATTCAATCTTGGTGTCGAGGGTGGAATCTAGGGGGAGTTCTCACAAAGGGTTAAAAATGGTCATAGGCCTGTCTTTATGTTTGCTTTAGTTTATATAATTACTCATAGGCGTGTTTCTGTAAAATTTACTTGGTTTCAGGGAAAGGGCAAACATTAGTGGGCAGAAAATTGTACTTACTTTAAATTGTCAAACATTAATTGATAAATAATGGTTGTAAGAGCCTAAAACATCTTGGAATAAATTATTTCATATTCTGTAGCCATAAAATAGATAAAATTCAGATTTTTTTCACCGTATATAGTTATATATATGAAAGTATTGTTGCATTAATCACCCCTTATTTTGCACATGGCGTTTTAAAAGTTTATTTTATTTTTAAAGAAGTTAAGAAGGGTTGTTTTTATAAATTTAAATTTATTTTCCTTATTTTCTATCATAGAATAGTTGAATGAACGGAATTAAAAAAGACAAAAACAGAGGTGAAATGGTCACTAAACGAGGCAAAAAGCCATTAAGATAGTAGGACAAAATCAAGCAAACTGGCGAAGCAAATTAATTATATAATCCTTTTTAATCAATAACCTCGATAAAAAGCTGCTGAATTGAAACCTAAATCGTCTTCAAAACCATTACCATTTACATAACGATTTGTACAATCAGCATTTTTAAGCAATATACATTTAGGAAAAAAATCACGTTTTATATCCCCTCCGAGGACTTCTGTGATTTACCTCCACCAAATGAAAGATTGTTACCTTTTGCCTTTTCAAAGACAGCACAACTCGACTTTATCTTCCTCAATTTACATAGACATGACCGTTGCCATAAATTCCTACCGAAATCCGGAAATAAATTCACATTCAACAACAGCTCCTAAATATTCTTATCAGAAACTTACCCAGAGGTGACGTTGAATGCTTTCTTCTAAAAGGATTTAAAGTCGCAATTCTTCCATTATTATTGTTATTAGTAAATAAATAAATAAATAAAAATATGTTGCTGATTATTGATGAAAGAAAGAAAAAAGCCTCTCACAGGTCGATGATGCTTTCCGGCATATCTTGCCACTTTTTTTTTAAAAAAGCGTTCGCTCGTCCTTAATTTATTGAAACGGCGTGTGTAGGCAATTTAGCATCAACACCTTGCAGTCGTTGACACTTGCTGTTGTGTGTCCCCTTAACAACAGGTCGGTGCGGTGGTGTGTTATGGGAGTCTTCCATCAAAACCCATTCAGCGGACAAGCTCTCTTTTAGCGTAAATGAAGCAAGACAGCTACGTGAATGGAACACTTGATTCGTTATTATTAAAAAAACGTGCACGAGAGAGATAAAAAGTTGTGGACTTCTTTTGACTTTTTATTGTTGATGAAATGAGGTTTTTGCGGTGATCATACAAGTGGGGGAAGTGGATTGGTACCTGATTTTTAACCAAGAAAGTAATTCATGAATTGAATTTTTAAAAAGTTTGTACTTCCGAAGAGGTGTTTAAGTGAAAGGTTCTTCTTTCTAACAAGGAGGGCTACGTAAATGAAAATCTTCAAATGAATAGAAAAGGGCCTTAATATCAGATACTCCAGAAACTCGAGTTTTAACAAGGCAGTTCTCAAAGCAAGAATCGCGTAATAATGAGTAAATTAAAATGTGTTGTGGCTTTGTTAGTAAAAAAACCAAGTGTTTGCGTGTTTTTCATCAACATTTTAATGCTTAGTTTGAAATTCTTATCAAATTCATCTATACCAAATGAAAATTAGGATTCGGATACATACGTTACACAAACAATGATGAAAATTCTTAGTCGCTTATCCGAGCTATTACATTATAGTTCCAGGGTTCAAGTAATTAAAGATTCACAATTTGTAGGTTAATAGTAAAGCAAAAAATCTATAATTTTTTAACAAATTAATTATGAAATTCTTTTTGCTGCAAAATATGATACTCTAGAGTCGGGGTGGGCATTAAGTCAATTGGGATCGACCGGTGGACCGCCAAGACATTTTAGGGTGACCGCTATCACTAAGACCTAATAATCATTTCATAATACGAAGGTCTAGAAATATAAAGTATTTATTCGAATCTAAGCCACCTTCGATTCTAAGCAGCACCCCGAATTCTCGAAAAGATATTGTGAAAAATTGTCTAAAATGGGTTATCGAGATCCAATTTTAAGAAATTAAAAAAAAAATTAAAAGGAAATCTAATAAGAAGTGAATAATTAATTATTTTATCAGTATTATAAACTTTTAAATACATGCACGAAACTGGGATTTTTCTAAATACCCCATCCAATAGTGTTTTTCCCCTTTCGATTCTAAGCATCGGCCGATTTTCAATAGCATTAACATTTGGAAAAAATTGCTGCTTAGATTCGAGTAAATACGGTTTTTTAAAAAATAAGGAGGGAAAAATCTAATCACATAGGAGAAATTTTCATTGAATAGAAAATGCGCTTCGTTGTTTGGAGGTTATTTTACGAAGAAAATCGTAAAATGTTCTAGGAAAAAAGTTAGCTAAATAGAGGTAATTCGTAAAGTAGAGGTACGTAAAATAAAGGTCTGACTGTATTGTATACTTTCTTTTAGCTCACTAAACCTACGTCACTGGGTGGACCATAACACCCTGAAAAAATTAGAAGTAGCCCGTAACCTAGAAAAGTCTGTCCACTCCTGCTCCACAGCAGTGGTCTACAAACCTTTTAGACTCACGGAACATTTAGGACTGTAAGTGTTTTAGAGGAACTCCATTTACGCTTCGAAGAATATATCTTAGTTCAAACAATTTTTTATAAATTCTTATTTGAGATATATTTTTCCAATTTTAATGCAACGTTTTCATTGAAATCATTTTAATCATAAGAACATTGACAACTAAAGTAGCGTTAGTGTGCCTACAAACATATGAGTATTTGCGAAAGGTTGGTTGAAGCAAAACTTTCATTGTATGAAGTATAATTTAAAAATCTAGTAAAAGATAAAACATAGAATATAAAGTTTTTTTTTGTATATAACTATAATTATATTTTCCTTTCAATTTTTCTCCAATTAAAAAATTCTTTTGTTAAAAATCCTCATGATGTTTAAAAATTATCTTTTTTACAGAGTCATTGAATTTCCGCAAAGGATACATATAAATATTTATAAATCAAAATTTTTAAAAATACATTAAAAGAATTTAAACGACTGATAGGTATCAACCATTTAATATCAAATGCAAATTATTTACAGTATTATTATAAAAAAGTTATATTGCCGTTTCTCTGAAAACATTATATTTCTGAATTCATTATATTTCTCTCTTTTTAGTACATTAATTATTTTTAAGGTATCCGACTTCGTTCGGAACCGTGATTTTGCACAAGCGTATAAATGGATAATATTTATGATATTTAGTATCACTTAGATTAGAAAATGTATATAATTTTTTTTAAGAATAGTATTACAATAAAAAAATATTTAAGTACAATATTTTGACAAAAAATGAACATAGCATGATCCATGTTCAAAATATTCTCCTTTTGCGAAAAATGCTTCTATTATAATAATATTTTGCCTGTATATGGCTCAGACCTCTGTACAGAAGCTCAACTAGATTTTTTGAAATATATAACTTAGAAGTGGGTTTATCCATATTTTACGACAACAGAGGAGAGAAATTTTAAGAAAAAAACGCCAATAGTTATTTTAATTGGTTATAACTGAAAATAATGTGAATTTTTCAAAAATTATAGTTGAGCCTCTGTACTGAGGCCTGGCAAAATATTATTGTAATATAGAAGCATTTTTCACAAAGGAGATAATTTTGCCGAAATATTCTATTCAAATAATTTTTTTTTGTCAAAATGTCCTTGAAACAATTTTATTCATGTCTTTTAATCTAAGTGACACTAAATATCAGGAAAATTATTCATTTATGCGCTTTTTTAAAATCACGGTTCTGAACGTAGTCGGATACCTTAAAGTACCTTAGATATTAGTAACATTTTATCCAATTGAGATATTTAGTTTGTTTGTTTAATGCAGTGATTCTCAACCACCCTACCGTGGCACGTTTGTGTGACACCAAATTCTTGAAGTTCGCCTCCAATTTTTTTAAAAGGTATTAATTATACTGTGAGAAAAAAAAATAAATTTCGGAACCGAATGATTCGACTGTTTTATAGAAATAAACTAAGAATATTCATGGTATATTTAACTTATCCTTTCTTGGATAGAGATGGGTATAAAAAAATTTGATTGAGTTCGTAATTCATTTGTAATAACGGATACTTCTGTATACTAATTAACTCTCAGGGAAGAGGAAAAACTGTTTTCGCTCTGTAATAATAGTTTTTAATTCAAAACATTCGTAAGAGTCAATTAATTCAGTTTGGAGATACAAATTTGATTATCTCATAATATAGCCAAAAAATTTTAAAAATATTATCACAATTTTCTAGATTTTTGTGGCGTGAATAAGGATTATTAGTATTATCAAATCTTTATATATATATAAATGGATGTTTGTATATATGAAATCGCATCACTTCAACACCGTTCAACCAATCACTATGAAAATTGACATGTATATGTATTTTTTATGGAGAAGGTTTTTATGCTATCCACTTTGTTCCAGCTCCTCACCAGGTGGCGCTACAGCATATCAACTTCTGCACCTTTCAATCAATAGCCAAGTTGCCAACAGGGTCATTAAAAATGATGCCAATTTGGCTCTATCACCAATATTTCGCTATATTTCCATTTAATCGCCATTATAATGAAAGAGACGGCGTTGCTTGATAATATTATAATTTTACATAAAATAAATACAACATAAAGTAATATTAACGTATTACACATTCAGATATAATTTATTTATTCTATTTTAAGCATTCACTACACAGAATTAGTAATAATATGTTACTTTTGTTGAGCAGATTTCAGCTTAGGATATGTTTTTTTTTGTTCAGCTGAGATATGCAAGAAGCTTTTTTTTTCATTTGCATTTCACGCAAAATAAACTCATTAAAAACTTCTTTATCCTTCAATCTGCATTATTTAATTTTTCAATTCACCCTTGAGAAAAACGTGTATACCAGCTAGTGTAAATATAAAAATGATCGAAACTTTTAAATATAGATGATGAAATGAGAGTGGCATTACCATTTTTATAAACGAAATTATCAAAAATCACCAAGATCAAATTTCGCATTAAATGTATTCCTATAATTTTTTGTCGTGCATATTATTTTATTTAACATTAAAAATTATTATCATAATCTATTTTAAGTAGAGTATTACAGATAAATAAAATTATTTTAAACTTATTTTATATTATTAGTGTGCCACCAAATTTTGAAATTCTTAAAAGTGTACCGCAACAACAAAAAATGATTGAGAATCACTGCACAACGAAATCAATCTAACAGAGTTTCTGCAATTCAATATGGACACAACCCCTCTCATCTCTGTTATTCAACACAAAATCTCGATAACTCTTCAATAAGATATTTATTAAACTAGTATATTCGTCGCTTCTATGCACTGTCTACATTTTAAAAGAGAACAAAAAGTGGACGTGAGAAGCATGTAAACGGTTGCAAAGCAACTACGTTTCCGTTACTAAGTGAATAGGTTCAATAAAATAAATATGCATGAGGATAATAAATGGCACTATTTATTGAAATCGCGAAGGAAAAATAAACAATTGAAATTTCTTTAAAGTTGAAATAAATAAAGTGCATTATATTTCATGAATATATATGCTGATAAAATATTCTTTCAATAGAAGTTGTAGTTACTATTTTATGAGAAAAGATAGTTTGTATCGAGAGAGATTACTATAAAGTAAACATGTGCTTTAATTCATATTTGGCAAATTAATAATAGAATTGGGGGAAATTTGCATTAATGTAAATAAATTTTAAATTTAGTATTCACAACTGGAAGATAATCTAAAATATTCGGAATGCATTCAATCATTATAAACTCAAAGAAAAATATTTCTAATTTTTCTTTTTAATGTAATATTTGTTATTAAATGGTTTATTTTCATTAGATTCTCGGAAAGGCTACTTTTTACTTTTAGAAAATATATTTTTGATCTATCGATTATATGAAGAGGGAAAAACAAAATCTACAACATATTTCGAAATAGTGAAAAAAATTATTTTATTTTAATTTGAACATTTGTATATATATTTAAAATAAATTTAATATAAACTAAGAGAAACAAATAATCGCACTAAGAGATTAAGGCATTCAAAGGATAAAAAAGGAAAAATAGAAGGAGTTTTCATTAGTGTTCTTAAAATATATTGTCATTGAATAGAAATAGGCGCATTAAAAGGGCACAAAAAATTTTTTTTTTCTCCAACTAGTTGTAAATAAAAATGTATAGTAATTTTTAAAGAATGATTTAATAAATATTTTAAGATCATTAATTATTAATGCAAAACATAAAATAAAAAGTTTAATTTTATTTAATCATTTCATTGTGGGGATTTATTTATAAGCATTGTTTCCACCTCGATATTCCCCCTCAGGAGCTCACCTTCTTTAGGTGAGTACGGGTGTCACAATCCCGAGGTACCCTAGTGATCTTTTCCTTTTCCCAAGGGGTTTACTATCTTTGGTAAACATGGGTCTCACGAATCTGGGGTACCCTAGTGATCCTTCTCTATTTTCGACCCTCCTTCTTGTCATTCAATTTATCTTTTCTTTCTTTTCCCGTCTAGATCACAGATTTTCACAAATGTTTGGCGCAGTATAGTCAGATTTGGCTTTTACGCCATAAAATCTCACATTCATTCATTCATTCCACCTCGATATTCATTGTTATTAATGAGCTTAAGCTTAAATGTAAAAGTGTACTATGAAACAAAAATTTTAATTTGTGTAAACGTTATATAATATATAAAAGCAAAAGATTTAAATTCAATCTTTTTGTACTTTTTTTCTGAAGAATAATATTTTAAAATTTGTGTAAAAGGATTCAACTTGGTTCTAATACTTGTAAATATTACACGCATCACTGTTGCCTCAAGTAGTTTTCGTGCCACAATCAAGTTAAATTTGTACAATTTCTTAAATAATTTAATTGTTTTATTTTTATTAATAAATATTGCTCTTTTTCTCTGCATCAGAGTCATCCGGAAGAATGAATATATTGTAGCCCAAGCGCTCAATGGTTTGATTAGTGAAATATTCTGTTTCATATTTTGTGACGCAAAGAGCAAAGAAACAGAAAAAGGGGAGATAAAGTGAGAGAGAGAAAAGAGAAAAGGAGAAGGAACAAAAAAGAGAGAAAAAGGAGGATAGAAAATGAGAGAGAGAAATAAAAAGATATAATAAAGTTTATGACGGGTCTTAACGCGACTTTCACCAATTAATCCTCTTGGGGAATCTTTAGGCTAGCATTCGCGTTTATATCACAGTCATCCATCTCAAGAAGAAACCTTGAAATGCAAATTAGTTAGAGTATATAAAGTTAGAGTTAAATAATCGTAGGTCAAGTGGAGCGGAGCATCTGAATGCAGTGTTACTATGGTAAGAATTACAATTCCGCATCTTGACTAAAGGACAGATTTTGTGGCTACTAGACTAAATTAGTGAATCCAGAATTAATAGGATAGGATTGATTAAAATTAAACTAATCTGATTTTGAGCGCTTATTTACGTAAGGTAGTTGCTTCCTTTATATCACACCCAGAGCTCCCTTTTATAGATTACTTGTTCTGGAATATTATAATTGATAATAATAGATTAGATTTATCATGGAGAGTCTTGGTCATTCATCGTTCCCTCCCACAGCTTTAGGTAGACAAGATGATGAGGAAGCGACTTCAGGGATAAGACCATTACAAGTTCATGGAACTCCGTATAGTTTTAAAATTTTCAGTCTTGTAGTGTATTGATAGCAGATAAGCTGAGGAAAAGTTTTCAATTAAAAAATTCTTTTCTTCTTGCAAAAAATTGTGTCTTACGATTTTTATATATTTTCGTTATAAAAAGAAAAGACTGATCTCTTGCATATCTTCGAAAAAAATCATTGATCAAGGACATTTACAGAGAATTTCCTCAGTTTTATTTAATGTCAAAAAAAAAAGAAAGAAAGAAAGGAAAGAAATTTTCCGATTGATGTATTTAAAAAAAATGACCAAACAGGATGTCCGATATCATTAACAAATCTACCGTGATAATCAAACAATATACATGCCACATCTTTGCGGTGAACATATATAAAAAAACAGTACAAACCGCAGGTGCGGATCCTTTTGTTCCTTCGAAGCACCCCCAAAACCACCGATGCATTCTTCAAATACCTGTTGCTGTCCTCCCCTTTAAAAAAAAAGAACCTTCAGTTTCCGAAATTAATCGAAGCAACAAAAGCAGTCACTGATAGCACCGAGAAAACTGACAATTCGATGGCTTAGTCTAAAAAAAAAGGGGGGGGATAGAAAAAAAAAAGTCATCAACTTTTTCTTTTTTCTTTACCTTCTTCATTGTTGTCTTTTTTCCCTCTTCTTAAATCGGGCATCTCATACATCACCTTGTAAGTTGAGGTCGACCCGAGGTTTGATTTCAAAAACAGGGGGATAACATTGGAAGGTCTAATTAGTAAGGGTGTCCAGATGCTCATGAGGGGTCACTGATTCTAGGGGTCAGCGAATGCCCTGTCAAACGTTTTATCGCCGTCCTCATCTCCAGAGGTGGATATAGATTTGTGTGGCCTGTTTCTTGGGGGTGGGTGGTAAGAAATATATCACGTTTTCAGGTATACCTCATGCCGTGCCCTTGTACAGCGTGCCCTTGTCATCCTTCTTGCATTCATTGTCACTGTGCATTCGGTGGCTTCGGGGGACGGCCTCCTCACTGCATCCGGCTCTATCAAATATAAGTCACTTCTTAGGGTGACTTATGCCAGGGTGTTGATAGTGGCGATGTGATTAACGTTAAGGCTATAATTTCAGATGCAGAAAGCGTTTAGTAAGATGAAGAGGTTTCGCTCTTAATGGTGACATAACAGACGATCCTCGATAAAAACTTTATACCAATGGAATGCTATGCCATTTAGAAAACTTTGTTTCAATGTCCTGGAAGATATTTCGAGGACTGCCTTAAAGGCTGTTTTCTGCTAATGCTAAGAGCCTTGAACCGAATTCGGAGTCCATTTTCTAACAGAGAAATACCTTCATTTTGTTATAATGCGTACATTCTTTTTTTCATACTACTTTATTTTAAAATTTAAAAGCATTCGATAAATATACTATTTCTTCTCTTATAATAACCTTATTTAATGTTTTAATAACTTTGCACTTTGAAGCCAGTAGAGGCCTATTGGCAATAGATCTCGTAATTCTGAACCAATGTCAAATAATGAGGACGAGAACTGAGCTGTAATCTCACTCCTTAAGTTTCCACACTACATCAATGGGAGGACTTAGATCCTGAATGGATTTCATGTACATCGAATCAACCCTCTTCAGTAGCGCACACGAAAATTTTTCCAGGGTCGAAAGGCCACCATTTTGGTATCCTGCACCAATACGCCGCCCAACATATTCTTTTGATTTTGTCGATTTTCGGGAACAAAAACAATACAAAATTAATTATTGAATAAATAATTAGCATTAATTAATAAAATTAATTATTAATAAAAAAATACATAATTAAACTTTACGTAATATAATATAGGACTATAACCAATCGAAAAAAAAATCAAGGGCTATGGGGCAAGGGATGCAGACCCCTGGGACCCTTTTGTGCGCTACTGACACTTTTACACGGCTCGACCGGAAGAACGCTAGCCCCAAGATCTCGACCATGATCACTCAATTACTTCAGTCAAACCCATAAATGTGAAGCACCTCTTAGCGTTATAGAATAGGCAGAGATGGCAAACCATTGGCACGCGTGCCATTGATGGCACGCGGTACAATATTTTAGGCACGCCACCGATCAATCGCGATTGATTCTTCAATCAAGGAATTTTCGGTGAGATTTTCTCAGTTCAAAGAATTATTAGAAACACTCGTTTATTAAGTACCCTGATGTGATATCATTTGATAAACTGAAGTTCCCCAATTCGATTGGTTGGAAATTGAAGAATTTGAAATGCGGCTGATTATTTCTAGTCTAGTTCAAGATGGATTCAAAAATGTATTGAAATAAGGAAAAAGTTAGAATTGATTGAAACAGAACGATTAACAAGCAATAGAAGTAAAAGCGCCTGTAAAAAAATTTTGGAAACATTAAATTTTATTTTAACTGTTTGAAGCAGCAGGTTTATGCTATTTTAACCATATTTTCACCGACTTATGCCTACGAATCATTCTTTTCAGAGATGAATTATATTAAAGATTCGCTTAGAAAACCATTTGGCCGATGACTCCAATTCAGCTTGCATTTTGCTAAAGGGGTAACATCTTATCCAATAATTTATTTGCCATCTATTCTGCTACAGCAGAAGTCACACAAGTGTTAATTTATATCATTTGAATTACACATGTAACTAAAACATTTGCTACTGTAAAATATAAAATGTAGTTTTCTGCAGTAAATAAAGAGTTTTGTGTTGTTAGTATTTAGTTTTATTATTTCCTCAAAAATAATTAGTCAAAATTATTTGATGTGGGCCGTCTGTACCTCATTAAATATTTCTTTAGAAAAAATGGCACGTTGATCTATATAGGTTCACCCCCCCGGGAATAGGGGGAATGAAATATGGAGCACATTTTTACACAAAGACACACAAAAAAGATGTATGGCAGGAATAGGAAATACAAAAATGAATAGCAAAATAAAATATTCTATTTCTGTACAGCAATGGTCTTTAAGGGGTGTTGAAAAGCGAAAATCTTATTTTTTTGACAATTTGAGATTTTTACATTTTCAAATTGTATAGATTTTAAACTTTTTAAAAATACCTTACTTTAACCTCTAGGGTATTTAGAAGCCCTTAAAACGTATTTTTAAATAATCGTTGAATTTGGGCCACGCCCATTTTAATGGCGAAAATTGTAAACAAATTACTTTGTTTTTGCTTAAAAGTGTAACGACTGATATAAACCAAAACATGTATCTTTTATTTTAAATTGAGCTTTTTATTTTTTTATTTCCTAGCCAATTAGAAGTCTCACTGTATACATTAAAATCAATTTATCTCAAAATGTAAATTTTAATGTGTGCGATGTACCTTTTCTGAGAAACTACTGTTCATAGGAATGTAAATTTTTTATGAATTATTTATAATGATGTCTAATATATACTAAAACGAGCTTTTTGTAAAAAACTCAAGAATTTAATTTTTACAAATTTTTTAAGTAAAAAATGGGTCAAATTTCGCAATTTTTGATAAAATATTTCACAATTTATTAAAAAAATTCAAAATTAGCTAAAAGCTCATTTTAGTATATTGAGAGAGGTTTACTTTAACAGTATGAAAAATTTCAAGCATGTACATAAAACAGATTTTGAGAAAAGGTACATCGAAAACAGCCAATTTAACATTGTCAGTATAGAGAGAGAGAGGTTTCCAACTCCCCTTAAACTGTGTTCCACGAAACCCTTGGATTCTACAAAGCATTCAAAGGGGTTCTAAGAGTCAATAAAAATATAATTAAAATTATAGATGTGTATGCAAAATGGATTGACGTTCTCCATGAAATTTGTATAAGCACAAGTTTCCGAAGCTCATCCCAATCACTAACCCTGAAAAATTTTACTTAACATATAACTTTATTTTCTAATATTCTTTAAGCTTTTATTGTAATATTATAAAATAATATGCTGTGGCTGTATAATGCCACCTGTCTGACGTAGTCAGAACGAGACCCCGAAATTCATCGTGGCAAGGGGCTAGTGTCGTTGGCCTTGGCCACCATACAGGTGACAGTACGAATTAGCTCGGCAAAATTTCCCAAAGGGACGATAGATGGCGACACCATCTATCTCCACCTCTACAATTTTGACATGGAACTGAAGGGGAGGGAAATATTCTCCAGTCCCCTGCACTCGTGATTCAGTCCACAAGACTTTCGGATCCACTGATTTAACGAGCACGTACTTCATGTGTACTCGGAGGGTATTTGGTGGCATCGGGCATCGAACCGGGCCTTCCGGTCTGGAGTCTGATGCTCTAACCACTGGGCTACCCACGGTTCCCCATAAAATAATATTAAAACGTGTTTTCTTCTTACGTGTTACCTACTGGAACGGGAATATTGTAATGTCGGCTATCTCGGGTTCCACGGAATAGTATTATACTCATTAGTTTATGTACTAGCGTTGTACAACTAAATAGTTTTCTAATGGAAAATGCAACTTTTTACATTTAGGGGGGAATAACTGTTCTTAAGGTTAGGAAACAGTTCATTGACATATCAACCGATTCAGCGTTAAAATCTAAATATAAGAATGAACAGCTCTTAAAAATTTTCGGTTTCAAATTCTCTCTCACACACACAGAATCCCAAGGATTTTTCGCACACATATAAACATTTTAATACAATTCAGAACAATGAATTTAAGAGAAAAACATTTCTCAACGTGAGTGGTCACAAAAACAAATGGAAAAACGAATTAAACGCAAAACATAAAATGCGATAGCATATTATATCTTTTGGCCTAAACTCCGACAGTTCGTGTAAAAATACATTCATCGCCAATTAATATTATAAATGTGTGAGTAAATTACATTAATCTTATGTTTAAAAAAAAATAATAAAAAATACATTATTTTTTAAGTTTTCTCCATATATAAAGTACTTATAACATATTGATCTACTTTAAATATTCTTTAAAGAACTATTCTTCTAAGGGCGAGGGGAATGGGGTTTCCCGAAAACACCTTGTAGTTTTAAGGGTCCCGTGAGGCGAAAAAGTTTGAAGACCTCTGTTCTACAGGATAATTGTTCAAAATATGTGTATCAGCCTTTTTTTGTAAACCTTTTTTTTCTATTTGAAGAAATGAGTAGAATTCAAATAACTTTCATTTATATTATGCGAAGACAGCCCTAGGCTAAAAATGTTATACATAACATTTGGAACAAGGATCAGCATCACATCGGTCAAGTATGCAAAAGCTGAGGACTACGCAATATAAGCATTAAAGAGAACGATAGAGTCGGGATTGTATTTAATGCAGATATTTCAGCACTGCCTTAGTGCCGCGATATTCAACCTGCGGCCCTCCGAGCGTTTTTAAGTGGCCCGGTCATGACCCATTGCTATGGGAAATTCACTTAATTAAGAAGAATGTATTAAAAATTTGGTGGGAAATTCTTTGACAAGAAATCAAATATATCGATTTTGCTTTTTTTGCTGTCGATGTCGTACGGCTGCGAATTGATATTCTTTTTCTGTTTGTAACGATTACGGTTATATGATAACAGACAACAGTTGAGTAGCGACAATTTTAAGGGTGGAACTAATTTTTAACAATCTTTCATACCTTGCAAGCGAAAAATATTCGGAGATTGACTGTTTTGTAGTGAAAAAGAACATGGATCAGTATTGTTTGATTTGTCACGAAAGATTTGTATTTAAAAAATACTAATAAACAGGAATAAAACACACATTCAATGACACTTTTCATCCAAGATCTCTTTCAAGAGGTGATAAATAGGCTTTATATTGAATATTCTTTGAAACAAAAACAAAGTGTTTTGTCAGTGGTAATGTCACAACCAGTGGCGCACACAAGGGGGCTAGGGGTCTGCCCCCCAAAGCCCTTGCTTTTTTCCGATTGATTATAATTCTAAGTATATAGTATGTAAAATTTAATTAATTACTTGTTATTAATGATAATTTTATTAATTAATGCTAATTATTTATTCAAAAATAGTAGTTTTTTACTGTGTTTTGTTCCCGAAAATCGACACAATCAAAAGGAGCATGATATAAGAATGGTGAACTTTCGACCCTAGACCCCCCCTTGAAAAATTCCTGGGTGCGCCACTGGTCACAACTGTAACAAAGATATCTCATGAAGTATGTTATAGTATTGATAGTGATATGAAAGGGTTTACTGCAAAAATTATGAAGGAGTGTTTTTTAAATTCTTTTAATTTAGTGTTAGTGACAAAAATAAAAGACATAAAAAAATAAAAAAAGTGAAACAGGAGTTATAATATTTTAATCAATTTTCCACATTTTAAATGTCCAATGTTATCTTGGTCCTAAAGCATCCCCCCCCTTCCTTTCTACACCTTCATGTTGTGACACGTGTGAAATGGCTGACATATGTATGCGGCCCAGCAGAAAAAAAGATTCAGTACCCCTGGCCCAGTGGCACACAGACTTCTTTTGAGGACGGGGTTATATTTAAAAAAACACACGTAGACGAAAGCGTTTCGACATAATCGCTATCCTAAAAGTTAAAAAATTCGGTGGTTTTGCTTATGCCACTGAGATTGCCTGCTTTGACTGAGTTAAATAAATTTTTTTCTAGACTGTATAAATTGTGTATATAAGAGTTCTACATTATGATGTAGATGCAAATAATTTTTTTCGATTTCAAGTGAAGAGAAAAACATTTCATATATAATATGCTGTTACTTGATTTTATTATTCCTACTTAGCTTATTCTTACAGAGAACCATCAATAACTTGTTGAACGAATACATAGAAATTATATTTAAGCTTATACGTCAACAAGAAAATAAAGGTATCCATGTAATGGTACATTATGTTATTATTGGGTTAATACTAAAAGTAAACAGCAAAAATCTTGGGGTAAAATAATGCATTTAATGACACAAAAATATCGCCGTTACAAAGTACGCATACTTATACGTTACAACACAAATAAAAGAAAATATTTAGAAAAACAAATTAAAGCACTTAAATATAATCCAGGATTGGACAGCGAGATGTGTGATCCTAGGTGGGTCAAGTACGATGCTTATATAAATCTGACCATATAATTTCAAGAAATTGAAAGGGCAAAGTAAAAGACTCAAATCCGCGACTTGACTGAAGGAAGGACGGACCCACGTGCTCGTGACAGTGACACATTCGATTACCGAGGCTATTAAATTTAGAAAATTTACACCAAGATATTCTTTGCCTTGAACATCCTACTACAGCTGTGCTTCTCAAAGTTTCAATATTCAGGGCCCAATATTCAATCATCATTTTCATCACACCCCCTTCATACCATAACAATGTATTAAATCCAATGCTATATTTTGACCCTAAACCTACAGTACGACTTAAGCTTCTTAAGGTATCCGACTACCCTAAAACCATGATTTTTTTCAAAAATTGGCAATTTTTTTTATGACTTTATGTTATAGACCATTTTATTAACTTAATAACAATACCAAGTACTTCATTTTCCCTCCACTAGAACAAAAACTACAATTGTTTTAGTAAAAGCAAATGCCATAACTTTACACAATATGTCAAACTTTAAAATGCGTTTTACTCGAAATGTGTTTTTTTTCGAAAAACTCAAACGGGGACCGCGATTGCTCAAAAAGTTTTGAAAATAATTAGCTGAAATTTTTTGCTTATGTTCTGCATAATAGTAGAAGTGTTTTGATCTTCAGATTTATCAATCACTGTTTTATTTCAAAATTTGCAGTTCTTTATGTGAATAAAGTCAATGTTTTTTTAAGCAATTTCGTATAATGACTTAGATAAAGTGCTCTAGTTTTTGTAAAAATTAAAATATCTCTTATCGTGAAGATCACTTCAAACAGGAATAACAAAGTAACACATCAAAATTGAAAAATTGAGAATTTTTTCATAAAATCTTTGTAGAGAGCGGGCCCCGTTTATGTAATTTTTTGTACATTTTTACTAGTTTTTTCCCATTTTAATAATAATAAATTTTTTTTCTTTTACCAATTTTAGGATTTTTTTCTTAAAATATACTAAATAAATATAAAAATCTCAAAAAGATCTCCATACTCCTTTTTTTCAAAAAAAAGTTGTCGCAAGTAGTCGGATACCTTAAGTGCCACCGGCGTATATAAATGTCTCGTTCAGCCAAAGCGTTAATTTCCCCGGACGTATATATACACGTCTTTCCAGAGTACGATTTTTTTCCGTGTACTACTATCCATAAAATTATTCCGAAGACTTTGGAATGCAATAAAAGGATCTTGACAGAGTTTGCGAAGGATTTACTCATTTCAGATTATTTGCTTCCTTATTCTTCCCCCTCCCATATATCACATACGCGCGTCTGCGTGGAAAACGGTTGGCAGCAGGAAGCGAATCGCGTAACTTTTAATTGGCAGTTTAGGGATTAATTATAAACCGTACAAAAATTATCAAGATAAGTGTTAATTTTTGTATTTAATTTTATATATGAAAATCCCATGGGGTCACTGGTAAATATTAAACTTGATCTTAACTAAGTATTGTTAAGCTAATTATAAAATACATTGAGCAGTACTGAAATATTTATAAGTGTATTATATCAGTGTAAATAATGTGTATTTTATTTTTTATTGTATCAGAATGTATTTTGTTTGTTTACTTTCAGTAAATTAAAAACTTTTTAAAATAATCTTTTGTTTTCGACTTTTCAATAGGTTCGCGCCCCCTTTTAGAGATATCACTCTAGGTGGTTGCACCCCACAGTTTGAGAAAAGCTGTACTACAGTGAAATATGTATAAGGTATCCGACTACGTTCGGAACCCTGGTCTTAAAAAGGTGCATAAATGGATAATTTTCATGATATTTGTGTCATTTAGATTAGAATACATGTATAAAATTGTTTTAAGGACATTTTGGCAAAAAAGTTATTTAAATACAATATTTCGGCACAAAATTAGAATAACCTTTTTCCAAAATGTTCTCCTTTTGTGAAAAAGGCTTCTATTATAGTAATATGTTGCCTGTATATAGCTCAGACCTCTGTACAGAGGCTCAACTATGATTTTTGAAAAAATCACATTATTTTCAGAGTTACAACCACTTGGCGTTTTTTTCTTAAAATTTCTCCCTTCTGTTGTCGTAAAGCATGAATAAACCTACTTCTAAGTTATGTATTTCAAAAATTCTAGTTGAGCCTCTGTACAGAGGTCTGAGCTATATACAGGCAAAATATTATTATAATAGAAGCATTTTTCATAAAAGGAGAATATTTTGAAAATGGGTCATTCTATGTTCATTTTTTGTCAAAATATTGTACTAAATAATTTTTTATTGTAATACTATTCTTAAAACAACTTTATATACATTTTCTAATCTAAGTGACACTAAATATCATAAATATTATCCATTTACACGCTTTTGCAAAATCATGGTTCCGAAAACGTAGTCGGATACCTTAATGCGAAAACGCTTAAGACGAAATAATAAAAGGATCCCGAGAAACTACTGTGTATTTTACTGTATTTTTCTCTTAACACGAAACGAAAATCGCTAAACACGAAAAGATTTCCCAGCTGGGAAAGAACAAAATACGGAAAACACCAGTAGGATTGGACTATCTTATTGTATTCTCGGAAGAATTCTTTGCAGTAGATGATGATAACGAGTGTACAGACCCAATTATTGCAGACCAAGACATTTTGGAGTTTTTTCAAAGCTCAAAAAATATTATTGATGCAAATTCCGATAATGAAAAGGAAATGAATAATGAGCTCCTGTTTCTACATAATCCAAATGCCATGAAATCCATCACCATGAAAAGTATACATAGTTATTTAGACGCATATTCCAATTATGTAATTAATAACAAAACGGATGACCTCGAACAATTTGTTGACAATTGGATGCTAAAAAACAAAGCAAAGGAAAATCTCAGATTATTTTCCAAAAACTCAAAAAAATGCTTGTTTTTTTAAAAAATTAAAAAAATTTTTATTAAATTTTATTAAGTTCTCGTAAACGTTTTCGCCTCATTGATTTTTATTAAATTTTTGCACATATACATTTCTGTGTGAATAAAATAAACTCTAATAGATTTAATTTTGTTGATGTATGGTTTTTTTCGCAATATCTTTTTACACAAAATTCGTTTAACACGAAAAATATTTCAGTCCCTTTAGTAAAGGGGTGGGCCGTGGGTAGCCTAGTGGTTAGAGCATCGGACTCCAGACCGGAAGGCCTGGGTTCGATGCTCGATGTCACCAAATACCCTCCGAGTGCACACGGAGTACGTGCTCGTTAAATCAGTGGGTCCGAAGTCTTGTGGGCTTATTCACTAGCGCAGGAACTGGAGAATATTTCCCTCCCCTTCAGTTCACTTGCAGAAATTGTGGAGGTGGAGATAGAGGTCGTGTCGCCATCTATCGTCCCTTCGGGGAAGTTTCACTGAGCTTAAATCGCACTGTCACCTGTATGGTGCTCAAGGCCAACGACAGGCGTACCTCTTGCCCTTGCCACGATGAATTTCGTGGGCCTCGTTCTGACTACGTCAGACAGGTGGCATTAGCCACAACAACAACAGTAAAGGGGTTAAGGGATTTTCCCTGTATTTGTAGTCAATATATTTCTTCCTTTATTATGATGCACAATTCAGAGAGTAATTTCATTTCAGTTCAGTCCGTTTCAGTAATTTTATATCATACATTTAATTTTTTGATAGAGTTGAATGGGAAGAATGCTCATCTCTATATGTTTAGCTTTTAACATAACACTGGTTTTCTTGTGTACATTTAATTATCACTCTTGTATTGGTAGATATTAAACAACTACTGTATTATAAATTGCGTTTCTTTTATTTTTAATGTTTGATGCAATATATCTAATATGTATTCAGTTCAATTAAAAAGTAAATAAGAAAAATATTTCTGTATAATTGCATTACTCAGATTTTTCTATTTATCTACAATTACTGCAAAACAATATAAATAATAATCCCATAATATGTTTTAAAATATTTTGTTTCTTAGATTACAAAGAAAGTTATAGGGGAAAAATTAATTTATAATCTGAAGTACATTACTAATGACAAACTTAAAATTGTTTCATTGGTTTTGGGAAGTCTCACACACTTTACGTATCAAATTAAGTACATTAGTAATAAAACCTTATTTATTTTAAGCCCACAATTTGTTTCCTTCACATATTTTAATTAACGGTGATCATTCAATATCATTTTGAGAATATTCATTGCAATATTATTATTGATATAACTTTCATCCTAGAATATGTTAAACGATTTTAAAAAAAGTCATTCATATAATTAACACACACACACTCGTTAATTATTAGTTTAAATTCCCCCCACACACAAACCTTTTTGAAAATTCTGATGCTCCTCACCTCTTCCTATTTATGAACCCAACCATGTACATTGGGCGATAGGAATACTAATTCTATGTCGATAGCTTTAAAATTTGATTGAAATAATTATTAACAATATATATAGTATAATATTATATATATATATATATATATATATATATATATATATATATATATATATATATATATATATATATATATATACATTTTTATTATACATATATATATATATATATATATATATATATATATATATATATATATATATATATATATATATATATATATATATATATATATATATATATATATATATATATATATATATATATATATATATATATATATATATATATATATATATATATATATATATATATATATATATATATATATATATATATATATATATATATATATATATATATATATATATATATATATATATATATATATATATATATATATATATATATATATAAAGATATATATATCTTACATAAATGAATTTTATTACTAGAATGATTTGTTGCTAAAAATAGAATGTAGTTCGTTAATAATTCATAAGTTTCGGGTACTTTAGCCCAAATACTTGTTGACTAACAACTTAGAAACAGCTTTCTGAAATGTAACCCGTTCCCAGATAAGGGAGCGTCTGTACATATTTGTAAAATGTTATCATTCGTAATATAGCTTGATTAGAGAAAAATATGAATACCAATAATTAACAAAACAATGTCGTGAACAATTTTCTTATTGTACATGTGTCAATAATGAAATAAATGCTTTAAACACATTTTATTCATTAATAAAGTTACATTTTACAAATGATTGAAGTATGTATTTATGAATTAAAAAGGGGGTGGCGTAATCTAAATGATTTTGAAAATAGTAACTTTTTAAATTTTATTTTTAACTGTAAAAAAGAAGAACATTTAATCAACTGTTTAGAAGTATATGATTTTCAGCTTTCTTTGCAAAGCTTTTTTTAAGATATTTTCTTCATTATAATTTTATCCGAAAAAATTAAAAAAAAAATCCTATTAAATATAAAATATTTAACAACATTCGAAATTGACAAGCTATTAAGTGTCAATATTAAAAGGATTCCTTTTACATTGTTGTTTTTTTTAATTTGTATTTCTTAAAATGAAAATTTTTAAAAATAAATGCTTTATACTTCAATGTAAGTTTACATGTATATGAGTATTAGTTTGAGTCTTTTTTTAGTTGAATAACTTACACAACTAAAACTATCTGATATTTCAAATGATAGATATTGATTTATCTCAGCTTTCAAAATATCTTTTATCTAAAAACTCTTATCATGACCACTATAAAAAATTTTTATGATAAGAATTGCTTTGAAACAAATTATAAAATTCAATCTGCAACTGTAATTTTTCACACACAAGGTACAGAAATTAAATTTATACATTAATTCTTTATAAGTAATCATATTCAAATCTGAAGGCCAAGAATGTACACAAAATATATAGTGCATTAAGAAATGAGGAAATATATACTGTATAAATAGCTTGCAAGTATATATTTAAATATAAAACATACATTCTGCAGAAAAACAGAAATATATAACAATTAATAAAGTAACCAAATAAAGAATCTCAATGGCGAACATAATAATTAAAATAATGTTTTTTAAGTTTTCATAAATAGCCAAGTGCTACTTCGGACTTGGGACCAAAAAGTGGGATTCAACTTGCTTAATGGTACCAATTTTCCCCCTAATGTAACTTTGTAGGTTAAAATGGGAAATCCATATGTATCAAAATATTAGGAATTTAAAAGTTAGAATTTCAAAAATTAAGATATTCACCATAATAAGATTTAAAGAATATTAAGACACACAAAAGTATAAAATACTAAAATGGTCAAATATATTACATATCTTAAATAACAAAAGTCCCCTCCCCAGAACTCTCTCAAAAGTTTAATGAGATCTTAAAACTTGAAAAATTGTATATAACAGAAAAATCAGTTATTGGAAATCATACCTTATTGGGAAAAATAAAAAAAAATCCACCAATTTTAATACTTACTTTCTAAGCAAATTTTAGCAATTTAAACTTAACTTACATGCATGACATTTTAAAAAGTATTATTTAAGCATTTTTTCCGCGCTAAGAAATGACATGAGTTTCTAATTTTTTTGCAAAAATAAATAAACATTTTTGACCATACATGGAATTGAAATTTTTTTTTAAAATTGAAAATTAATATTTTCAAGAGTTTACATTGTACTCGTACTTATTTCAAAATGATATTCCAAACGTGAAAATATAACACATATTAAATTAACTTCTAAATCAACAGCAGCAATGACATAATATCAACACAAAAATATTTTCTAAAAAAATGTTAAAAGTACTCACATTTTCAGTTAAGAATCCTTCTTTAATTAAAAATAATAAACATCAGCTGACAATTCCATAATTCTCATTTGGTTTAAGAATTCTCTTTTCTCTTTATCTCGAAGATTCCTTGTAAAAAGAAAAATAAATAAATATTAACATTTTGTGTGTGTGTGTGTGTGCGATATACAATGATAAAATTGATTTAAAAACATCTGATTGTAAGTAATTATAAACGTGATTTTAAAATAAAATTTTAATGAAACTTTCTTTATTACGAAAAAGCATTTTAGGAATACTTTTTAAAGAGATATTTTAAAAGTTCTTATTCTAATAGAGCAAATGCAAAAATTTCCATCTTAATAACTTTTCAATTTAATATATGCATGACGTTGAATGCTGTGTAAAGGTAATTTTTTATGCATCAATTTTCTTGCGTTTGCTTCATTCTACTATACAATCAACAATTATCTTTTTCAATTAGAATGAGAAAAAAAAGTTGTTACTTGGTAACATTAGAAAGAAATATTTAATGTAGATATGCTTTGTTTATATATATAAATTATGTTTATTTTTTTTATTGCCTTGTGTTTTTTTCCACATTTCTCTCATTTTAATTCATTATGTAAAACAATAATAATAAACTCAGACATCTCCTTTTCTTCTCCCTCAGAAGTAAATAATTTTTTCTTAATTTTAAATTACGATGTAAAGTTTATGACAAAGCAACATATTAATCATAAATAAAAATGTCTTTAAGGCAAAATGATAGATCGAATAGAATTGTACAAATAACACGCAATTCATCATTTTAAGAAATAAACCAGTGTTTTTAATTAATACAAACGCATAAATTTTCTATATCTGTAAATATTATCATAGTTTTATTATGGCTCGTGTCGTATAAAGATAATTTTCTAGAGAACAAGTAATATAAAAAATGTTTTATTAAGTCAATTCCTACTTAGATCAACAAAGAAAAATTTTATTTTAGCTACTTTTTATTAAATAGTCACAATTAATATAAATATGTATATACATAGGACAGAATCACAACATAAAGTGGTGATTAACTTTTATTAATTATCATTAAAGTATCGCATTGTCATCCAAAACAATCATATATAAAATTTTAGTTTAACTGAATGCTTTAAAACGTGAGAAAAAAAAACCTTTTCAAGTTTTGACACAAGTCGCCAAAAGGGTCACTAAGTTGCTAAAAATGATGCCAACATGGCTGTATTTGTATAATTCTTTAAATAATTTCTTTTAATCAATTATTTTTTATTAATTATAATTAAATTATTGTATTGTCATCCCAAATAATCATGTATATAAAATTTCAGCTCAATTGAGGCTTTAAAATGTATTTTATTAACGATTGAAAATTCCCCCAAGATAAATAAATAAAGAAACAAATAAATATATAGAGAGTGTGAGTTAATAGTAGGAATTGAAAAAAAAAGTAGAAAACAGGGAGAAAAAAACCACTACAATTACAACTCGACTGAGTAATTTCTTTTAGATTATACAAATATTGAGTAAAAATTATGCAACTAAAACAAAAATAACGAGTCTATATTTATTTACAATATAAAAAGATATTTAAAATTACTAAATTATGTGATTTTGTGAAAGTAATGTTTAAATTTGTTAATTGTGTTACGAATGGAATATAGTTGTAGTTGTGCCCGTACACACGCCTACATATGAATAAATATCAAGGAATTCTCAAAGATTATTTGTATTATATCACTTTATTTATGTAAAGATACGATATTGAACTTTTAAAACTTTTCTATGGAATTAAAATAATTATGATATAATAAATTTTAAGCACATGAAAATATATCGTGTGTAATTAATACAAGTACAGGTAATTTTGGATTGGATATTAATATTAATAAAATGTCATATATCAGGAATCAGGAATCTTCAAAATTTGAAAGATTTTATTGTTTTTAGTGAAATATATCAAAAATATTATCGAGTATCATATACATATAATCTTTTAATATAATTAAAATTATTCAGAAAACGCTGACAAAGGAATCCAAATGAAAATAATTTAATTATAAAATTTATACTTTTAACTAATAAACGAAAAGAAAGAAGAAAATTCTTTCTTTTGTTCAAAATTGGCGTCCATTACGAATTAATTTCTTTTTCTTCCATTTGATCAATCTCTTTCCTTTTCCCAAATAAGCGAATTTTGGAAGCTTTTAAAATGCATCTTAACATATTTGTTGCAAAGGATATTTGAAGTTTTTAATTAATTAGTCTTTTTTATGACTTTTTTTGAAGAACTTAAATTTAGTATATGTTACTTGTGTCTATATTTATGAATTTCGTATAAAGCGTATTAGATTCGAAAACATTAAAATTTTCGTTTAAGGATCATAGTTTAGAGTGTTTCTTTACCACACGTATCTAGGTGAATGAGTGAGTGTATATTAAAATCGTACCCGTGAGCAACATAGGCTATTGGCAACAGTCTTCGTAGTTTTAAACCACGGTCAAGTCACAAGATGATACCTTCGTATCCCAATTTCTCACAGAAATCTTGGAAACCTATGATATAAAAATATTCAAAAAATCTAATGAAACTCAATTTTCTCAAATCTGATGAAATTTTCAATACGACAATAGTATTTACATTTGATAAGGGGTAGCCTACCCGCGGCTCACCTTGAATAATTTTCTGCCCGCGAGATTCATTACAACTTTACAAAATGCGACTATTTTGTACAGTATTTTTGTGTTTTTAGAGTTTTTTTTTAACAAATAAATCTCCCATAACAGTTTTTATTTTGTCACGTTGCTTTTGTTACCATCAATCTCTTTCTTTCGAAATTGAAATTTATCAAACATAAGTCGTGCTGAAACTTAATGAATAAAACCTTGCAATATCAAATACGATGCACAAATACATGCATCGATATCGACTTGTAAAAACTAAGTGAAAGAGCTGAGAAGCAAATATTTCACTAATTAAATAAATTAAGCATTATTTGATCATTGCATTTGTGAGAAACCCCTGGGTTCCACCCTGGACACTAAGATTAACTTGAGGCAAAGAATGACCAGAAGCCATTTGTATAATAATAAAGTATATTTATTCACTTAGTTCATATATCAAACTTCTAATGACAAATATTTAACTATATGTCTACGTCAAAAAGGACTTACCTTTACTATTAAATTAAATTACGGAGCATGAAATTAATCAATTACTAAGCTCAATGTCGAGAATGTTTACCGGAATAGGAGGTCTTAGAAATACACACGCAACTTGAATTATTATCTTTCATTAAAATTGAATTAACTTTATTATACTAATGCTTGTGGTAAGCGGTACTAAACTAGAATATATCACCTGGCCGTACTTATGATCTCTCCAGGTAGATTAATCCTTCTCAGGCTCCTTCGCTGAATAATAACAGCAATACTCCAATATCGTAATCCAATTGAATCCTCCAAATCTCGTCACTACTGCTGCTGGCTCAATAGCCTTCTTCTCCGCTAACTTACAACGCTCTCCTTAAATACCTTATCTACTTCACATATCCCATTTTCTTCTTTTAGAGGTGATTGGAAATATACGCGAGTTTACAAACCACAAAGACGCTTAAGAGTATTAGTGGAAAGGTGCCGTAAAGATTCGTCACACATCATTATTATTATATTATCATGTTAGTATACATGAAAAACAATGAAAACAACAATAATACACCAATCTGTTTTAAATTTTCACTCCTATAACTGATTGTAATGAATCCAAATCTAATATAAAGATACATATTTTTATTTGCAGCCTGCGGGATTATAATGATATTCCGAAGTGGCCCATGATGTCATTTGGGTTGGCCACTCCTGGTTTAAAGAGCCATATTTTTTTTCTCTAATGGGGCTGCGTATCGGTATTTTTTACCTTTGCAGACTTAGTTAATTCCCCAGGAGCTGGTATTACTTTTTATTTCGCACCATATAGGCGACACCCATTATTGCCGCAAGTAATTTTGACGCCCATTTTCCTCCACAGAAGGGGACACCTGAGCTCTGACGCTGGAAAAAAGAACTTAGGGATTCAAATTTGCAGAGGACACCCAAGCCAAAAGTGCGCTCCAAGGGATTTTTTACGTGCCACATAATCATACGACATGGCCACTGTCAATTTTCTACACCATGAAAATCCACTGATATGGTCCGAGTCGAACCGCAACCTAGGGTGCAGAAGGCCAGCAACAAACCAACTACGCCACCCGGTCAGCTAAGGCATCATAGTTGAGTCTTGTTTTACTACACACATCGGGATGAATTATATTAACATCGCACTCTGAAGAAACGTGAATGCTATTGGCGACATAATTCGTAATTTTGAGCTACAGTGAAGTGGCAAGTTTCAACAACTGAGCTGTGGCACCCCCTTTCACCATACTTTCACACACATCCAAGAAACTTATGATACAATAAAATATTTTTAAAATCTGACGAAACTCATTATCGATGGAAAGTCGAATCTTACGAAAATATTAATACGACAAAATGGAATACTTAGTGAGCTCTATAGTTCAGCGGTTCTTAAACTTTCGATCGCCATGCCTCCCCCCTTTATGTATCATCCTGACTTTGCTGACCCCTAAGATTTTGAACATCCCTCCCTAACTCCCAACATATGGCTGAGTGATTTAAAGGTTCCTCAATAGTTCTAGGATAAAAGACTTTTTTGACACTTCTTTCCTTTCCTTATAAGAAAACATAGTAAACATTTAATTAAAACATTACACAATACTAGTATCAAATAAATAATATTATTTAAATTCATTAATTAAAGTTTTTAATGAGAAAGAGGGAGCTGCATTTCTTTTACAAGTGCTGTATTATTAAGTGCAATACTTAAAAAAGAAAAAAATTACACATAATTTTTTCCACGTGTCCTTTCAGAGTTAGTAAAAGAGCGAAATCTAAACATTAGATGAAAGACCTTCACGAAGCACCTAGAAAGAGTGTGAGAACTGCCGGGGGTCCTCGAACCACAGTTTAAGACTGTCTTCGGGTAATGTTAAAGAATGGGGACCAAATTTAGAATTTTTCTTCACATATAAAATTACTCAAGCATTAAAATTATATTTTGGCTTCATTACCCTTTAGAGAATCACTTCTTTTATCAAACAACTCATTTTAATCCGAGTTGACGCATTTTTTTTCCTATACCATAATGTTAAATAAGCTATCCATCTACTTGTTAAAAGGAAAAATTAATTATTTATGAAATATTTTGAAATTTTAAAAACACTTTATTATAAACAAAAGCATGAGTTACAATGTCACAAAATTTTTATAAAAATTGAGGCATTTTTTCTGTCTGAAAATGTGCTCCGCGTCAAGTTCACGCTCTGGTACATATGGCGAAAACAGCCTTAAGGTATCCGACTACGTTCGGAACCGTAATTTTAAAAAATCGCATCAATGGGTAATTTTCATTATATTTAGTGTCACTTAGATTAGAATACATGTATAAAATTGTTTTAAGGACATTTCCACAAAAAAAAAAATTATTTAAATACAATATTTCGGCAAAAAATTAACTTAGAATAACCTTTTTTCAAATTTTTCTCCTTTTGTGAAAAATGCTTCTACTATAATAATATTTTGCCTGTATATAGCTCAGACCTTTATACAGAGGCTCAACTATGATTTTTGAAAAATTCAGATTAATTTCAGAGTTACAACTAATTGAAGTATTCATCGGCGTTTTTTAAAAAAAATTCTCCCCTCTGTTGTCATAAAACATGGATAAACCCACTTCTAAGTTATATATTTCAAAAGTTCTAGTTAAGCCTCTGTACACAAGTCTGAGCTATATACAGGTATATATATAAAACATTATCATAATAGAAGCATTTTTCATAAAAGGAGACTATTTTGAAAATGGTCATTCTATGTTCATTTTTTGTGAAAATATTGTACTTAAATAATTTTTATTGTAATACTATTCTTAAAACAATTTTATATACATTTTCTAATCCAAGTAACACTAAATATCATAAATATTATCCATTTAAACGCTTTTGCAAAATCACGGTTCCGAACGTAGTCGGATACCTTAAGAAACACTGCTACAGTTAATTCTTAAGAACCCCATTTCTTTTTCTAATTAGTTTAACTTCTCTCTGCTTAAAATCAAAATCAGACACTTTTCTTTATTACAATATTAATCCACCTTTCAAATGAATTTGATTTTTGACTTTTCATTTTTTTTTTTACAAATAAAAAGGCGCTCAAAAATCGATTTCGATCTGATTCAAAGTGCTACCAAAGTCTGGAACCACTTCTAAACCTTAAAATTAGATTCCTCATCACCATCTCGGTCCCTCTCGTTTACCGAATGAGGCAAAAAAGGTTTTAATCCTTCCAACTGGCTTTCTCTGTGACTAGTCCAAGGTCATTTAAACGATCCTTCTAAATGCCAAGCCCCTTACCCCATGCCGCGCTTTTGAGCCTGCCATCTCAAAAGTGTAAGAAGAATGATAACGCAACTCCAATCACGTCTCCCTAAACTGCTCTTCATTTCTGCACCAAGCAACCAGGCTTGATTATGTGAACATCTATGCATTTCGTGGAATAGGACGCGTGACACCAAAACCTTCCTGTGACCTATGCTGCACAAAAACAGAAATGTCTCTCACTGATTTTTTCTAAGAAAAAAAACCCTTGTTGTTAGGATGATGTTCTGGAAATCTTTTCCGGAATATTAATTATATTTACTCATTTGTTCTGTAAATATACCTCATTCTGTCGCATATGTCCCGGTTCGAGAGTTTAGTACCGGGGTCACTGCTGTGAAAAATATGTATGCAGGGATACAAATAAATAAGGAAGGATATATAAATGATAAATTCATTAGTATTTTTTTGTGTATGTACAATGTCTGACAGTATCCGGTTACGGAAATGTAATGCGGTTGCTGTCTGCTTGTTTCGACAGTGGTATTTAGTCATGATCATTCATTTTTGTAGACTTGGCGTCAAAATAGAAACCAGACAGTAAATTATCTTATCATCTGAAGGTTAATTACATTGATATCTTTGTATATGTATACATATTTAATTGAAATTCGATACATCCTCGACAGGGTTTCTTCAAATTACAGTGAAAATCGCTTAACACGAAACTGAAATATTCTTCCGTGTTAAAGGATATTGCGAAGAAAAACCCCCCTACCTCAACAAAATTAAGTTTATTAGATTGTATCTTATTTACATATATATTATTACATATACATATGTTTAGTAAAAATCAATAAAACAAAAACATTCACAAGAACTTTAAAAAATGTAACACAAAATTTTCAAATTTTTTGAAAAAAAAATTATTAAATGTTTGGAAGATGATCTGATGTTATTCTTTGCGTTGTTTTTTAGCATCATTTTGTCAACAAATTGTTCGATATCGTCCATTTTATTATTCATTTTCTCCTTTGTAATGTGCGTCTAAATAACTGCGCATATTTTTCATGACATTCCTCATTTCGGATGATGTAGGAACAGCAGCTGCTTTATTCATTTCACTTTCATCGTTGAAATTTGCATCAATGACAAGTTTTGAACAGACTCCAAAATGTCTTTGTCATAATTTGGTCTGTACGCAAATTATCATCAAATACTTCAACGAATTATTTCAGTGACACTGTAGGATAGTTCAAAAACACAGAAACCTTCATTCCCAGAAGGGAAATTTTTTCGTGTTAAGAGTAAAAGAAATGCATGAAAATGCATATAATTAGCTGGAATCGTTGTATATTATTACATGTTAACCGATATTTCGTCTTAGCATTTTCGCGTTAAACGTATCTCACAGTAATTTATTTATGGATAAAACTAAATGGTAAGGTATGGAGCTGTGAATCAAAAGTGTATATATGCATAACATTTTTCGTTATATCAATTACAGGAATCCATTACGCATTTCTGGCATCCAGTTCCATTTGTAATTCAAATTCACACGAGGCTTTTGAATAACCATAACAGCTATTCAAATCCAATTTGTGTTGGAAAAATTCTAATAAACAGAAGCGAAAATTGGAAAAATATATACAAAAGATCAATATATTCTATAATTAATAAGATTGTGTCAATAAGATAGTATTAAGAATAATTGTTTGTAAGAGTATATTAGAAATTGTATATTTGTAATAAACGTGAATAAGAAAATTTACTGAAAAATGTGAAATATAAAAGGTACGTATTTTCAAACGAGCAAATAAACTTAAAAATTTAAATGAATGTTATGAGAACATAAAAGCTTAAATGAAAATAAACAAATTTTAGGGACTTAAGCTTAGAAAGATACATAAAGGTACACTGTATCTAAAAAAGTAGGCCACTTCAAATATCAATAAATCTTGCTTAACAAATAGTTAATATTTCTAACAGCTTTTCAGTGTTACATTTTTTGGATATTTTTTGTGATCAATCTTAATAATAATTACGAATAAAACTAATAAAAAAGACAAATTTTGTACTATTGTAGTTTTTTTTTCCCTCTAAAAAGCTGCGTTTTTTAAACTATGGGGCTCTCCCCCCTAGGGGGCGTGATAACCCTACTTGGGGGGCGCGAGTATATCGAAAAGTCGAAAGTAAAATACTTAAAACAATTATCAATTTGCTGAATGGAAGCAAAACAAAATACAATCTGACATAACACGAAATTAAATGCACACTGATATAATATACTTATAAATGCATCAGTACTGCACAAAGTTCTTGATAATTAATTTGTCAATACTAAATTAAAAACAAGTTTCGGAATTACAAGCGACTGACTCCCTTTGGCTTGTCATAATACTTATCTTGATAACTTGTACGGTTAATAATTAAGGGGAGTTGGAAACCTCTCTCTCTCTCTCTATACTGACAATGTTAAATTGGCTGTTTTTGATGTACCTTTTCTCAAAATCTGTTTTATGTACATAATTGAAATTTTTCATACTATTAAAGTACACCTCTCTCATTATACTAAAATGAGCTTTTAGCTAATTTTGAATTTTTTAATAAATTATGAAATATTTTATCAAACATTGCGAAATTTGACCCATTTTTTACTTAAAATATTTGTAAAAATTAAATTTTTTTGAGTTTTTTTACAAAAAGCTCATTTTAGTATATATTAGACATCATTATAAATAATTCATAAAAAGTTTACTTACCTGTGAACAGTAGTTTCTCAAAAAAGGTACATCGCACATTAAAATTTACATTTTGAGATAAATTGATTTTAATGTATACAGTGAGACTTCTAATTGGCTAGGAAATAAAAAAAATAAAAGGCTCAATTTAAAATAAACGATACATGTTTTGGTTTATATCAGTCATTACACTTTTAAGCAAAAACAAAGTAATTTGTTTACAATTTTCGCCATTTAAATGGGCGTGGCCCAAATTCAACGATTATTTAAAAATACGTTCTAAGTGCTTCTAAATATCCTAGAGGTTAAAGTAAGGTATTTTTAAAAAGGTTAAAATCTATACAGTTTGAAAATGTAAAAATCTCAAATTGTCAAAAAAATAAGATTTTAGCTTTCCAACACCCCTTAAAGTCTTATTGGTTTTGACGTCAAAGTACATTAATATTGCATTCAATACATTATTATTGAAAAGTGGGAAAGAGGGGCGAAATGAAAATTATGACTGAAAGTTGGGTCGCAAATACTGAGAGTTTGAGAAGCACTGCTATAAAGAGAGTAGGTTTTTATTCCCCCCCCCCTTAAGAATTCCCCGTAATGTAATGATGTGTGTGGGTGGCCATGATTAATAAAACTTTTAAAATATTACATCCATTAATATTTTAATTATTGAGGGAAGCAAAAAATTCAAAACAATAATCTTTACCTCGTTAGAGAAATAATTTATCTGAGTCTTCATTCGAAATATAGGTTCTTTTATAAATAAATAAGCAACTTGACTTGATTTTAATTTAGGTCACACTGTGAAGCAACACGAGGGCTAGAAGTTATGGACCTTAAAGTTTTGAACCACGGTCAAGTTGTGATGGATCCATACGCTCTGTTTTCTAATAAATCCTCTTGGGAAATCTTTGGGCTATCATTTCGCGTTATTCACAGCCAACCCTTCGGAAGAAGAGAATCGGTACCTGTAAATTAACTTACCATAAATAGCCAAGGTTTTCTATCTTGAGAGAGAGAAGGAGAGAAGATATATACTCGAGCCAGATGGGATTACAACTGAAGGTATAATATTAGAATTAGAGTGATTTGATTCTTATTAGAAGGAAATCTTGAAGTGACGATTGTACACTAAGACTAAATTAAGATTAGATTAGATCGGATAATAGGTTAGATCCTTAATTAAGATGAGGATCAAGTTTGTTAGTCGCCTAATCGCTCACGTTGTACTGTCGTTGTTCCCCTCGCATGATTTCACTTCAATCTTAATATTATTAGCTGAAATTGAGTCTGCTCTTAGTGTGGAAATGAATAGATTAGTTGAAGCATGCCGAGTGTTTCTTCCCTTCCCCACGAGAGAGGCGTGAACTTTACAAAGGATATCTTGGAGTTGAGTTGTCCACCCAGGACCTTTTAATTTCCCCAAATACATATTGAATTTAAACACTTCTATGTCTTAGGTAATATTAGCCATATTAGATATTTTTGTAAAACAACTTCCCTAAAAATCTCTTTAGAAACGCCCTTGTAAGGCATCGATCCATAGTGAGTAGCTGATATGCTAGAAACTCTTGCTGCCAAATGAGAGATGAGTGCATATACATAATGGACAATGTGGATCAACACACAGTGCCCTAACATTCTATTTTTTTAAAAACTGTGCTGTGTTAAAGGAAATCGGGATTTGTTTTCATTTTTCAATAATTATTTAAAATTCAGCGTATTCATTCGACTTATTATAAGTTTTATTATTGTGGTATTGGTGAAAATTTTTGTTTAATTGACAGAACTCTATGTGTTACGACAACCCGTGTGCGATGCACGTGCTTCACACCTACTAGGATCGACCCAGTATCTACCCTCTTCCTCTCCAAAATTTCACATCACATCAACGGGAGGACCTGCAGCTCCGGCAGATTTAACGTGCATCAGCTACTAACACTAAATAATTCAAATGCCCGTACATGAAAAATCAGATGAATTCAGAATTTGAAATAAGTATGTTTATATGTACATACTTTTTAAGTAATATTTCATCAAAATGAAAGATTTTGTGTGTGTGTGTTTTAGCGGTAAACAAACATCTAACTTAAAATTTCTTAACAATTAGCTTAATTTTTTTCGTGGGTCTTTCAAGTCAATAGTTCATGCAATGGAAACCATGCAGTAGAACAAATTCCATTTAAAAAGATAATTTGAACAATGCATTACTCAAAAACAAGCCCTCGATACGCGATCATTAAATAAATTACATTCCTGTTTTCTTTCTGTTTTTCCATGACATTAGAACCGAGTCAGATTATTTATCACAAAATTCAAACACTTCGCCTTGAGATACAGTAAATCATCTTAAACATTCCTACAGAAATTGCTAAATTAATTAAAAAAACAACTAGATTAAAATGCTTGGAGGTGAACACAGCCATCGTTTGATTGGATTCATTGCTGTGTTAAACAAATGACAGGATGATGAGTAATCCTTGTTTTCAATTAGTGAAATATATTCAAGTAGTGGTAGACATCCCAAAGACACCTGCTGAGTCGCTAACGAGGATTCACGATCTTCCTTCTTTATAATTTGAAGAGTTGCTTATAAATAATATTCATAAATAGCGAATGGGTCTTTCATAATGCATCTCTGAATTATAATTTTATTTTTATACCTTAATGCTCGTTTTGTGCAAACATTAAAAATATTTTCCCCGTATTATTTAGATGGTAAATTTTTGTGTGTTTGCTAACATTTACTGTACGTGTATATATATATATATATATATATATATATATATATATATATATATATATATATATATATATATATATATATATATATACATATATACATATATACATACATGTACAAATGACAGGTAGATGACAAGTTAATATACTTTTTTTAAAAAAAATAACTTTAGTTTTAAAATATATTCAGAAAGAAAAAAGCTTTTAAATTAATTATATAAATTCCCTTCTTTTTTGATAAAAAAAAAGTGTGCCACAATTTTTTGATATAACTTTGTAACAATTTTTCAATTGAATTCCATTTATAGAAGTATATTTGAAAACAACTGATTTCTCTATCACTCCATTTTTATTGCTGTATATCCATACTAAGTTTTGATCCAACTACGTGTGAAGTATTTATTTATTTATTTTTTGTTTTTAAACCTATTTTAGCAAATTACATGTGAAAAAAATTAAAACTTCAAAAGAAAAAAAGCTTAATATCAAAAGGGGGAAAAACAGCTGAAAATTTATAAAGAATTACGTAAACGCAGTCCAAGTCTGAACAAAATATTTGAAACGCACCGGAGATCGTATTAATTTTGAAGGATAATTTATCAGTCTCTTGACAACATTACATAAAAATTAATTGAATTGTTCAATCTAATATCTTAATGTGTGGATCGAAATCCTAATCACAAAGAATCTCGAATTTTAACCTATAATAATAAAGATTAACTTAACTAACACTGGAAACCTTTAATCACATCCAAGTGAATTACCAATCTAAAATAAATCCACGAGTTTTAATATAACTCCTCAAAATTTTAAAAAATATCCGAAGACTCATTTTATAATTACAAATTCAACATCATGGACAATTTAACTCCAAAATTCTTTGAATAGCAAACCTAATCTGGATAAATCCCAGTTCCTTTATAAGTGTGTGTGAGGCTCTCAAATAAATCAAAAAATAAATAAAATATATTTCTCTAGAAGTTATGCTGAAGTTTGCGTTGAAAACCTGCTACAACGCTGTTTATGAATGAATTAACATTATTACTGATTTTTGAAGTGAGACCTAAACGATAAAAAATACTAAAACTTTTATAAAAGAAGAGCATTTTATCTTATTTATTGCACGAAATCGAATAGAAAACACTTAAACATATTATTTTCATAAGTTACTGCAAATTTTGCAAATGAGTTAAATTTTTAAAAAAATTGGTCAAAACAATAACAAAATTCCACAAAAAGCTTAGCTTATTTTGAAAAAAATTTCAGCAATCCCTGTTTCAAATTTGGCATAAAACGCGTTTTAAAGTTGGTAATTGCATACTGAATATTGTATATACTCTTATTAAAATAGTTGCAAAATAAAAAGCTTAGTATTTTTAGTAAAACAGATGAAAAAAATACCATCCTTAGAAAATTAAACCATAAAACGTTTCTGTCTTTCTTTTCCTTCCTTTCTTTTTTTTTTTGACGAAATCCGTGAATTTAAGGCAGTCATATTTCTTCATACTACGCATTCAAAATATTCAGTTCATAGAAATAGTTCGTTGAATTATATAAGTAGAAAGAATTGTAGAATGTTTATTTTTCTGGCATAGAAAAGTTTCAATATTTGAAATTTCACATGCACAAAAGAGTTTGAAAATCAAATTTTTGAGTAAGCAATTTTTTTCTGTCATAGTTGCACTATGTGTTGACACCTTTATTTAAATAAAAAATAAATTAAAAAAAACTCCTTAAAATTTTCACTTGATGCATTTTGGATCAAAAATAAATGACGGTGAATTTTTGTTGGAAGTGACATTAAAAAAGTTTAACAGATAAAGTTTACAAAGTACAAAGCCATGTTGGTTTTAAAAACTAATATCCAGTTTTGCTTGCCTTATTAGAGTAATTAGACAAAATATATTTCCCCCCTGTTTGTTTTGCTTCCTTCTCACTTCGAATTTTTCATAAAAACACGTTGAGCTTATTATTTAAATTCTCTTTAATGATCTATATTTCCTTAAATTGGTTCCATCAACATTAATATGCAAAAGATTCGTAGCTGTTACAACAAAAACTTATAAAATCGAGCACAGTAGAAACGTTGTTTAGTATAATAAACCATATTGTTTCATGAATTTTAATAAGTAAAGAAATAAAGAAAACATACGAGAACTGTATTTCTTGTTACAGCAATCAGTTAATTTTATTTTACAAAACATCTTTTCATATGCATAATATAATTTATTACAATACAAAATTGTTAAATTATAAACATCAAAAGGATAGTTTTTTTAAAAAAAATATTGAATAGCTTTTTATTGAAGAAGACTTTGAGTAATTTAAAATACTATTGTTCTGTTGAGAAAAGAAGGAACGAAATCACCAGAGACATGCAATTCAAATTAAAAGACGTAAATAATAAAACAAAGTGTTATGAAAATATTAATAATGAATGCTTGGAGAATGAAATGATTATATGTAAGAAAAACATTTCTAAGAAAATTGTTTTCTTGTGGCAGATAAGTGTCATATTTTTAACTGTAAGCTTGGGAATTATTATTTGCTGCTTAAACATGAGTATTTTATAAATTGCAAAAGAATTACAATTTTTATATTACGGATGTGGAAAAGTGGATAAAATTTTATTATGTATAACTTTATTATTCACTTTAAGACAGATTAATAATAAAATAATGAAAAGTATCAGAAAAACATACATTTAAAATAAAAACTTATTTGCATAATATATTTTTAGATCTTAAGCCGTCTTATATTTGTCAAAAGTAAATTATATTTTCCAATCGAGGAACAATGCACTAACAAATTCATGTGATTGTACATGTAACTATTTATCTTATAGTACATTCTTAAAATTTCAAAATATTTAATATGATTTAATATTAATAATAATTATTTAATATTTACTATAACATACGAATAATAATTTTTTTAAATATGAAAAGTACGTTATTTTTTAGTTGAATATCTAAGGTAAATATTAATTTAGCATTATATACTTCAAAAGATGAAATATATATGTATGTTTAACCAGTTTCATTCCAATAAAGATAAGAAACGTAAAAAAATATTTCTTTTTCTGTGTAAGAGTTATATTCTTTTGTGTGAAATGAGAATTTTTTTATAATAAACACGCGCCAATTTTATGCTCTGTGTGTTAATCCTTAGGCTTAGACAGCTTTAAAAACACACATTTGATGAATACATTAACTTTCAGCACGTTCTCCAGATAACTTAAATTTTAATTTTTTTTTTGAATGCATATTGCACACTTCATGCAATTGAACCGCGTAAAGTTAATTAAAACGAAGCTTAAATAATATTGATGCTTCTTTAATATTGATGGCCAGGAATGTATCATAATGCTTTTAATTTGCTTCAGAATAATATCGATAAGAAAAGTAAGACTGAAGCAAGAATATTGCAATTCGTACATGAATTATTCTATTTAATTCACTCAATCATTTTTCCATGGATCGTTCCTCGTTATTAAATAATTGTTTGAACATTAGAAAAAATGCATGATTTCTCGTGTTTTAAAATATAAGATTATTATCTAACATAATTGTTCTTAAACTTTCGATCGTCGCGGACCCCCAAGATTTTGAACATCCCCCTGAAAGCCCAATATACGGCTGAGTGATTGAAAGTTTTCTCAATAATTCTAAAAATGCCCTAGCTGTTTCCACAGATTTCTTTCACACTTCTTTGAGGAAAACAGTAAACATCTAATTAACAAATCATATAAAAAAAATTTTAAGTCAATTCCCACGTAGGTCAAAAAAGAAAATTTTTTAGTTTTTTTTTACTAACTGGTTACAATTAATATTAATATGTATTTACATATGACAGAATTACAATATTAAGTAGCGAAATAGAAAGCGATTTTCATTTCTATGTATGGTGTTGAACTATTATTTTTGTTTTTGTTACTATTTATTCATTCATAAATCACATTTTCAGAAATTAGGCCAACCCAGGTGGGATTCGAACTCACGACATTTGGATTAGAAGTCCAACGTGTTATCTATTGCACTACGTGGACACAACGAGCAATTTTCCTTTTTATATATGGCGTTGAACTGTTATTTTTGTTTGTTTCTATTTATTCATTTATTTAATTGAATTCATGAATTAATATTTGAAAAATCTGTGTTAACATCAAATGTCATCCACTACAAGTTTAAAGAAATGCATCTGAACTTGAATGAATGAATAAAAAGTATTTTATTAACCATTGAAAAATTGAAGATATATATATATATAGGGAGAGTGTGAACTAATATTAGTAATTGAAAAATACTTCACAAAATACTAATTTCTAATGAATCTTAACTGTAATAAAATGTTTAATAAGAAGTATAGTGCTGAACCTTTTTCTTTAGAAGTTACATCAGGTGCAATATCTGAGTTTATAAAAGAGTGAAATATTAACATTAAATGAGAGACCTTCGCGAACCCCCTAGAAAAACGCTGAGGAACTCCGAGGGTCTACGAATTACAGTTTAAGAATCGCTGATCTAATATGTTATTTTCCTTGCGAGATTTAATGAGTGTTTATGACAGAGAGAGAGAGAGAGAGAGAGAGAGTACTATAAAGCAATACAAGGGTTACTGGCGACGGACCTCGTAATTTTCAATCATGGTCAAGCGACATGGTCCTGAGTTGGCACCTCACGCCAACGTAAATTAACTTTTAGGACTTTGAGCCTAAGTGAATTTACCACTCCAGGACTTTCGACAGAAATAATACCCGCCATTAATTCGTAATCCTATCTACTCGGCTGATTGTGAAAATGACTTTCCTCTGAAGGAAGTAGTACTTCCCTCATCTGAATATCTACATTCACTGCATATTAAATGACTTTACCAACTTCGGATGCTTCCGAAGCAGCTACCCTGACCACGCCTCTGTGCCACATCCTCCAAACCAATCAGAAGAGTCTCATTCATGAAGGCCCTTCAACATCAGGCCACATTCAAATTACCAAATATGTGATGGAGGAACGTTTCGCGTTCCATTTTGCATAGACGTTCAGAGTCATAAATGACTTTACCAAATTAACTTTTTTGTAATAAGTAGTCCACATTATACTATCTGCACGGCTGCCTTTACTCTGATTTTAATTTACATTGCACTATGAAGCGACATTAGGGCTATTGGCCACGGATCTCGTAATTTTGAACCTCTGTTAAGTGACGATGGCGATATCTCTGAGCTTGCACTCCCTTTCCAACCCCACTACTCCAACGAGAGGACACTTGAGCTACCTTGCATCAGCCCCCTTCTACACAGTCAGCGACAGGAGGCTCGAACTCATGACACGCCAGCCACAAGTCGTCTGTGACCTTGACCACTAGACTACTACGGATAGCACTAGAGGGACTAGAGATTAACCGTATTCGTTAGCAGTAGCTTCGAGTACCATACAGGTACCATGACAGTTCGATTTGGCCAGTGTCCGCACCAATTTCGAGGCAGAATGCCTAGGGATTGTTCAGGGGTTCCCCTCACTTCTCTTTTCCTTCCACCAACCTCAAGAGAGGACTTGTGGCTCAACGACTTTTTAAATAACACCCATGCCGCACAGGCAGTATACATTTACAAACACCCGTATCTTCTCCGGGATTCGAACTCAAGCACAAACATCTACGTCTTCTCCGGGATTGGAATTCAAGCACAACGGTGTAGCAATCAGTGTCGCTAACCACTGTACCAGATGGGAGTCTAATAATTCTTTTTCTAGCAATTAAGGCGTAACAAGGTAATATCAATAGATTGACTCTGTGTCCTTCTTTAACTCTTGTCCTTGCATATTTCTTTCGAAATTAACCTCTAACACCCATCCATTTTCTAATGGAACATTTATTTAATCACTCTTATTGATTCAAGTGCGTGCAAGAGAACGTAATATCTAAATTTAACAGAATGTTAAAATAATAAAACACTGCATTATTTCGGAAATAAATTTCCCTATGCCCACGCTGCAATTACCAAAACGACGGCTATTATAAACACTAAGTTAAAATAAACGATAATCAAGAGCCAAGGACACGCGATCATCATTGTTAAAAGCCGAAAATAAACATCGAATCCATATTAAAAACCATAGTAAATAAATTTTAAGGCGATCCTTGTTTTTCAGTGATCAATGTGTACTTAAATAAAGGCGAAACGTAAGGTCAATTGTTAAAATCGAGTTAGTAGCCGTAATTATGCAAAAGTAACTTACTGATTCTAACGACGTGCTTATCTTTGTGTCGTTTGAAAAGGCACATCCCTTGATAACTCCAAACTACTGCTGTAAATCGTTGCATCATAGTTGAATTTGAAATGCAATAGATAATATAAATTTATTGTAAAAGGATCCAATTCTATATCCGTCCAAATGAAATAAAAATAACAAATAAAATAACAAGAAGAAGCTATGATTTTTAAACCTTAATTACAGTGAATTACGTTTAAAAGGCTGTTTCTCCCATATACTTAAATTAAGAGTGTGAACTGAACGCAGAGCACATTTTCAGACAGACAAAATGCCTCTATTTTTGTAAAAAATTGTAACATTGTTACTCATACAAATGCTTATGTGATGCAGTGTTTTTAAAATTACAAAATATTTCATAAATAATTAGTTTCTCCTTTTAACATGTAAACAGATGGCTCATTTAGCGTTATGGTATAGGAGAAAAAAAAATGCGGAACACATTTTATTAAAGAAACGATGTGTCATCTCGGATAAAAATGAGTAGGATGATAAAATAAACGATTATCTCTACAGGATAATGAGACCAGAACATAATATTAATGTTTGAGTACTTTTATATCAGATAAAATATTCCAAATTTAGGTCCTATTCTTTAACATTAGCCGAAAACAGCCTTAACGCGAAAACGCTTAAGACGAAGTATCGATTTACACAAAATAGTACAACGGTCCTCACAAACTACTATGTATTTGTATGCATTTTTACCTCTTTAACATGAAACGAAAATCGCTTAACACGAAAAGATTTCCGTTCTGGGAAATTTGAGAAAATTTCTGTATTATTGGACCGTCCTCGTGGCGTATCGTGGGGAGAGGGGCAGGATTCTAGGGGGCCCAAAGCCTTACTGACGTGAAGTAGGTATTTGGCTTGGGGACCAAATCCTGACTTTTTAAAGGGAGGTGGGGGCTAGTATTCTCCCTTGCGCTGTTGAACTGTCCTGCTGTATCATCGAAAGAATTCGTTGCAGTAGTTGATGATAATGTGTGTTTTGTGCTCCAATTTGATTGACAAACACATTTTGGAGTTTGCACAAAGCTAAAAAAATATCATCGATGCATATTTTGACGAAAATGGAATGAATAATGCAGCTTCTGTTCCCACGTCATCCGAAATGAGGAACCTCAAGAAAACCATGCCCAGTTATTTAGATGCCCATTTTAATGATGAAATGAATTACAAAATGTGTGGCATCGAACAATTTGCTGACAAGTCTGATGCTGAAAAAACAATGCAAAGAAAAAGATTAGATTGTTTCCTAAAAACTCAAAAAGAGTGTTTTGTTTTTCAAAAAAATTGTATTTAATTTTATTAAGTTCTTGTGAATGCTATTTAATTGATTTTTATTAAATTGATGTATAAATACATACCTATGTAAATTAAACGTACTCCAATAAACTTGATTTTCTTAAATATATGTTTTTATTTGCATTATCCTTTAACAGGAAAAATATTATCGATTCTCCCAGATTCGTGTTAAACGATTTTCACAATAGTTATTTTCAAGCTGTACTTCATAGTGTGCACAGAGTCTAATGGTGATAGTGTATTTTATCGTATAGTTTGGCTCACTAAAACCAGTGTTTCTCAAACTGTGGGACAACCCCCCCCTAGAGGGGCCACGACAACGCTACGTGGGAGGACGCGAGCACATCGAAAAGTCGAAAATAGTTTATTTCAAAAAAATTATCAGTTTACTAAAAAAAGCAAAACAAAATACATTTTGACACATTTATATTGATATAATATACTTATAAATGTATCAGTACTGCACAATTTTTTTGATTATTAGTTTATCAATATTAAGGTAAGAACAGGTTTAAAACTTAATATTGACTTCCATAGGCTTGTTATATATAAAATTTAATACTATCTTGTTAGCTTGCGTGGTTTATAATTAGAGTTGTATTGTAGCCTTACGTCATAGTACATTATTATTACATTCTATGTATTGTTATCGTACGGAGGGGAGGGGGGCGATGAAATTATGATTGAAAATTGGGTAGCAAGCATTGAAAGTTTCAAAAGCACTGATTAAAGCGAATACCTCAGACAACAATGTTATTGAGCTGCTATAGGTCAGGACACTAATGCAGTGGTTTCCAAACTTATGTGCCCATATAGATCCCTTTTTATACCGAAAACTAGGCCATAAATCTCGAAGTGAAATAACTCTATTTCAAAACCAACTAAAAAAATTACAACTTTAACTTTGATGTCTTAACTTTGATGATTAACTTTGATGAATGGTAACTTTTGACGTAAAAATGAAACATTGTGATGTCTGAAGTAGTGTTTATTCGAATCACAACTTATACATAAAAATAACAAAGCATTTTTTTTCAATTCCTATTATTATAGTTTACATTCTCCCTATATATATATATATATATATATACACTGCTGGACAATTGCTAAGGACGGATCACAAATTGCTGTGTAGCATAACATTAAGCGAGACATGAGGCCTAGTAGGATAAAATATAGTTGCCACACTGTTCAGACATTAGAATAAAGAATATTTATTGTTCTGGAAAGTACAAAAGCTGTGAAACATCTGAAAGAAAAAAAATGTTCATTTGATCTGCGTACGGAGAAATGGAACAATGCATCTAAAAGTCAGCAGACACCTTAAAGAAAGGTATCAGTACGGGATATGTCCACCGTGGAGTGTGATGCAACATTCCACACGTCGTACCATACTTTGCACAACATTATCCAGCAGCTGTTGAGGCAATTTATCCCATTCCTCTGTGAGTGCACGGATGAGGGTGTTCTTGTTTGTCGGAGGATAGTTTCGACCAGCAACTTGCCTCCTCAAAGCATCCCACACATTTTCAATGGGGTTTAGATCTGGAGAGACGTTGAATACCCTCGCTGTCTAGACAATCCTGAACAGCGAGTGTTCGATGCCATGTTGCGTTGTCGTCCATAAAAACAAATTTATCACCGACAGCACCACGGAAAAGACGAACATGAGGAAGTAGAACTTCATCAATGTATCGTTGGCCCGTCATAGTCCCATTCGCAACCACATGTAGGCGCGTATGGCCATTGATCATGATGCCGGCCCACACCATGATACTGCATGTCGGATATCGGTCCTTTTCCTGGATATTTTCTGGACGATAAGCAGTACCACTATCGCGCCAGATCAGTTGGCGTCTACAATCCGATGACAGACTGAACCTACTCTCATCTGAGAATAGTACGCATGCCCAGTCCTGTTCAGTCCAATTGTGATGCTCACGACACCATTGCAAACGGGAAGTACGGTGCTGTCTGG